>CM023452.1:144509358-144888635 GCA_013339765.2 Haemaphysalis longicornis | reverse complement strand
ACAACACTCAAAGACAGTTACTTGGCAACTACATCAGAACATCGACATGCATCGCAGGGGGGTTTTGGGATGTAAAATGACAAGACGGGACCCCAGGCTATGCATCTTGTGCAACTCGTTAAACCATTTCATTATGTGGCCATGTACATAGCAGTTCACCCAGGGTAAGGGGAAAAAAATAGAAGTGCACAGAGCAAGTGATATACCACTGCCAAAAAGCAGAGCTGTTGTGCAAGAGCTAGAAGGAACATGTGCCAAGCCAATGCATGGTCACAGCTAGAGCTGGACAAGGGGGAAGAAAGAGGGAGAGAGAGAAGAAAGAGAAGGGTTGGTGCCAGACAAACCACCGGGCGCATGCCCACCCTGCTTGGCATTGCCTACTGATGGAGAAAGTCCTCTTTCTTGTGGCCTTGCACTGTTTTGCTCAGGCAGCTTCCGAATCATACCTTTTTCAGGCAGGGTGCATCTCGTGCTCTCGCACTAAAGAAAAGCTACAAGGCATTTTCATGTGCACTAGGCTACACCAATGAATTGTGGACTGCTTTGTGCGCCTTTCCAAACCCTCCATGGTTGCTGCATTTGACTCCATGCAATACCAAAAAAACACGTCACTTGTGAATGTCGTTGTCCATGTGATCTCCTCTAGCACGCAGTTCAAAGTATGCAACACGGAGTACAGCCATTAGTTTAAACAAAGAATAGAAAATCTGGGTGCTCCGTGATGCATTCTTCAAATGCAATGCTTGGGCCTCTTCTCCAAGCTCCGTGCAGCACAGGCATTCGATCTCGGTGAAATTCGCAAGAACCTCGCAGTGTTTGCAGTCACCCCTGAAAGAAATTGCAAGAAAACATTCTAAGCATGACAGGAGCATCAGGGGTGCCCAAATGTAGTATTTTCTTAATTTTTGGAACTGCACCTGTCCTGCCTAGAAGGGTACACAGATTTGAAGCCCATATTCGCCATTTTTTTCGAATTTTTGTACTCCATTTTCAATACAGGAGGGAGATATTAATTGGAGTAGGTGAGATAAATCGAGAAAATATGACATTTAGAAGTGAGAAGGAGGGAGGAGTGGGAAACGCCTGAGTTTTGGGTCAAAGCGAGAATCGAGGGGGAGGGGGGAGGGCTCGAGATATTCTTATCCCGCACGCAGGAGCGCGCTTTGACAGGTGTTGCGCTGCCGCAGCTGGCCTTCCCCGATGTACGACAGTCAGAAGGCGCTTGCATGTCTTACATCGCTGCACTGCAGTGTTGTACACTTAAATTGGCAGGCTGCACTCCTTACGCACTAGCGACATATCACGGCCGAACTAATTCAGTTCCCAAAAGAAAATGCAGAAACAAAAGCTGCCATTGCTACGTTCAAGGCGCTCTGAGCTTGGAAAAAAAATACCGTACACACCGCGCATTGACGCTCGTATCTTTCTGATCGGAGCAGAGAGCTCGCGCGAACGGCTTTCCATACACGACACCAGCCAACTGGCATAAGCGATACCGCTACTGAATAAAATACGGCACATACGTACCAGTCTGTATTCGTCCGTCGCGACGGGGGTGGCGAGGCAGCGGTGCCGACGGCTGGCCGTTCACCCGTTGAGGGTGTCGCGGAATGGTCACTTTCCGGCCCATCCATATATCCGACGACTCCTGCCGCTCGTGCACTAAAAAGCATTGAGCGTTCAAGCGGTTGTCAGGTCGTTGAATGGAAGCCCGAGCTCCTCGGCGAGAGCTTCGTTGTCCGGTGGAGGCGATTCCATGACTAGAGCTGTGTGTGCACTAGGTGTTACTAGTATTTTTAAAATGGCCGCCGTCTCGGTTTCCGGTTCCTGTTTGATCCCCGCGTGTGGGTGCTATATGGAGTCGACATACTGAGTATCTGTTTCATGGACCGACCCGTGTGACGCCATTGCTTCACGTCACCAAATGTGCAATTTTAGCGGGAGATTTAAAATTTTGGCTTAAATTGCCTTATTTCTCAGTGAATAAAGCATCATTCGATTCCGGGAAAGCGCTTGGGGTACTATGAAACACCTAATCTTTCGAATAAAACAAACTTTTGTTTTCTCTTCATGGCTCCTTTAATTATCTTTTTTTCAATTTGAAATTTTTCGCACTTGCGGGAGTACGCTGCATGCGGACCGCCGCAGTTCACACAAGTGAGGGTTTCGATTGGACAGTTGTCAGTCGGATGATCGTGCGCCGCGCATTTCGCACACGTCGTTCGGCCACGCCAAGAGGTTGTACCGTGCCCGAACCGCTGGCACTTAAAATAGCGCTGCGGCAACTGCGAAGGTCCTTCAGCTGTTGCCTCCGGGCCTTGCGATGGGCGGCGTGTTCTTCGTGAGGGCTGTAGTCCTGGGGACAGGGTTGAGGGTAGCTCCGATTTCAATTTGCACGAACAAGGGCGTGAGCGCTTTCTTTCCCTACAATTCCCTGGTGTCCGGGGACCCATTCTAGAAATACGTGCAGGTCACAGTTGGCTGCCATGTAGCATGTCAGCTTGTGATGAATGTGCGCAGGTAAGGAGTTAGTAGCGAATTCTCTGAGGGCAGATTGACTATGCGTGCGGATGGTAATTTAGTCATTTGAATGGGGTTTGCAGCATAATCGAATCGGCAATGGTTTAAATTTCAGCAGCTGTAGAAAAAGGTACATTACAGTGTTGATGGATGATGTCTCCACGTGGACCTACCGCGACAGTTGTGGCTATGCTGTTGGTAAACGTGGCGTCTTTGTAATATGTGTCATGTGATGGGCTGGAAAGATGGAGGGCTCTACTTCGGCGCCTGCCGGACTCTGAAGACGGGTTCATGTGACGTGGGATGGGCTTGACCATTATTCTAGGAATTATGTCCCACGGTGGAGGTTCTTTTGGTAGAGGAGATAAGTGAGATGTCGCAAACCCTATATCAGTCAGGATGGTGCAACCTTGGGTTGACGTCGTGAGCCTGTTCTGTTAGGCAGCGATGTGCGTGCCTTCTTTCTCCTCAAGAGTATTGTGGAGGGCCGTGTCGGCAAGAAGATAGTTGGGGGCGTACAAGAGCACACCGAGCTCCGTTCGTTAGCATTTCCGGATGGCGATCTCCATTTTATTGTTTTGTGTTTTCGTGAGTTTAATGTAGGGACGGGCGTACAAAACTCTGGAAAACATAGTTGCTTCTACTATCTTGTGAAGCTCGTGCTCTTTGAGGCCTGTTTTGTGGCGGGTGACTCGACGAAGCTGATTAAATTGATCTGATTGATAATACTTTTGTTCCATACTGTGCTCTTCCCATCTTGTTGCCATATAAAGCAGATGATGCGGAAGTGGGGTCGTCGGGGAATTGGGTGGCCGTTAACAGTGATGCAGATAAGGGAACGATAGATGTTTGTTTATTTGTTACTCTGATTAAGAACAACGACGCATTCTTATTCTTCTGGGAGCATTACAAGCCCACGGATTTTGCATGAACTTGAATGATATCCAAGCCATCCGGAGGGTACGCTCCTGGGCACCCGGACTGCCTCGGAAATTCCAAATTGTGATATCGACGGCATAAATGGCATGGCGGAGATCCGGAACCGAAAATAATTTAGAGGGCAGGTTTTTAATACTTCAATTAAACAGAATGGGTAATATGATGAAGCCTTGAGGCGTACCACGGCATACGGAGAAGGGGGCTGATGGTTGGTTGTAGGGTCCAATAATGCGTGCAGTGCGATTGGATAGAAAATCTGATATAATTGAAAAGATGCGTGCCAGGCCAAGTTTCTTCAAGGCTTTGGAGGATCGCGTCATGGCAACGATATCAAAAAGCCTTTTTTAGATCTACGCTGATGATAGTGCGGAGTTGGACGGTGCTTGGGATTTCAAACACGTCCTTCCTAATCCAGAGCGCTATGTCTTGGGTGCTGACATGCATTCCGAATCCAACCAGGGTATGGGGGGAGTAGTTTCCGCCCTCTAGATGCCATTCGAGGCGAGTGAGGGCAATTTTCTGCATTAATGTTCCGATACCGGAGGTCATCGATATAGGGCGGAGGTTCTCGTTGAAGTTGCTGGATTGCCGCGTTTGGGGACAAGGGTAGCCTAGGCCTCTTTCCATTCTGGCGGCAGACTTCCAGAAAGCCACAAGCGATTGATATGCGTCAGAAGCTCTTCTAATTTAGAGTCAGGAAGGTTACGGAGCATTTTATACGTTACGCCATCCCGTCCAGGGGCTGTGAATCGGTTTAGTTGAAATATAGACTTCCGGAGTTCTGCCATAGAAAATTCAGAGTTAATTCCGGTATCCATATCTTCTGGTTGACTAGATATTTACTCGACAGTGAGTATTCGATGGGTGCATGGTGGGTATAAAGTGTTTCGAATTTCTTCTATGAGGGCGGGTTGAGCGAGGTTGCTGTGCCAATAGTAGTTTTTGAAGGGTGTGTAGAGGTTTTCTACCTCCAAGGAGGGATCTGAATACGTTCCAGACACGGGAGATATGAAGATGCCATTCATAGCATTGCAAAAGTCAAGCCAGTGCTGTGTGGCCAGTTCATCGGCGTATTCCCGGCATTCCTACTCTAGGGCTACAATTCTTCAGTGGAGAGTCACATTGCGTCTGTTTAGGCGCCAGCGTTTGAATAACGTGCGACGCTTGTCAAATAATGACAGGAGGTGGCTGTCAACATATGAATGGTCTTCGGTGTGGGCGATCTCTTTACTGTGTCGGGAAATCGTTGAATGTATCACAGTACTCCACATGCCTATTGTCAGATTACGCGTGTCAGTGGGCGTCCAAAGGTGCTCTAGCGTTTGACAAGTTGACGAGTTTTGCACGACGAAAGTTGGTGCTAGCTTGACGGATGCAAGAACCAAAATGAACACGCGTTTCGAGAATATAATGGTTGCTTCCTAGAGTTTCTTGAGTATTCTCCTCTTCCTGCTCTGAGAGGTCCTCGGATCCATGCGAGATCTGGGGTGGTGTCCGACTCCCAAACTGTCCCCAGTAGTGTAGGGGAAGATTGTTCGGTGAGGAGTGTGAATTGATGACTGTCAGCAAAATTGCCAATTTGCGGCCGAGTGGTACCACACGATCGTACCCCCACGTAGTATGAGTAGAGTTGAAGTCACCAAGGAGGAGGACAGTATCACGAGAACGCGCAGTAGGAATGAGGGTGTGTAGCGGAGCAAAGGTGCTGAAGGTTGGTTGGGGCTTCGTACACATTGATGACCGTGAGTAGATGGTCACCTACCAGAGTATTGGTGCTGCCATGCCCGAGTACAAATAAATTCTTAGTTCTAATAGCCTGAATGGATGTTTGGTTATATATGGGTGCAGTTTGTCGTAATATTTGTATCCCTAGCCTATATTTTTTTGCGTTGTTGCGGAATATTTGTGCGCGTAGTTTGCGAACAAATTTAGGTGTGCACGAACATGTAAGTGCTTTTATGCTTGGATGTTAACACAAGGATCTCGTAACACCCCCCCCCCCCCTTTATAGGCATATCCGGCCAACAGTATCAGTAAATAAATAAAAAGAACTCATTCACAGCGGACAATTATATTTTCAGTTTACACATTGATTTTACATATTATATTTACATAGTTGACCAAGTTAAAGGCATAGTGTGACGTGGCCTTATATAGCGAGGTAATGTCTGTTCTAGTAATCCTCAGAAACAAATATCGTCAGCGTGATAAAGAGAAGAGGCAGAAAAACTAAAACGCGGTGGTTTTAACAGCTTCTTTTACTGCTCGGCAGTATGCCTGACACAAAGGAGTCAACTCCCTCCCCCCCTCCCCCCCCCCCCCACACCACGCAAAGAAAACGGAATGAGAATACAATGCCCCCCCCCCCTTCCAAGCACAGAAAGAAATCTCCAAAACAGCTCTCCTGGCTCGGCTTCACCTTCACTTTGTGGGCATTACGAGCGAGCCGGCTTCGGCGAAGCCTTATTCTCTTTTTTGAGTGAAAGGATGCCCCATGCACTTAAAAAGAAAGGGATCTTTTGTGCGGTTGTGTCCACAAAATTCTACGTGCATCCGACAATTGCAGAAGTATAGTTCGGTTGACGAGCAGCCGGCTATGTGTAATGTCTACGCACACATCTACGCGCTATTTATCTTCACCCACGACGCTTTCGACTAGCTAGTGAGAAAATGTTCTTTACACGCGGGGAGGTGCAGCAAATGAAAGCTCTATTCGCTAACTTTTTCGGTGAATGGCACGCGTCTATCTCGCGTGCAGCTCGCTGTCACTAGGAGAGCGAAATAGCGAAGCTTTGTCGCCATTTCTTCTGTAGACAGATCGTCAGGCAGGAGCGCAGTAACAGCATTACCGTTCACACGAAACTTTTCGGCACTCACAAAATGCCAAGTTCATTCTAGCAGCACATGAAAAGTAGAGCGAATGCGGCGAGCGTCCGTTCCCTGCTGAACGCCCTCTGGCCGTTTCCGTGGTTGCCCGATAATTATGATGATGATTGAATATTTCTTTGGTTTCCCCTTTTTAGCGTGGTGATGACGTATCCTCTTACCCAAGAACGACAAATATAGTACCTATGTTTTATACTCTTGGTTTAGTACTATCGCTGCTTAGGGCATGCACAAAAAACTTCTTATGCACAAAATACTTTTTTTTCCCTATTACACGTGGAAGCTTTCCTAAGCAATATTACCCTACCTGCTTTTTGCCCACCAGCATTCCAATATTCTTTTAGCCCCCTAGACAGCCTTGAAGTTTACTCCCTCTGTCCAACCCTCAAATCCTAGCGCTCTGGAAGCCGCATATTTCCCTCTTGAAGATTTCGATGTATCCCCACGCACTCTACCACTATGTGCCGCATAGTTTCAGTTTCTTCACCGCAGACAAGCATACCCCATCATCTTGTGGATACTTCCCCACAAAGCTCTTAGGTCGCAAGGAACCTGCTCTAGCCTGAAAAGAAGCAAAGCACTGCCCTTGACTTACCGCAGCAATTTCCTTTCTGATGTCAAATTTCTCAGCCCTGTATATCCTTAACGAGGTTTGAGCTTTCCTATTCCCTCTCCGTATATTCGTTTGTATTTGCCGTGCCTCCTTTTCGGTTACCTCGGCTGTTTCTGGTTGCATAGGCTCTTTTGGTTTGATTACCGTGTGACAAACGCCAGCGCTGCGGTGCGGTCTCCTTTGGAAGCGCACGAAGCTCTCCATAGCGTTACGGCGGAGTTTCACGACCAGAAAAACATTGAAGGACCCTTATCTCACGGGTGTACACGAGATTTACAGTTTCCCGTTGCGGTGTTCACGTTGCTTCGTACGTAGATGCGGCCAACAGGCCAGCGCCGTGCCCTCCCGCTTCGCAGCAGAAAACGGCTTTGTCCCCGATACCTTGGAGCGATATCTTGCTCTAAGCTGTTGTTCTAACCTGAATTTGCCTCTTCTTACCCTCAGCTCAATTTAGATAGACAAGCAGCTTTTATTTTGGGGATAGAAGAGAGATAATCCTGTAGTTAAGCCTACCGAAGTAGAATTTTTCGTCGTTACAAGCACGAGCTCGCGAGATAACCAATGGCTGGAGCAGTATCTGTGTCTCTTAGTAGATGGCGCTTGGAATAACGTGCGGCCCGCGCGGCTATGGGAGGGAAGTGCGCACTTCCAAACGCCCTACGCGCTAGTACGACGCGTACGTTTAACTTAAAGGGTTAAAAACTACATGCGGATGAGCTACGTTTGGTTTTTACATTGTGTACGTGATCTCTGCACGCACGTGTAACTAAAAACTGCCCAATCGAAACAGACTGCTCTCATACCGCCCTGTTGTATGGGAGCAGTCTCTTTTGATTTGCACCTAACTGGCCAAACCTTGTGCACTCACTAAATAAGCAGGGTCACAATTATTAAATATGGGTGAAGAAGAGATTTCCGGTTGCCTAATACTCAACTCAGACTGCTCCTCTACATGAAGGCCACCACAAATAAAAACTCATCTGACTGTCTGGGAACATTTAATTTCAAGTACCATGAGCTGATTTAAAAAAAAAGTTTCCTGCTAATATTTTTACTACGTAAAAAACCGAAGCACTACAAAAAAAACGTTTTTTGAAGACGTTTTGTGCAATCTACACTAATACGTTTTGCTTTGGCTCTGGCAAAGAGCTATTACATAATACTTATAAGTGTTTTACTTTTTTAATATTTTCTGTATGCAGGTTTTGCAAAATAGAGATTCAAATCTAATCAGCATCGTATCAATCATTTCTACTAGTACGAATACCTTGCGGTTGTAAGTCTGCTCTGGTTTTCGGAAGACCTGCTGCGCTAGGCTGCTGGTATGGAAGTAGACAGGGTGGAGCGTGGCATTGGTGTTTAGATGCATAGATGTTCGCCTGAGAACTATGAGCCGATCCGACGGGCTGATGATCATACGGAGCGCCACACTCACGTGGAGGCTCCGCCTTACTGTCAGTGACATCATGGGTTGGCTCGGAAAGCTTTGAAGTGATTCCAGTGACCGGTAAACTATGGTTATGCCACAGAAACTGGAATAAATACAATTTCAACGATCTGAGCAATAAGAAGATTGTCAACGCTCGAACTTTAAAACTGTGATCTTGTTTAATTATATTGCATACTTGAAAGCGTAACGTGAACGAGTCGTTAGTTGCCATTTCATGGTTCATACTGTTGTTTTCAGGAATGGACAAGGTCTGGAAAAAAACAGGACAAGGGGTGCGCTACCAAAACAAAAGTTTTTCTCAACACAGAATTCTTTATATACCCCCACTAAACAGATAAAAATATAATAGGACATAAAAAAGAAGGGGAAAAGCTGGAAACGGTAGTGAATTTGTTGGCTAATTCAGGGGCATCGCCTCAAAAAAAAAAAAAAAAAAGGCGTAGCTGCCTATGCTAGCAGTCTAAAGTGCCGCTGTATTATCATTCCCAGATTTCACTCGTGATAGCGTAATAGATTACTGTTTTCCGCAGAATCAGCGTTGCAATAAAAGCTCTCTAACGAGCGCTTGAATGCGCTAGTGCCATGAATCAAAACTACATCACAATTAGTTTTATAGTTACGCCTTTATAGCAGTGTATTTATCATTTTTACATAGATATTATTGATACTGTTCGCAGAATTGACAAGGAATTCAAGAGGATCCTCGGGAACACCCAAAACATCTGCAATCAGGTAGCGCTCAAGAATCGGCTTAGTGTTGTCTCTCCAAAATCTAGGCAGACTTGATCTTCAAGTAGGATGAAAATGACAGTAAACGTCTCATTAGCGTCTCTTCAAGGTGGCGGTCTTGTGTAAAAGCAGTCTCTCTTGGTTAAACATAACCGACAAACCGCTTCCGCTCACGGTTTAGCCAGAGAGGCTGTGAAGCATTAATAGTGAGTCTGGCTAGTTATTCAGCAGAAGCAGTATGGCAGGCTGGGTACAAATTCAAGGCCCACCACTTCCATTCAGTACACCGGTCCTCGCTAGGTCGGCCCTTATCTGAAGGGAGCCGTCTCTCTTGATTGCACCCAACCGGCCAAACAGTTGTCTCTCACTAGCCAGCCAGATTCGCTATTGTAATAGCAAAACTGTTAGGCATCGGACGCGGTTGACCTGTGGTGCAAACATATCAAGTTTTAGTCTCATGCACGTACGAGCTCCACGTACGTGGAACTTTCACGGTGACCAGTTAGCACGCTAAGAACGCAAAAGGCCAACATGGATCGCACGGACGCGCACCAGATTGGAATTTTTATGTTGTGATGTTCTCGTTGCTTCCGGACGTAGAGGTGACCAACAAGGCGGGCGGCCCTGCCCGCCCGCTTTTCAGCAAAAAACGGCTTAGTCGCTAATCTCAGGGTGCAAGATCGTTTTCTAAGCTGTTGTGTCGCCCTCAACTTGCCCCTTCCTACCATCCGCTGAAGTTTAAATCGACAAACAGCTTTTGTTTTCTACATGGAAGAGGATATTTCAGTTGTTAAGCCCGACGAAGTAGCATTACCGTCTTCATACCAACGGGCCTCGGGAAATAACGACTTGCTACAGCACTATCTGTGTCTGTTACTAGTTGGCGCTAGAAATAACGCGCGGAACTGTCGGCTATGGGCAGAAAGCGCGCGCTTCGTAACCCTCTGCGCGCGCGAGAGCGTCCCGCACTTGTAATTCAAAGTGCTTCGAAACTACGTGCGCGCGAACTACGTATACTTTTCACGTTGCATACGTGAACTCTGAACGCACGTGAAAACTAAAACTGCCAAATCAAAACTACTGCTTTCTATGGAAGCAGTCTGTTTTGATTGCAACTAACCGGCCAAACCTCCTCCACTCACTAAATAGGCAGGGTTAAATAATTATAACAAGCGTGGGTAAGCGGTTCTTCAATTGGGTAATAATCAACGCAGACTGCTGCTATACAAGAAGGACACCAGGATTAATCACTCATTTGATGATTTAAAAAACCTTTTAACTTACCAATGTTGACATAAATACAGTTTTTCTACAACTATTTTGTGCAACAGAAAAAAGCTTAACTGTTGAAACAGTTCTGTGTACACTTAAATTTTAACTTGCATCGGTGTTCTTTTAATGGTTTTTGTAAACAACGTATCGTACTAATTATAAATGTTTTAATTCTTGGTAGTTTTCATATTAAAAGTGTGTAATGCTCGCAAAGTTACGTATTTTTTATCCGTCATACTACTCATGAAATATCTTGTCTTGTAGAAGTTAAACGGCCTCAAGCAGTGTTACGTTTTCCCAATGCTTTTGGCGGTGTTGAGATGGTGGTATGCAAGGCGACATGGCGAAGCGCGGGCTTGGTTTTTTCACGCATAGGTCTTCACCTGAGAACTGTGAAAGCCCATCGGAAAGGCCGATATCCTATGTAGCGACACTTTCTCGCGGAGACTGTGAATTAGTTTTAGCGACTTCATGAGTGGTCAAGCTGGCTTGGAAAGCTCTGAAGTGTTTCCAGCGACCCGGAAACTATGATTCTACGGCAAAACTTGCAAGAGAAACAATTTCAACGTCGTGGTAATAAGAGAAAATAACGAATACTGTGAATTTCAAATGTGCACTCTTGTTTAATGTATTGCACATTTGAAAACGTAACCTGAACGACAGCGTTAGTTGCCACTTCACATTTCGTACAGCTGATTGCAGGAATACACAGGGTCTGTGAGAACATTTGCGCTACTAAAAATAACGTTTTTATTCACCTATGGTTCTTTATGTGCCCTCTCAAAACGCGTAAAGATAGAAAAAGACATAAAAAAAAGGAGAAAAGCTGAGAAAAACACTCAATTCGTGGGGTAAGCTAAATATCATCGTCCCGTGCTCCAGCACAAAGCAAAGACGTAGCAGTCTAAAGTGCAGCTAACTATGGATCCTTCTCACATTTCGTTCGCGATAGCGTAATAGCAACGCATTGAAGGACTCTGGTAATAGACAGAATACGGTTTTCCGCAAAATCGGCGTTAAAATAAAAGCTATGTCACTGAGTGCTTTATTGCTTTATTGCGCTACTTTGATCAATAAAAACTACAGCACAGTAGTTTTATATTTACACGTGAATATCAGTCTATTTACCAGTAAATATAGATATTATGAGTTCTGTTAACACGATTCACAAAAAATGCAAGAGATCCTTGGAAACATCCAAAACATGTGCAATCGGGTTGTGCTCAGAAATTGGGATAGAATTTTATCCCCAGAATTTGGGCGGCGTTGATATTCAAGTATAATGAAAATGACGGTAAAGGTCTCATGAGCGTCTCGTAATGGTGGTCGCCTTATGTAAAAGCACTCTGGCTCGGAATATTAACCGAATCGGCAAACCGCTTCCGCTCACTGAGGAGTCAGAAGCCTAATAGGGGCTCTGGGTAGTCATTTAGCAGAAGCAGTATGGCAGGCTGGGTAAAAATCAAGGCCTACCGCTTCCATGCCGTACATCGGTCTTCGCTTGTGTTCCCTCCTTATCTGCAAGTGGGCAGCCTGTCTTGATTGTACCCACCCGGCAAAACAGTTCCTGCTAACTAGCTAGCCAGATTTACTATTATAGTAACAAAACTGTTGTTAGGCAGCGGAAGAGGTTAGCCGCTTGGGAATACATGCACAGTTTTAGCTTCACGTACGTAGCCGCTCCACGCACGTGGAACTTTCACGGGTAACCAGTGCGCAGTCTCAGGACGCGAAGGGCCTATACGGATATCACCAGTGCCCTCCAATACTTTTCTGGCCATGAAACCCCCGCACAAGATTCGTTTGGTGACAAAGGTTACTGCGATGAGATCGGACAGCATCGGGCAGCCGCTGCTGCTCCGTGCGCGGCAGAACTTGCTTCCGCCTTCGGCTGCACTCTCTCGATAGAAACGCACTGTCGGTAAGTTTACCATCAATTGTTACTACAAGACGACGCGAAACTAAAATCTGAGAATTTCAGCGCTTATGGGAGTCCGTATAAGTATGAACGCAGGCTCAAAACTGCCGACTGATGTCTGGATTTGATTCTGAGAAATTTTTAAGAGGTCCCCCGGAGTGGCAGACTCTAGGCAAAGTTGGGTTCAGAGATGGTCCAAAATTTTTCGTCACCTTTGACAGCGTTCCTCGTAGCTCTTCTCAGCTGCAGCTCTTAACCTTGAAAATATATTCCACAGCCCGGCCATCGAACCTCTCTAAACGGCGCTGTTCGCTTCTAAGAAAAATTCGCGCGTAACGAAATCGTTAATGGCTTATCCGCGATTCCCCATGTTTGCATGCCGTAGGCGCCACGGTTAGAGTTATTTTCGTTTAACTCGCAATGAGGTGGATATAACGAGTGACATGCGGAACTAATTTCTGACACCTGCTAGGGATGAAGCCTATGGGAAAAGCAAGGGAAACATATCGACGCGGTGCGAACGAAGAGGTTTGCACGGGTGGAAGATTATTTTCTGCCCTATCCGAACTCAGTTTCTTGAATGTCTTCATTTACGCATCCTTAAAGTGTGGTGCGGTGTCTGAAATTTTTCAAAACGCTGAAAGTCTTGGCACTATTGAACACTAAAACAAACATTACTCTCGCGTGTGCCTCTGGTTTCTGATAGAAACAATTCTTTGCTTGCAATTTACGCTTAGAATGGAAATGGCAGTTCGAGTATTCTCTTCCCCGTACTACATGATTCTCTTCCCCGTACTTCATCACTCGCTACGCCTACGCTCACTGTTGGGCTGCTCATATTACTAATATCTGTTCAGCTGCGGAAAGCAAAGCTTTGGTTTCCGCGAAGAGAACGGAAACTGGCACCACCTTCGCTGAAGCTTTCCGCCTATCTTAACATTGTTAGGCCAACATTATGGTACGCTAGCATCACCTGGAATCCGTATCATAAAGTATTATTTGATAAGCTTGAGAATGTGCTGAGAAAGGCGGCCCGGTTTATATTATCACATTACTTACGCACTGACTACGCTTAAAATGTGCTTGCAATTCTCTACTTGTCAATCATAGCAGGTCGCCGTACGGCTGCTCGACTAAAGTTATTCTTTTCATCACCCAGAATGCCTTCAACATTACAACTTCACAACGCCTAAATAGTACACGAGGCAGATACGTCCGAGGTACAAATTGCTGCGCTTGCAGAGTACTATCAACACTTTGGCCTATTCCTTTTTTCATGCATGATACCTCATCGGAAGGCGTTACCAGAATCTGTGGTGCAATCTCGAACCGTTTTGGAATTTGGGCACCGCATTCATGCAGTGACCAGTACAAATCAATCTTATGTTTTAATAGTTTGAATGCATGTTTGCGTCTATATGGGTGCAGTTTGTCGTTATATTTGTATCCCTAGCCTGTATTTTATTGCGTTGTTTGCGGAATATTTCTGCGCGTAGTTGGGGAACAAATTTAGGAGTCACGAATATGTAAGTGCAATTATGCTTGTAAGTTAACACAAGGATTTTGTAACCCCCCCTCTTTTTCGGCATCTCCCGGCCAACGGTATGAGTAAATAAATAAAAAACTCATTCACAGCGGACAATTGTATTTCCAGTTGTTTACATATGTATTTTAAGTATTATATTAATAAAGTTGATATAGTTCCCCCAGAAAAAAGATCGTTAGGGTGATACAAAAGAGCAGTAAGAAAAGCAAAAACGGGGTGGTTTTAAGAGCTCCTTTTACTGTCCAGTAGTATGCCTGACTACAAAGCAGTCAACCACCCCCCCACCAAGGAACAGAAAATAGAATGAGAATACAACCCCCCCCCCCACCCAAAAAAAAGAAATCTCCGAAGGTCTCCGCTCACAAAAAATCCTGTTGTGTTTTTGATGTATTTCTGTATAGTTTTGTCTGGTCTTCCTCTTGTATATAGATTTCGTAGAGTTTGCGAAGAATTTTTTTGTCGAGCTCTTTGATGTGTTTCAACAAGTATTTGGCCACGTCGTTTCTTTAGAGTTTGACCAGTGATTTTCTGTAGAACGTATGAAGTATTTTCGCAGGCTTTTTAAGTAGATTTATGAGTACTTCTTGATGCACTGCTCATGGTGTTTCTGTAGAGAGTTTTACGAGTGATTTTCTGAAGAACTTCTGATATATTTTTGCAGCCTTCTTAAGTAGATTCATGAGTACTTCTTGATGCACTTCTATGGCTTTCATGATGACATCTTATCTGCTTCATGACGTATTCTTACGGAGCTTCTTCAGTTATTTCTGCGTGCTTCCTGACGTGTTCTTGCAATTTTTGTAATGCGTTTCTAGAACTATGTGAATATTTTAGCTCAGCAAATTGATACATAATTGCAAATTTTACACTTTGCTGCAAGTAAGTGTTATTGGGCCACAATAGGGACATTTTTGGCCGTGTCACAATATATAAATCGGCAACAGTAGTAGTCACACATAAATGTAGTCAGGCAGCGACAGCTAGCTGAAATGCCCGCCAGTAAAAGCTGCTAAAATATATAAGCTGAAACAAAACTCAGCGACTCACCACCGATTTAATTTTGAGACAGAACTATGCGGCTGACTGACTGAGCCTTGATTTCCCGTGACACTACAGACAAGAGGGTCGCCTTGATTAGCTGCTGTGGCACAGCAAACTTGGCACATGTGCAGGCTGGAAAGAAAGAAAAAAGCAAGCTGATATCAGAATACAACATATCAAAAGTAACATATTTTAAAAAATATCCTTTTTTGCTTATCTTCTGTTTTTCGTTTGACTCTCTTCGGTGCTGATATTTAGCCCATTTTGAATTTCCTTAAATGCTAATCTGATGATAAATTCTTAGCAAGAACACACTAATTTTCATTTGAATACTGGTGTCATTGCTTGAAGTTTTTGAGGCTGCATGTGTTCTAAATTATTTTTACATGAACCGTACCAGCAGTGGTAGTAATTTAAAAGATTTTGCTCACATATACATGATCTTCTCTCAGTATAAAAAGCCACCTCACGTCACTAGACGTTAAGCACCAGCAAAAATCACTGAAGGCTAAAGAAGTTTCATATAAAACTCCAGAATTCCAGATTACCAGCCAAAAATACCTATGCAATAAAAGCACCAATGAATTGGGTTCACCTAACAATTATGTTTAGACACCTAAATGGCTTGTGTGCCTGTATAAATAGGACACCTATGCGGTTGTCATTCTCATTGTCCGCCTATGTCCGTTGTCATGTTTTGTGGAGTTGTAAGTAGCTGGCACACATAAGAAGCCCAAGAATATGTTTTACGCAGTATAGATGTCCACAGGACCACTGCTGTACAAGGGAGGCTCACTAACTCTAAAAAGTACTGATTAATATTTTGTTGTAAGCAGCTATTATGCAGCTTCGATGTCTGCTCTCTATCAATTAGCTTCATCTACTTTCCAATGCCTTTTAAATGCCTCGAAGTTTTTTTAGCTTTCAAATTCATTCATTGCTGAGACGTGTGAAGGAAAGTTTGACCCCCGCTTAAGAGGGTGAACATGGGAATCCCCCGCTTATTCCTTTGATAGACGAGAAAAATCCAAAATACTATCCACATTAAAAGCACTGTTCTGAACGATGTGCAGGAAACAAGTTGTCCTAATTGATGGACAATGTAGGCTCAGATGTCAGCTATTTTGAACGCATAGTATTCTATGGCTAGACGTAGTGTTGTACGGCTTCGAACAAATTTTCGGTCATGGTTTTTTACCACAGAAGCTTTTTCTAGTGCAAACAACCACTAATGCCATGATGGACACTCCATAACAGTTAGCCCAAAGACGAAATACATACAAGGAAAACTCTTCCAACCTACTATAATTGGTTGCGTGGTTCGTGTCAACACTGCTTATTATGCTGGCAAGGCGGCCTTGGGCAGACATATGGAAAAAACACAAATTCGATTCGATTGATTCGAGTAGGGTTTAACGCGCCGACACAACGCAGGCGATGAGGCGCGCCGTAGTGGAGGGCTCCGGATTAATTTTGACCACCTGGGGATCTTTAACGTGCGCCGAAATCTCGTACACACGGGCGTTTTTGCTTTTCGCCTCCATCAGAAAAGCGGCCGCCGCGAAAAACACAAATGCACAAAGAATCGTTACAGACCTTCCTTAAATATGTACTGTTCGTTTCAACGAAAAAAAATAATGTAGATTAAAAAAAAACTGTTTAAAGGAGGAGAGACTAAGCGGCACAGAAAAAGCCCTGCCGTGTGCTGCCGTAAAGGGTGCCAAATAGAACAAAAATAAAGCAGAAAGGATACTGTCCATGTGGGGAGAAGTGAGCCAAAGCAGAGCAAAAATAAGCAATGGGGTGAACTATTTTGTCATTAGCAGCAGCAACAAACCAAAATGTACAACTGTAGTAATGTTGGTAAATAATCAGCTCAACGGTGCAAAACATACAGCACAAAGGGACAAGAAAAACACAGGACAGGCTCTGAAGTTACACAAAAATATGCAGCCAATAGATGCACAAAAACAAAATTTAACCTGATGAAAGCCTCGGGCATTATTGGGTTAACTTTCTCTCGTTTTTTTGTATCCATGCCGGGAATACACTTCTGTGCAACTCCAATAAGTTTATTTTAGTTGACATACAGAGCTTCTCCCGTGGTTTCTTTTCCCTCTGTCCTGTCGGTTTTGTGCTGAGGATATCCACATGCACTACTGCAAAAAGTGCAATGAAAATGAATAAACTTTGATTGCTACACACTACGTGAAAGTCCCTAACAAGGAGTTCTGTCCAAAAAGTTTTTAAATAAGTAATGAACCAAATATTTCAAATCTGGAGGTATACTAACAGCTTACTGTGTGTGAAGAGATTTGTCAAGGATGATTAACAGCAACAGCTACAAATAATGCATGTTGTCATATTTATAGCTTTAATAGCAGCAAAAAAGACAACAAAAATTCTTTGAGTAATTTTTCAAGTTTCAAATGCCCCTATCAACGTGCGCTGCTTCGGATAAGTCATCTGACAATTACAACCAAGCAAACTTCGCACGCCCACAGAAAAGTAATCAGCCACAAATATGTATGTGAAATATTTCCATTTCTTTACTGTTCATGCTGTTATTGGAACAGCCAAACGTACACTGGCACTATAGATTGAGTAGAAAGTGTTCACAATTTACATTAAATACAATAGTCAAATCCCGTCAACCCTAACAAACAGAGCAATAAATCCGTCAAGTAAATTTTGCGAAAAGCCATAACTTGCTTGAAAAGGTTTTCTACCAAAAGAATGTTACCCGGAAAATTGCCGCTTGTAAAACTTGAAAAAAAAGAAAAAAAAACAGCATGAAAACTGGACCTAAGGTCACAATTGCAAAAAACACAGGACAAGAACAAGTGCTAATTCTCAGCTGTTCATCAACACAAAGAATGTATATACAGTAGAGCCCGCTTATATCGAACAGCGCGAGGATTGTGAAATAGTTCGATACTGCGAAAGTTAGATATAGAAAGTGAATCAAACAAAAACTCATATGAGAGCAATCTTGCCGACGGAGTCAGGAGCTAACGCTGAGCTCTTACTACCCTGCACTTCACTGTTGATACGACCCTTTCTAGGTAAGAAAACAATTATTTATTGGGGCGGGAGAACTGCGTGAGTGTAGCCTGCTTCTTGGAGCGAAACGCGTTGCTGGTGAATGCTTGCTCCATGGTATCTAAACGGTCGACAAGCACAAGACCGCTGCCCTCAATGGCCACTGCAGTATCGCCGTAGCAGGGCCACGGCAGCGACGGCTTCGCTCGTGCTCGGAGGCGGTAGGGAGTCCTCGGCGTCTTCGACAGAGCGGAAACAAGCATGGATACAAGCGAATAACGGCGAACCCAGCCAACCGAGCAAGTGCGCGCAGCGAGTGACGCGGACTTGAATTTCGGTGACACCGCAGCCCGTAGCGCCCAATGTAGCGCTTTTGGCTTCAACGGCATGTATTCGTGGAGCTCGTCCACTCTGCCACGGCCGGTTTGGACGCGCCCGAGCTCGAACGGGAGTCGCAAGCGACAACCGCGCCACCACTGCGCACCGATGTATTGTGGGAAAAGCCTGCCGCATGCCCAAGGAAAGCGAAAAATCCCTCGCGGGATAGTTCGATATATCCATTGTGAGCAAAATCGCGTTCTATATAAAAGTTTTAAATGCATGCACTTTTTACCAGAAATATACAAGGGTTCGATATAGGCAATAATTCGATATATCCGTGTTCGATATAAGCGGGCTTTACTTATGCACCGAAATATCGCACCGGTGCCCAAATGCTTCAATAATGCCAGTGATTTCGAACAGGCAAGCCTCTTTTCCCGACATCCCTACGTGCATCCAAAAGAAGAAAAAAATGTGTGTAAGGTGTTGAACCAAGGTTTATTTTTCTCTCTTTGCGTCACACAATGCATTAATGATATAGCGAAGGAAATGGGCATTGACCACCTGCGACAGGCAAAATTGCAATTTTGCCCACTTGCCCCCATTTCCTCCCCTTTGTGGAGCATGAAATCGTGACCAGCAATTGAGTGTTACTAGGAGTTTAGGGCAAAGCAGATACCAACCAGCCCAGAAGGCCATTAAAGATTTTATGAAGGGATGCAAAGCAGGGCACTACTGTTTAGTTGAATCTATCAGAAGTTTTTTCATGCATATATAAGTGTTTTTTTATCATTATGCGCACTGCTTCGGTTGACGAGAGGGATGATCTACCTTTATAAATTCAACTTGGGGGTTCTACACGCTGAAGCTATATCTAGTTTTGAGGGGTGCAGTGGTAAGTACTGGCACTTTGTTTTTTTTTCCTTTATTCCAAAACTGGCTGCCGTGGCTGAAAGAAGCTCTCGACATGGTTGGCATCATTCGAGGTTCAGCAGCAGACCTGCGTCTCCACAAAAGTTCAATATATACATACCTTTAGTGTGCAATAAACAAATCAGAGTAAGCTTGTAGCTTGTGTTGTTTAGATTGTAAATCTTCATCAAGCATTCGCAGTGCTACATTGTTTCGGAAAAGATCTACTCCGCACAAATATTCACCAAAAACGGCAATGGTGTAAGACTGCTTAAACACCTTCTAAAGAGTCCCTAGCCAAAAAAATGACGCGTTCAGATAACTGAAATTCCATTGTGCATGTAACAGCAAGACGAGGTGCATAAAAACCGTAAAACAAATGTGTTCACCCACTTTTGCATAGACTGACAAACAGTCGCTGATGCCCGATGAGGAAACAGCCTCGGCCCTTGAAGTAGGCCGCACCAATGAGTCATTTTGAATGCAAGTTGCACCAGTCAGCAGCCTGCAACATGTAAGTAGTTAGCAAACAACAGCCAGACACCAGAATCGTACTCTGCCTTAAACCTGCGAAATCTCAAATGCTGCGTTAGTCTGATAACCAAGGTGTGTTGCACACTAAAAGTCATTAAGCTGGGAAATTCCATAAGTGACAGAAATTTAGCAACTATTTTTGAATATTTTGATTAAGTTCTGAGTGGTTTTTTGCGTTTGCGATGGGGCCGTAAGAATACGAAGCGCAACCAGCGCTGCTCATACTACTGTACCAGTTACGACATGCGTGTAGTTCTGACGTTACGAATAAATTCTGGTTCAATACACGTTGTCCATTCCAACATTTCACGACCAAAATGAGCGTTCCAAAAGATTGAACATTCAATCGAAACGCGTAATAGAACATCCGGATGGCATTTTAATCTAATGCTAAACTTTCGGAAAAACACTCGATTTATTATTTCATTCTAATGCTACACGCACGGCAATCATTCAATTTATTGTGCACGTTTTTTAACCGAAAGCTATTATAACAAAAAAACAGCCCCTGCACAAACGAAACAAAAACCAAGAACGCATAATATCAAGCTAAAAATACACGATGTGCGTGTAATGCTTACACGCACTTATATTCGCACTTTACAGCTTACTTAATTTCTTTCATATCAAAACTTTCGGCTAGCAAGACAGGACAGGACACAAAAACTTCACCAAACACAGGGCTAGAAATTGCGCGAGAATTGATTCTGTTTACACACGCAGCAGCCAGGTGCAAAGGTCTACCGACAAATCTGCGCAACGCACAAAGCGAGTCACTGAAACCATTAGGGCTAACCGCTTACACGGACCGAAGTTCGAGAACCACTCTGCTATGTTAAATACATATGACAAGAAAGCAAAGTTCACTAGTCCTCACTTATCTTCACTACTTGGCAGTATTTCTTCGTCCGGTAGATAAATTCATGTTAGTCAAATCACCGAAACAACGAAAGTTTGAAGGCATGCACACCTGTGCCGTCACCGGCCGGTAGCACGCCCATCGATACGGAGTGCAGTTAATACAACTGTCGGACAGTCGGACTCGCCGCACAGCGACTTTCCTGTCTCATGTTCGTCCGAGGGAAAAACAAGTTCCTGAAATGACACCCACCTTGATAAAAACGCGTTGAGAAATAGATGCCCAAGTTATTGGTAAATACAGATATTAGTTGCCAACTATATACAAGAAAAGCTTGAGCGTGATTTTTTTAAAAGTAAACAGAAATCTTACCGACAATCTAGATTACGGCATTTAAGGCAATTTCAGGGTTAACGGTGGAAATACAGCTGGCAGTTGGGTTTGGGGGCGCCGTAACTTTAAGGTTTGTTCTGAGGCCGCAACCACTTGCAGCGTATTTTCCGCGCTTTCGCACGTCGACATCGCCCCGAGTTGACTGCTTCGGCAAAATGCACGGCGACGTGAGCTGACGCGGGAGCTACGCAGATGTCTATGCTCGCCAGATATCAGCGTCGAAGCAGCGCCAGAAAGCATGCGAAAGCAAGCGACATCGTCCGGATTCCATGTTTATCTCTTGGTTTGGGGTCATTACTTCCGCAGAAAACAATCAATTTCTTTTTAACCTGCGGTAATCTGGTGCCTTGAGGCAAATTACAAACTATTTCTGTTATAAAGTGCCCATTCCTTCGTGGCTAGCTTGGCTTTCATCGGGGAGATCGGTGGTTTGGAATAGCTTTTTGTGAGTTAAATACGGGAGTTCCGACTATATACATCGCTTGTTGTGTTAGCATGATGGGATTGCTTGTCTGCAAGATCCGTGCGTAACAAACAAAGTTTATAAACGCCAGAAATCTAGCGGCGCATTCAATTTCATTCGCGGCTACCGCGGCTTGCATATGGGGAACGATGAAACGCGATAGCTTTTCTTGGCTCAAATAAGGGACCTTTGGTTACATAACTTGCATTATTAGCCTCATTGACCTCGCCTCCAAGATCGGTGCGGAAGAAACAAGCGTTACCACTGCCGAAATTTGTCAAATACGACCAAAACGAATCCCTCGACAATATTCGTTGGCAGCCTCTGTTAGGAAACCAAATTCTTGGGCCCACCCTCCTCTTCCGGCGTGGTCGAGTGGTTGCGAGCTTGGATGCGGGCGTTTTGGTTGGGAAGTCAATGGTTCGAATCTTGGCAAAACCTCGCTGTTTTTTTTGCAATGACGGTGTCATTGGCTTTTTTTTTTAAGGCAAAAAAGGCGGAGTACCTTGCCGTTTAACCTACAAGTGACGTTCGACGGTAACCTCAGTCTCAAGGCAGCCCCGAAATTTGCTTTGCTCACACTTTGAATTCATGAAGCTGCAGTCGGTACAAAACATCAAGATTAAATCAAGTAGCAAGTAAAGTTTTGCTAATTGCGTCTTCGTTGATCATCCTATCTTATTTTGTTCAGATTTGACGGCAATGACCCCCCCCCCCCAAAAAAAAAAAAAAGAACTCTTTACAAGGCTCGTTGGCAACGTCGCTTGTATAGGAAGTTCTGCACTAAGTCCCTGCCGCCTTCCGTGAGGATCGGTATTGGGCTACTGTTTTGAAGGTCAAAGGTTCGAATCTTCACAAAACTCCCTGTTATTTTTTTGGTTATAGTTAGATCACCTTTATTTACCGGCGTAAAAAAGGGTACCAGGACACCTTGCCTTTTAATCTACAAGTGAAGTCGGACTCTAACCTCAGTATAAAGGCAGCGCTGAAAATTTAGTTTGCGCACGCTTTTAATTCATGAAACAGTCCGTACTTTACATCTAGGTAGGACATCAAGTCGTAAGGAGCTAAGTTGTTCGAAGTGCGTTTTTGTTCATGAGGCTGTGTTGTTTCGCTCAGATTTGACAGTGCATAACTTCAAATACATTTTGCAACATTTCAAAAATGGCCCGGAAGCATTTTTAGCAATGACTAGGGTAAGGCAAGTGCATTTTGTATGGCAAATCTACAGTGCTGTTTACTGCATATAAACAATCGAAAATAACTGCTCATAAACGATGAAAAATAACTTAAAATTGGTGCAGACCGAGTTCATTGAAACGTGCCGAGCAACGTTAGTCGAAGCAGTGGTTGACGCGTGACTTTGCCGGTTCCATGCGTTTGCATGTGGTTACGGCTTCTCGCAGCTCTCCTGCGTGATGGTGCGGCGCCGCCGATCAACGCCGGCGCTCGCGCTATGCGTGTATGTGTGTGTGCGCGCGTGTTTCGTATTGCCTGGATTGAAGGACGGCCGCCGGTACGCACATGAGTTATGATGGCAAACAATAGAAGTTCTGGGGAGCTGGCTTATAATTGAGTTTCAGTTCACAGAGTTTCTATGGAGAAATAACTGTAAAAATTCTATAGTCTTTTTGGAGGCTTTGATGAGTGGAACCTAAATGAAGTTTTATGGTGAAGTCACAACAAAAATTCTACAGAGTCTTCATAGAGGCCTTGAGTTGTTTAAGTTCACAGAGCTTCTGTGGAAAAGTGACGGTAGAAATTCCGAGGCTACAGAATATTGATAGAGATGTTGAAGAGTTCGCTCTTGATGAATTTCTGTGGAGATATAAAAATTTTGTAGATTTTTTATGGGGTCAACTCCATAAGCTCAGAGTTCCTGATGAGTTTCTGTCGTGTCTCTTGTGACTCCATAATATCTCTATAAAAACTCTTCAAAAATTCGGTAATCCATTTTTGTGAGGGTCACTGGCTCGGCTTCACATCATTGTGTGGGCATCACGAGCGAGCCGGTGTCGGCGAAGCCTTGTTCTTTTTTCGAGTGAGAAGGTGCACGAGGCACTTAAAAAGGAGGGGATCATTTCTGCTGTTGTGCTCACACAATTCAACGTGCATCCGACAATCGCAGCAGTATAGTTGGGCTGACGAGTAGCAGGCTCTCTGTAATGTCCTCGCACACATCGACGCGCTATTTATCTCCATCCACGACGCGTTCGACAAGCTAGTGTGCAAATGATTTTTTTTTTAGGTACGCGGACGTGCAGTAAATAAAAGTTAAATTCGCTAACTTTTTCGGCGAATGGCACGCGTCAGTCTCGCGTGGGGCTCTCCGTGAGTAGCAGAGCGTATTAGCGATTATTTGTCGCCGTTTTCTCTGTAGACACATCGTCAGGCAGGAGCGCAGTAACAGCATTACCGTTCACACGATAATCTACGGCACTCACAAAATGCCAGTCCATTTTAGCAGCACACGAAAAGTATAGCGAATGCGGCCAGCATCCGTTCCCTGCCGAATACCCTCCGACTGCTTATCTGGTTGCCCGATGATGATGATGATAACTGATGATTTCAATTAGTTTCCCCTTTGTAGCGAGGTGATGACGTGTCATCTTACCAAAAAGGACTAATATAGTACCTATGCTTTATACTCTTGGTTTAGCACTAGAGCTGCCTGGGGCAGGCACAAAAAACTTATGCACAAAGTACTTTTTCTTGCTGTCACAGGTGGTAACTGTATACTAGGCAAGATTTCCCTATCTGCTTTTCGTCCACCAGCATTCTAATCTTCTTTTAGTCCCCTCGAGAGCCTTGAAGGAAACTCCGTCTGTTGAATCCCTAACTCCTAGTACTCCTGAAAGCCGTATATTTCCCTCTTAAAGATTTGAATGGATACCCCCGCATTCTATCACTGTGTGCCGCATTGTTTCTGTTTCTTTCCCGCAGATCATGCATACCCCCATCATTTTGTGAATACTTCTCCACAAAGCTCTGATTTCGTAAGACTCAAAAAGCCAAGCACAGAATGGGAATTATAGTAGAAATTTTACTTTGTGATGTCCAAATTCTCTGCCCAGTGCATCTCTAACGACTTTGTCGCTTTCATTTTTTTCTCTCTCCCTTTATTTATTTCTATCTGCCCGGCCTCTTTTTTGGTCACCATGGCTGTTTTTCTTTGGCTATACTACAATCAACGTCAGCGCTGCGGTGCGGCTGCTTTTGGAAGCGCACGAAGCTTTCCCATTGCGTGGCGTCGGAGTTTCACGACCAGAACTACATTGAAGGACTCTCATCTCACGGAGGTGCGTGAAATTGGAATTTTTACGCTGCGGTGATCACATTGCTTCCGTACGTAAAGCGGCCAACATGGCGGCGCTCTGCCCTCCCGCTTGGCAGCAAAAACGGCTTTGTTGGTAATCCCTTGGAGCGATATCGTGCTCTAAGCTGTTGTTTCGCCCTCAATTTTTCTCTTCCTTACTTCAGCTATAGTTTAAATGCACAAAAAGCTTTTGTTTTTCGAATTAAAGAGAGATATTTCTGTTGTTAAGCCTGATCAAGGAGCATTTCTCGTCTTTACAAAAGCTGGCTCGAGAGATAAGCAGTGGCTGCAGCAGTATATGTGTCTCTCTGTAGATGGCGCTCGGAATAAAGTGCGGCTCGCGCGCCTATGGGAGGGAGTGCGCACTTCCAAACGCCCTACGCGCTAGTACGTCACGTACATCTAGCTTAAGGTATTCATAACTACATACACGTGAGCTAGGTATGCTGTTCATATTGCGTACGTGAACTCTGCATGCACGTGAAACAAAACTGCTAAATGAGAAAGACTGCTGCTCAAACCATCTTTTTCTATGGAGGCAGTCTGTTTTGATTTGCACCTGAGAGGCAAAACAGTTTCGGCTTATTTAACAGCCAGGTTCGCAGTATGAATTTACAGTTGTTGGGAAGCCGTTTTTCGGTAGGGCAATAATCAACGCAGACTGTTCCCATACAGAAAGGCCACCATGTTCGGACGCTCATTTGTACCGTTTACGAAAATACAGTTAAATTTTATGTATTCTTGGCGGAAGAAAAAGTTTGTGCAAATATTTTTGAAACGCAAAAAAGTGTAACCACATAAAGAGGCTTGTGTACACTACTATGCCACATTACACTCACGTGTTTTTTTGGGGGCTTTAATAACAACTTTTACGTACAACTTATAAATATCCTACTTTTTGAACCTTCCTTTTTGCTAGTTGTGAAGATCATGACTTAAGTTAATAAAACGTAATTACACTTTAAGAAATCACTGCTGGCAAGGTTCACGATAACGTGCCAGAACGATGATTAAGCGTGCTTAATTGTGCGAATTTAGCGAATAACGAGGTCCAATTTTCGATTCAAGTAAAAACTAGGAACTGCGCTGGGACAACTGCGCGAGGCGTGCGTGTTCGCTGTTGACCCAGCACAGATCCTAGTCTTTCCTTTAATCGCATGCTGGGCATCGTCATTCGCAAAGTTCGCACATATAAACACCCTGAATGGTCGTTCTCTGGTGTTGTCGGGAAGCCCACCTGCACCGATTTCTTAGAGTATAACTTTAGTAATTGTTCGCCAAAATTCAAAGTGCTTTTGCAAAGCAGTGTGGCTTTTTCTGAAAGCCTTTTGGGGTTTTAGGCTGCTGGTATGCAAGGAGACAGGGCGAAGCGTGGCCTCGATTTTTTCACGCATAGGTTTTCACCTAAGAACTGTGACAGCACATCGGGAGGGCCAGTGACCTTATGAAGCGCCACTTTCACGCGGAGGATCTAGCTTAGTGTCAGTGACCTCGGGGGTGGTCAAGCTGGCTTGGAAAGCTTTGAACTAGATGGACCGAACCGGAAACTTTGATCCTGCACCAGAAATTCGCAGAACAATAATTTCTACGTTGTGCGAAACAAGAAAAAATAGTGAATACTCGAATTTTTAAACGTGTACTATTGCTTAATGCTTTGCATGTTTGACAGCGTACCGTAAACGACTGCATTAGTTGTCATTTAATGTTTCGTACAGATGGTTGCCAGAATGGACAGGGTCTGTGGAAACACAGAGCTCAAGCACGCAATTAAAACGAAAGTACACAATTCCTCATATGCCCTTTCAAAACCGATCAAAATAGAAGAAAACATAAAAAAGAAATAGAAAAGCGGAGAAAGTATTCAATTTGTGGGCTAAGTCACGAGCGTCAGCCTCCCGGACACCACCACAAACGAAAAGCGTAGCTGTCTGTATTGTAGCATTCTAAAGTGCTGCTAACTAGGGATCTTGTCAGATTTCGTTCGTGATAGCGTAATAGACAGAACGACTGTTTTCCGTAAAATCAACGTCACCATAAACGCTATGTAACTGAGTGCTTTATTACGCTATTGTCATAAATAAACTACAGTACGCTAGATTTATATTTAAAGGGACCCTGTAACACTCTTCGTGCAGTGCAAGTAAACCTGCGCGATGTTTAAATTAGACTCCAGGAACACCAGAGTCAAATATTACACGTGCACGTGAAACGGTAAGCTTACAAATCGCCGTGAAAGACGCGGAAAAAACCAACCGCGCTCTCTTCAATTCTCCTCGTTATGCACCCCTGGCATGGCCTCTGTGACGTCAATCGGGCCATGGCTGCCCTGGCTGTAATATTGGCTGTCACTGGTCAATTTCGCGACTAAATTCTGGCATTTCCTGTGACGATCAGCCGTCGTCGGTGCTGTGTATGAACCTCTTCTATGTCTGAACCTGTCCGCATGCTTTTGCTGTTTCTTTTGTTTTGAGTGCGCGCGCAGTTTGAGTGACGAACTAAACATTCCACTTTCAAAGAGCCCACTAGACAACAAACGGTTATTGCTCCAAAAACGCCCTACCAGCCTGAGAACTTGCTTGCGAGCAGGCCACTATGCTTGCTTTTTTGTGGCACCAGACCGGAAATCGGAAATAGACCCGTCCACGTGGCGGGGAAAAGGAAAATACTCCCCGGCCTGTGACATATCGCAGGCCGCTGACCAGAACGCCGCGTGCCGCCCCCTCTCAGGGAGAGAGAGCGCAGCTTTCGCCGCGTTGTCCGCGGTTGAGTTGAGAGGGAACATTTAAGCGCGCTTTTTCATCGCGCGTACTTTCGGTGATAGTAAACGGATTTTCAAAATTCTTGCGGGTGGACATTACTGGGACAATAGACTTTACCCCACACTACATTCGAGTAGTCGATGGTAAGTGTTGCAGGGTCCCTTTAAGCGTGAATACCAGTCTATTTACCATTTTATAGAGATATTATGAATACTCTAAACACAATTCACTATAAATTCAAGGGAATCCTTGGTAACATCCAAAACACGTACAAAAAAATGGGCTCAGAATTTGGAATAGAATTGTCTCCCCAAAATTTAGGCGGTGTTGATCTTCCAGTAGGATAAAAAATACGGCAAAGGTTTCATGAGCGTCTCGTCATGGTGGTCGACTTATTGTAAAAGCAGTCTGTCTTTAATTATTAACCAAATCGGCAAACTGCTTCTGTTCACTTAGTATTCAGAAGCCTTTTTAATGATTAATAGTGGCTCTGGCTAGAAATTCAGCAGAAGCAGTATGGCAGGCTGGGTTAAAAATCAACGCCCACCGCTTCTATGCCGTACAGCGGTACTCCCTGGTGTCCCTCCGTATCTACAAGAGAGCGTCTGTCTTGATTGCACCCACCTGGCCAAAGAGTTCCTGCTAACTAATTGTGCAGATTCATTATTATAGTAACTGCACTGTTGTTAGGCAGCTGAAGCGGTTTGCCGGTTGGCGTACGCAGACGTTCACGTACGCAGACGCTCCACGTATGTGGAACTTTCACGCGTGACCAGTGCGCATGCTCAGAACGCGATGGCCGTAAGGGAATCTCACCAGTGTGCTGCAATGCTTTTCTGGTCATGAATCCCCCACCCAAGTTTCGTTTGGTGACAAAAGCTTCCGCGATGAGCGCCACCGCAGATCGGACGGCATCGGGCAGCCGCTGCTGCTCCGTGTGCGGCAGAACCTGCTTCCGCCATCGGCTGCACTTTCTCGATAGACACGCCCTGTCGGTATGTTTGCCCTCAGTTGTTGCTACAAGAAGAAGCGGAACTAAAGTTTTATAATTGCAGCCCCTATGGGAGTCCGCATAAGGCTGAACGCACGCTCCAAACTGCCGACTGATGTCTGGATTTGATTCTGAGAAATTTTTAACAAGTCCCCAGGAGTCGCAGACTTTAGGCAAAGTTAGATTCCGAGATGGTCCAAGATTTTTCCTGACCTATGAGAGTGTTCCCCGTAGCCCTTCTCAGCTGCGGCTCTTAGCCTTGAAAATAGACTCTACAGCACTGCCATCGAACCTCTGTAAACGGCGCTGTTCGCTTCTGGGGGAAATTAACGCGCAACAAAAATCGTTAATGGCTTATCCGTGATTCTCCGTGTTTGCATGCCGTAGGCACCAAGGTTAGAGTTATTTTCATTTACTCGCACTGATGTGGATATATTGAGGGACATGCGGAACTAATTTCTGACACCTGCTAGTGCTGAAGCTTATGGGAAAAGCAGGGGAGACATATCGACGCGGTGCGAACAAAAAAGTTTGCACGGGTGGATAATTATTTATTTCCTGTCCAATCAGAATTCAGTCTCTTCTATGGCTACATTAGACCCAACATTAAAGTGTAGTGCGGTGTCACCATGTCACCACTTTTTCAAAACCCTGAACGCCTTGGCAATATTAAAAACTAAAAGAAAGATTACTTTCGCGAGTGCCTTTGGTTTCTGATGGAAATAATTCTTTGTTGTGGAGTTTATGTTCAGAATGGAAACGGAAGTTCGAGTATTTTTTAATGATTGTCTGCTCCGCACTACATCACTCGGTACGCGTGTGGTCACTGTAAGGCTGCTCATATTACTAATATCTGTTCAGCTGCGGAAAACAAAGCTTTTCTTTCGGCGAAGAAAACCGAAACTCGCACCAGCTTCGCTGAAGCTATCCGCCTTTCTTAAAATTGTTAGGCCAGCATTAGAGTGCGCTAGGATCACCTGGGATCCGTATCATAAAGTAATATTTGATAAGCTTGAGAAAGTGCTAAGAAAGGCGGCTCGTTTCATATTATGACATTACTCACGCACTGACTATGCTTCAAATCTGCTTGAAATTCTCTTCTCGTCAATCCTAGCAGATCGCCGAACGCATGCGTGACTCAATTGTTTTTCTTTTCACTCGCCCAGAATGCCCTTCATATTGCAACTACACAATACCTAATTCGCAGACAAAGTAGATCCACCCGAGGCAGAAACTGCTGCGCTGAGAGAGTACCATCAACACTTAGGCATATTCCTTGTTTTCACACAAAATACATCTCTGGAACGCAATTCCAGAATCTGTCGTGCAATCTCAGACTGTTTGGGAATTTGGGCACCAAATTCATGCAGTCCAAAGTACAAATCAATCCCATCTTTTCAATAGCTTCAATGCATGTTTGCGGGGATGTGGGTGCAGATTGTCATGATAGCCGTATGTCTAGCCTGTATTTTATTGCATTGTTTGCATATTATTTGTGTACGTTGTTTGCCAACAAATTTAGGCATGCACGATTATGTAAGTGTTTTTATGCTTGTCTGTTCACACAAGAATTTTGTCACCCCCACCCCCCTGTATCGGCCTCACTGGCCAGTAGTACAATAAATACATAAAAAATCATTCACAGCGGGCATTTGTACTTCCGGATGTTTATACATATATTACATATTATTTTAACATAGCTCAATTCACTAACTTTTTCGGGTAATGGCACCCCTCCATCTCGCATGAGGCTCGAAGTCCATAGGAAAGCGAAATACCGATGCTTTGTCGCCGTTTCCTCCGTAGACAGATTGTCACGCAGGAGCGCTTTATAAGCATGACTGTTCACACGACATTTTTCGACACTCACTAATTGCCAAGTCCATTTTATCAGTAAAATATCCAGTCGGGCTAGTTGGTGCATTATGAATTACGAAAATTGATCTAAAAGGACAAACAGAGGAAGGACAATAGACGTTGGGACGTTGGTGCAAGGACTTAGGGCGATTTGGTGCATTACGAATTACGAATATTGCGCTTAAATGACAAACATAGGAGGGTGACAGACAATGCGTAACGCACAACTATTTATTTGCATTGAAAGAAGTTACCTTAAATAGGCGTCTTCATGACTCAAAAACATTAAAGCAGATAGCAAAACCGATGAGAACTTCACAATACTCAGGGCCTGCCAACCGATTGCTGTCTAAAAAACGAAATTGATTGCTAAAAAGTGATGATGGTGGTTGACTGATACACCCCTCGTGATTTTTTTTAATGAAGTGTCCTTCTGAAAGCTCCCGCGTCACAGTGTCACGACTTCTGTCAATGATAATGGTTTCTTTGAGGCGCGACTTACAACTACACTCACGGCAATGAATGGGCAAGTGTGATCCAGTGGCGTTCTTGATTGATAAAAACATAAAGCGTAAGCGGGTAAAACTTCAGGTCACAGCCGAAAAGAAAACGCGGCCTGAGGTAGGGCCATATTCCCATAAAGTGGCTCACAACCTTAAGTGGGTCGCTATAAAATATCGCGTCCAGATTGTGTTTTCTGCACCACGCAAGCTAGGTGCGTTGTCAGCGGCATCAACGGAAAAAAGAAGCCTAATCTATGCGGGAAGAAGCACGCCATGAAGTACGTGGGATGCAAAGTTGGCATTGTTTTCCATTTACCGCTCACATGTGATAAGGTATATATTGGGCAAAGTGGACGTTGCATAAATGATCGGCTCAGGGAACACGATTTATCAATAAAGAACGGCACTGGATCACACTTGCCCACTCATTGCCGTGAGTGTAGCTGTATGCCGCGCCTCAAAGAAACCATTATCATTGACAGAAGCTGTGACAGCGTGGAGCGTGAGCTTTCAGAAGCGTACATCATTAAAAAAATTCGCTAGGGGTGCATGAGTGAACCATGATTTTCAGTTTTTAGCAATGAATTTCGTTTTTTGGACAGCAAGCGGCTGGCGGGCTCTGAGTGTTGTGGTGTTGCCATCGATTTTGCTATCTGCTTATATGTTTATAAAGCAAAGTTTTTTAGCTCTACCCCCCAAGGGTTCTTTCGCGACCGTTGGGGTCAACAGAAAACTGCAGGGAACAAATGAAAGAATTTACTGGCACAGCGAGGAATCGAACGTGAAACTAATAGAGTAACAAAGCCAGAGCCCGCTGTCTTACCGATTTAGCTACGAGCCCACGCGCAGACGTGGAAGACAATTGGTGCACAACCAAGCACATCTACGCGTTTACTCACCCGCCCCCCCCCCCTCTCCGCATTATCGCTCAATGCCATATGATAGCATCACGGGACCTCACGCGCCGCTGTGCGGTCCACCCACGGCACGTCTAGAGCTCCTTGCGTGTGTGCTATGAGTTACAAAAATTAAAGGAAGCTCACATTAACTAATGACATTTCACTTCTAGTACGCCAGTGTGCTAATGCCTGTGGCTTCCAGTGTTCACGTAAAAAAATCTCAGCTTCTCAGCTACTTGTCGTCCACCCTCACGCCGAACGACACATCAAGGAACACAAATACTCCTTGATGGCCAGGCCACCAGCCCAAGCCCCAGATTCAAGATCCTGGGCCAACATCTTCAGGTCAACACCAAGAGTGTTGCAGCGCCTCAAACACCCTTGCAGCGCCTCAAACACAGCATCAATCAAATCATACACATGATCAGGCGAGTTGCGACCAAGAAGCGAGGCCTCAAGTAATCCGGTACCTTTCGATTAAATGAGGCTTTTGTCCTCTCGAGAATCCCTTACGTCAACCCCCTGTCGTCTCCTCTGCAAGGAGGACATAAAGATGCTTTATATAATGATAAGAAATGCAGTTGAGCAAGCCCCTTGGTCTTCCCTTGAGAGCGTCCACAGAGTGGCTGCTTAGCACAGGTCTCCACAACACGGTGGGAGAGCTGATAGAGGGCCATCTTTCTATCAAGAAGCTCAAAATGAGCAGAACTGCGGCGGATCGCCGAATCCTTCACCAGGCAGCACAGAATGTCACTCCGCTTGATGTACTTCTGGACTCTTGGCGACAACAACTAAAGATGCTCCCTTTGCTTAGAAATATGAACCCCTCACACAACGAGGGTCGTCTACAAGTATGGGCTCAAGTGCTCAACACCACTCTCGGCGGGGATCATGCAGTTATCTACACACACGCCTCGCAACATCGAGGGCAGCAGTAGGCCATCATCGTGGCTACTACCGAAACCAACCGCACTGCGTGTGCCTCACTCAAAACACAAGACATGAAGGCAGCAGAAGAGGCCGCCATCGCCTTGGCTCTAACTCAACCAGGGGTTCAGAAGGTAGTCACTGATTCCGAACAAGCCTACCGGAATTACCAGTCGGGTTGGGTGTCCCGACCTGCACTGCGTGTGCTAAAAAACCGCTCCCCAAACGATTTCATTCAGCTAATGTGGACACCCACATACGCTTCAATGGAGCGCAACAAATACGCCCACCAAGCCTGCACTTTTACCCTCCGTGCTATAGAGCTGCACGAGTACAGTCACCCGCTTGTCTCGTTCAGGAACATAACCCAGCTTTACCGCCTTCAGAGACAGACCCTACCTTCGCCTTACCCTGACCTTTCCATAGAACAACAAACTATCCTACGGCTCATACAATGCGGCTGCTTTCCCACACCCGACGGGTCTTCATTAATGCACCTGAATCGCTACGACGCTGAAAGTAAATTTTGCTCAGAAGTAGGAACACTCCGCCACATCAACGGGGTGTACGACTTTAGCCCTGAGCACCCTCCTCTGTTTCCGTCAAATACCGAACAAGAGCAATGGCAGATGCTGTTATCCAGCCCCTCTCTGCCTACCCAGCTTCAGATGGTGGAGAGAACATAGGCTGCGCGGATTGCATATTTTCTTGAGGTGACGAAGAAGGATGCAGTGGGGTATGCGCCGCAGTAGGCCCGATGAAGAACGACGAAGAAGAGCTGTGTGTGGGGCGTGCAGCCTGTGCGAAGGCTCGGCAACAGCTGCCTTGTAAATAATGTAAATAGGTCATATCGTACTCTAAATAGATCGTGTCGACACCTTCCATGGTTCGCCTCATCCCTTCTGCCGCCACGTAACATTTTGGTGGAGCTGCGGGGTCTCAATCCCCATCGCGGTTTTAGCCTCGCCCGGTCTCGTCTCCCGAAGCCTTTGCTACAAGCCTCTTGGATCCCGTCGGCCCGCCCCAGCCCCGGTGAGACATGAACATGACCATTTCCAGCCCCGTTTCCCCAGCCAATGACCCGTCGTGACCTTCCGACGCGACTAGCCGCGTCCCAACGATACGACGACGCCGATCTCCTGCCCAGTTTTCCGGCGGAGCTCCAAGGGCTTTGACCGCTGCTTCGCTCCATCGGCGGGAAACGCTGTTCAGGGGCAGCAGCTCATCGAACCATCGTTATCCATTGCTGTCAGAACATTTTCCCCCTCTCTTCTTCTCTCATTCGCATCCTCATCGCATCAGAACATTTCTTGTGATGTCGACCGGGATGGTCGGCTTCGACGTGAGGGCTATGTCACGAGGTAACGAAGAAGGATGCAGTGGGGTGTGCGCCGCAGTAAGGCCGATGAAGAACGACGAACAAAAGCTGTGTGTTGGGCGTGCAGCCTGTGCGAACGCTCGGCAACAGCTGCCTTGTAAATAATGTAAATAGGTCATCTCGTACTCTAAATAGACCGTGTCGTAATCTTCCTTGGTGGAGGACGACCGTCCCGGTCGAGGCCGGGGCAAAGACAGGGTGGCGACGCGGATGAACAAAGCCATGGGAACATGTACAATGAAGTCCTTGCCGCCGCTCATGTTGGTGATGGTCGCCATGAGCACCGGCCCCGGAACAGCTGTGACCACCGGCGACCCCACGAGGCATCGTCCAAAGCTTTCGGAGAAGCGCCGGAGATCTGGGCGGGGGAATGTCGTCGGCTATACGTCTGGTCATGGCTGGTCAGTTCGTCTGGTCTCGGCGGGGCATGGGCAGGGGACACGGGGCTGGGGAATGTTGCGTCCGTGGTTCACCGGGGCTGGGGCGGGCCGACGCTTTCGAAGAGCCAGGGTGAGACCACTTCATGAGCCGAGACGGGGTGAAGCTCGGGGCCGGGATGGGAATGAAACCAGCACCCTCCAGCAAAATGTTACGTGGCGGCAGAAGGAATGAGGCGAACCATGGAGGATGACGACACGATCTATTCAGAGTACGAGATGACCTATTTACATTATTTACAAGGCAGCTGTTGCCGAGCGTTCGCACAGGCTGCACGCCCCCCACACAGCTCTTCTTCGTTGTTCTTCATCGGGCCTACTGCGGCGCATATCCTACGGCATCCTTCTTCATCACCTCGGGACAATATGGGCTACAGTGAAGAAAGGAACCACTCCCCTGGGCCGCACTCTTGGCCGTTGAGACATCTGAATAGAAGTATTTACTTCCTCTCCTCCTCCTCTTCTTCCTCCTCCCTCGTCTCTGCCGCCGATCTCATCGCCTCCGTCCACTGCGGCAGAGACGAAAAAGTGAGATCGTCTAACACCGGGTTTAAGCTTCCTTTAATTTTATAAGAAGAGAGTTTCCACTCAGCGCGAGCTGGCCAGCTCACGGTGCGAGTACCAAGAACGCCTCATAACTCGCGCCTAAGCAGCTGCGCTAGCTCGCGGCTATCTGGACTGAGAAAGCCACCCACTTTTATGCTCAATAAATGTTTTCCAATCCAACCCAAAACCAACTCATGTGCTACAGTAATACAACTCAACCAACCACCATTTGTGCATCATGCATTGATTCAACTTTACCAAAAATACCTCTTTGAAGTAATACAGGGTGTGGGTAAGTGCATTTCCTTCTCCCTTGTTTCACTATTTGTAGAGCGACGTGAGGGAATTTAAGTGACGTCGCATGCGTAATCGTTTTGGGTGCCATTTAGAGCTTTGCTTTCCAACCACATTCGCAGGGTGGATTGGCGCGATTTTTTATCTCATGTAGAAGTCTAATAAGGCAACTTCTTTTCATGCCAATAAATAGTTGTTAGTTGCGCATTGTCTGTCATCCTTCCTTTGTTTGTCCTTTGAGCGCAATTTCCGTAATTTCATTTTAGCAGCACACGACAAGTAAAGCGAATGCGGCGAGCGTCGGTTCCCTGCCGAACGCCCTGCGACCGCTCTCCCGGCTGCCCTGCGATCAACGCTAGCGCCGCGGTGAGGCCTCCTTGGGAAGTGCACGAACCTCCCATAGCATTACGGCGGAGTTTCACGACCAGAAAAACATTGAAGGACTCTTATTTCACCGACGTGAGTGAGATTCAAATTTTTACGATACGGTGTTCACGTTGGTTCCCTACATAGACGCGGCCAACATGGCGGGCCCCTGCTCTCCCGCTTCGCAGCGAAAACGGCTTTGTCACTAATCCCTCTGTGCGATATTATGCTGTAAGCTGTTTTAAAGCCCTCAATTTGCCCCTTCTTACCCTCAGCTAAAGTTTAAATCGACTAACAGACTTAAATCGACTAACAGAAAATCGCGGAGGCCACGCCCCTAGCCATAGTTATTTGTATGAAACTCTATGCCCCTAGCGATATACAGGAACTCTACGTGAGGCTCGTGCGGCTAAGGGAGGGAGCGCGCATTTCAAAACGGGCTACGCGCTAGTACGTCGCGTACGTCTAACTTAAAGGGTTTCATAACTACACGCGCGTGAGCTACGTATGCATTCCATGTTGCGTACGCCAACTCTGTACGCACGTGAAAAAGTGTCTAATCAAGAAGACTGCTCTCATACCGCGCTGTTCTATGGGAGCAGTCTGTTTTGATTTGCACCTCACCAGCCAAGCCTCTTCCCCCCACTAAGTCGCCAGGGTCACAGTTATTAACAGTTTGGGGAAGGGGTGTTTCGGTTGGGTAATAGTCAATGCAGACTTCGCCTATACAGGAAGGGAACCAAGTTTGGACGCTCATTTGTCCTTTTACGAAACACCAATACCAAGTTACATATGCTTGATGGAAGTAAAATTTTTTGTAAATGTGTTTTAAAACGTAAAAAATTGTAACAACACAAGCAGTTTTGTGTACAGTTTGGTGATAAATTATGCTGTGTTTCCTGTAGCATTAAAAAACAACCATTTACAAATTTCTTCCTTTTTGATTTTCCTTTTTTGCGAGCGGTGAAAATGCCTAGTTAAAAAGCTTTCTCCCCCAGTGATACATGCTCTCGAACTTTGATCAGGACAGTTGCAGCTGACCAGTCTTTTTTCCGAAAGCTTTTTGCGGTTTAAGGTTCTATTATGGAAGCAGATAGGGTTGAGAATGACCTTGACTTTTGACGCATAGGTGTTAATCTCACAACTGTGACAGCAGATACGAAGGGCAGTTCAGCCTAGGGAGTGGCACTTTCACGCGGAAGCAATAGCTTAGTGTCAGTAACCTTAGGTGTGGTCAAGCTTGCATTGAAGTGATTGGAGCATGGGGAACTTTGATCCTACACCGTAAATTTGCAGAAAAACGGTTTTAACGTTGTGCGCAATAAGGGAAAATTAAGGATACGCGAAGTTTTAAATGTGTGGTGTTGTTTAATTTTCTGCATATTTGAAAGCGTAACGTGAACGACAGCATTAGTTGCCATTTCATGTTTTGTACGAATGGTTGCAGGAACGGACAGGGTCTGTGAAAACACGAGACAAAAGTAAAGTTTTTCTTCACACACAATTCTTAATATGCCCTCGCAATACAGATAAAAAAAGAAGAAAACATTAAAGAAGAAGGAGAAACGCCTTAAAGAGTAGTGAATTAGTGGGCTAAATCACGGGCGCAATCGCCCCGCGCGCCACCACAAACCAAAAGCGTAACTGGTTATTGTAGCAGTCTAAACTGAAGCTGTCTAGGGATGCTTCTCAGACCTTGTTCGCGATAGCGTAAGAGAATACTGGTATCCGCAGAATTAGCTTTGCAATAACAGCTATCTTACGAGCGTTTACTGCTCTAGTGTCATAAATCAAAACTACAGAACGCCAGTTTTATATTTACGCCTGTCTACCAGCCTATTTACGATTTTTACACAGATATTCTGAATACTGTTAACGCGGCTCACAAGAAATGCAAGAGAATCCTTGGGAACACCCAAAACATGTGCAAAAGGTTGTGCTCATAATTCGGCTTTGTGTTGTCGTCCCAAAATTTAGGCAGAGTTGATCTTCAAGTAGGATGAAAATGACGGTAGAGTTCTCATTAGCGTCTCCTCAAGGTGGCGGTCTTGTGTTAAAGCAGTCTCCCAACCGGCAAACCTTTTCCGCTCACTCTGTGGCCAGAGATGGTGTTAAGCATTACAGTGAGTCTGGCCAGTTAGTCAGGAGAAGCAGCCTGGCAGGGTGAGTAAACAATCAAGAGACACCTCTCACGTGCCCTACTTCCGTCCTAGCTGGTGTCGTGCAGGGAGCAGTCTCTCTTCATTTTACGCAACTGGCCACACAGTTTCCGCTATTAGCTGGCCAGATTCACTATTACAATAACAAAACTGTTGCTAGGAGCGGAAGCAGTTTGCCGGTGGATTTTACATTCGGGTATTCACGTTGCTTCCGTACGTAGAGGTGACAAACATGGCGGCGACCTACCAAACCGCTTCTAAGCGAAAACGGCTTTGTCGGTAACCCTCGGCGCGATATCGTTCTCTAAGCTGTTGTTTCGCCCTCAACTTGCCCCTTCCTACCATCAGCTGAAGTTCAAATCGACAAACAGCTTTCGTGTTTCAGATAGAAAACGATATTCCAGTTGTTAGGACTGATGAAATAGCATTATCGACGTCATTGCAATGGGCGCGCGAAATAATGAGTGGCTACAGCAGTATCTGCGTCTGTTACTAGGGGGCGCTTGAATTACGCGCGGCACGCGCAGCTATGGGCTGAGTGCGCGCGCATCGAAATGCCCCACGGGTGCAGTGCGTCGGGTACGTGCGAATTTAAGGGTTTCAAAACAACATGCGCTTGAGCTACGTATGCTTTTCGCGTTGCGTATGTGAACGCCGTACGCACGTGTGACTAAAACTTCGATCACACACACGCTGCTCTTGATACCGTCCTGATCTATGGGAGCAGTCGGTTTTGAATTGCACCTAACTGGCCAAACCAATTCGATTCACTAAACAGCCACGGTCAGAATTGTCAATTAACAGTGTGGGAAAGTGGTTTTTCGGTCGCGTAATATTCAACGCAGACTGCTCCTATACGGAAAGATGCATGTGATGTATTGTCCGTGCGAACGTTTAAAAAACACAATTTTTGACGTATCAATGTTGATGTTAGTCAAATTTTTTGCGATTATTTTGTCCAAAAAAAGCAAATCTGTATAAAGAGATCTGTGTAAACTTGAAAGCAAAAACTTACAATGCTATTTTACTGTAATTTAAAAAAAACATATAATAAAAATCTTTGTAAATGTTTTTGTTTTTATATATGATTTTAGTAAGAACATGACTATACACTCAAAGTTAATCATTGCATGGGAACAGTCAACCCCAGCACCTCAACTACTAGCGTAAAGAGTATGAAACGGTATGGATGTGTAATGCGGCACCCCATTGCCTTGCGGATTAGCATCGTTGTGTTCAAGTAGGCGGCGAAGCGGGGCTTTGTTTTTTTGGCGCACAGGTGTTCACCTGGGCACTGCGACAGCCCCGGCTAAGGGCCCATGAAACCTCCGGATCCCCACTTTCACTCGGAGGGCACCTCTTGGTGTCCGTGACCTCACGGGTGATCAGAGTGGCTTGAAAAGCTTTGAAGTGATTCGAACGACCCCGAAGCTGTTACCCTGATCCAGAAATTGCACGAGAAATAATTCGGACGCGTTGCCCAATCGGGGAAAATGACCCATACTCGAATGTTTAATTGTGTGCTCTTGTGTACTGTCCTCCATATTTGAAAGCGTAACGTGAACTACTGCGTGAGTTGCCATTTCATGTTTCGCACAGGTGGTTGCAGGAATGGACAGGGTCTGGGAAAAAATAGGACACAAGTGCGCTAATCATATTAAAATTTTTTCTTCACAGCCTATTCTTTATTTGCCCTCTCAAAACGGATAAAAAACAAGAATACAAAGAAGGGTGAGAAAAACTGGGAAAAGTAGTCAGGTGGGCCAGGTCATGAACGTCATCGTCCCGTGCGCCACCAAAAAAACCAAAAGCGTAGCCTCGTAAGATTTCTTTCGTGATAGCGTAGTAGACAGGATACTATTTTCCGCAAAACCAGCTTTACAATAAAAACTGTACAACGAGTGCTTTATTGCGCTGCTGTCATGAATCAGAACTACAGCCCGCTAGTTGGTATTTACGCGTGCGTAACAGTCTATTTTCCATTTTATATCAATATTATGAATCCTGTTAACACGATTGTTCTGAAATGCAAGATAATATTTGGGAGCACCCAATAAAAGTGCAATCACGTTGTGCTTCGAATTCGGTTTGGTATTGTGTTCCCAAAATTTAGGCGGTGTTGATCTTCGGGTACGATGAAAATGAGCGTAAAGGTCTCATCAACGCCTTGCCACGGTAGCCGTTTTATGTATAAGCAGCCTGTCTCGGTTTATTGACTCAATCGCAAGCCGCGTCCGCCCAGGGAGCAGTCAGACACGCTGTTAAGCATTAATAGCGAGTGTGTCTGGCAGGAAGTCTGCAGAAGCAGTATGGCACGCGGAAAAAATCAAGGCCAACCGCTTCGACGCAGTACGTCGGTCCTCGCTGGTGTCGTTCCGTATCTGCAGGGAGCCGCCTCTCTTGAATGTACCCACCCGTGCAAACTGTTCTTGCTCACTAGCTAGCCAAATTACCTGTTATCAATAACAGTGACTGTGGTTAGTCAGCGGAAGTGGTTCGCCGGTTGTGTAAAAAAGACAGTTTTAGTTTAAGCACGCAGATGCTTCACGTACGTGGAACTTTCACGGGTGACCGGTGCCCATGCTCAGAACGCGAAGGGGCCACGTGGATCTCACCAGAGTCCTTCAAGGCTTTTCTGGTCATGAAACCCCCGTCTAAGTTTCGTTCGGGGTCAAAGACTGCCGCGATGGGCGCCACCGTAGATCAGACGGAAAGGGGTGGCCACCGCTGCTCCGTGCGTGCATCCGGCCGGCAGAACCTGCTCCCGCCTTCGGCTGCACCTTCTCGATAGAAACGCGGTGTTGGTAATTATACCCTTAAATATTGCTACAAAACAAAACCTACACGAAAGTCTTGTAATAGCAGGTGTTACGGGAACCCGCAATATGTAGAAGGCACGTTCGAAACTGTCAACTGATGTCTGGATTTGCTTCTGTGCAATTTTTTAAGAGGTCCCAGTAGTGGCAGGCTTTAGGGAAATTGGGGGCCGAGGTGGAGCAACTTTTTTCTCGACGTTTTCCAGCGTTCCTCTTAGCCGTTCCCATCTGCAGCTCTTAACACTGAAAATAGATTCCACAGCACAGCCATCGAACTTCTGGAAACGGCGCTGTTCGCATCTAGGGAAAATTCGCGCGAAACAAAAACGTTAATCGCTTATCCGTGATGTTCGGTGCGTGTATGCCGGAGGCGCCAAGGTTCGAGTTATTTTAATTTAACTCGCAATGAGGTGGATATATTGAGTGACATGTGGAACTAATTCCTGACACCTGCTAGGGCTGAAGCCCATGGGAAAATCAGGGGATACATAGCGACGCGCGTGGATAATTGTTTATGTTCTGCCATCTCCGGACTCAGTTGCTTCAATGAGATTTCCTTTGACATATTCTTGAAGTGCAGTGTCGTAACAGTGCACTTTTTAAAAACGCCGGAAGGCTTGGCAATATTGAAAACTATTAAACAAAGATTACTCTCGCTAGTGCCTCCGTTTGCTGATCGAAACAATTCTTTGTTGTAGAATTTATGTGTAGAATGTAAACGGCAGTTCGAGCATTTTTCAATAATTCTCTGCTCTATACTGCACCGCTCGCTACGCGTGCGCTCACGGTTCGGCTGCTCATTTTACTAATATCTGTTCAGCTGTCGAAAACAAAGCTTTGGTTTCGGCGCAGAAAACTGAAACTGGCACCACCTTCGGTAAAGCTATCCGCCTATCTTAAAATTGTGAGGCCAATATTACAGTAGGCTAGCATCACCTGGGATGCGTATCATAAAGTATTAAATCATGAGCTCGAGAAAGGGCTGAGAAATTCGGCTCGGTTTATATTATCACATTACTCGAACAATAACTATGCTTCAAATCTGCTTGAAATTCTGTACTTGCCGCCCCTAGCAGATCGGCGTACGCATGCGCGACTCAAATTATTCTTTTCATCACCCAGAATGCCTTCAGTTTTACAACTACAGAACACCTAATTCCTGGACAACGCAGATACATCGTAGGTACAAACTGCTGCGCTTACAGAATGTCATTAACACTTAGGCCTATTTCTTCTTTTCACGCACAATACATAACGGGAACGCATTACCAGAATCTGTCGTCTCATTCCGAACTGTTTCGGAATTGAGGCACCGCATTCATGCAGTCCCAAGTAAAAAATCAAACCTATGTTTTCAATAGTTAGATTTTCATGTTCTCATAAATGAGGGTATATTTTGACGTTATATTTGTGTCTCTAGCGGGTATGTTATTGAATTGTTTGATAATATTTGTGTGCCTGGTTCGGGAACAAATTTTGGTGTGCACGGTTATGTAAGTGCTTTTATGCTTGTATATTAACAGACGGATTTTGTAGCCCCTCCCTCCCCCCTCCCTCCCCCCCGTAACGGCCTCACCTGCGAACTAAAGAGTAAACAAAAAGAGTCATTCGGAGCCAGCATTTCTATTTTCAGATGTTTACATATATATTTTACATACTATATTAACATAGTTGACATAGTTACAGGCATATGGTGACATGGCCTTTTATATAGCGAATGTTTGGCCTATTAACCCCCAGAAATAATGGTCATCGGGTTGATAAAAAGAGAAGAGTGTTTGAAAAAAAAAATGTGGAGGTTTCAAGAGCTTCTTGTGCAGTCCGTACGTGTGCCTGAGTACAAAGCAGTCAACCCCCCCCCCCCCCCCTCCGAAAAAAAAAACAAATCTCCAAAGTAGCTTTCACTGGCTCGGCTTCACCATCACTTTCTGGGCATTAGGAGCGAACAGCTGTCGTCGAAGCCTCATTCTTTTTGCGAGTGAAACGATGAACGAGGCACGTTAAAAAGAGGGGATCTTTTCTGCTGTTGTGCCCACAAAATGCAACCTGCATCCGACAATTGTAGCAGTATAGTTCGGTTGACGAGGAGCATGCTATTTATATCTGCGCACACATCGACGTGCTATTTAACTTCATCCAGGACACGTTCCGCAAGCTAGTGTGAAAATGTTTTTTTTCTTTTATTACGCGGACGTGCAGTAAATCAAATCTCAATTCGCTAACTTTTTCGGGCAATGGCACGCGTCTACCTCGCGTGCAGCTCGACGTAAGTTTCTTGCCGTTTCCTCTGTAGTCAGATCGTCAGGCATGAGCGCAGTACCAGCATCATCATTCACGCGATATTTTTCGGGACTCGGAAAATTGTAGCAGCACATTACAAGTTAACCTAATGCACCGAGCGTCCCATCCCTGCCGTCCCATCCCATCCTTGCCTTACGATCGCTTTCCCGGCTGCTCTGCTATAAACGACAGCGCCGCGGTGCGGCCTGCTTGGGAAGCGCACGAAGCTTTCCTATAGCGTTACGGCAGAGTTTCGCGACCAGAAAAACATTGAAGGACTGTTATCTCGCAGACGGGCGTGAGATTCAAATTTTTAAGGTGAGCTACACTGGCCGAGGTTGAGCAGTTTCGCGTGGCTCTTGGAGAGCCATGCTGCGCATGCTCGAGGAGCAGTGCCGTAACACGGTGTACAGAACGTACCTCCCTGCTCTGCGTCTCCCGCGCAACGTACGCGCCCGGCGTCTTCACCCACATTCGTTCCACACGTTGCGGGCCTGCCCTCTTGATAAACATGCGAGGGGTGGCCGCGTGTGGAACCGAAATCTGGTGCGTCGCGGCAACGCCGGCGTGCACCTGTAGAACTAGCTTAGCTCTGACCCGATTGGAGACGCTGCGCCGGAGCCGCTTGATAAATATGCATGTGTCACATAATGCGCATTCCGTGTGTGTCATTGAAGCAGCAGTAAGCATGATAGTCAAGCTAATCCTAGAAAACCCGGAAAGCTAAGAATAACCAGCTGAACATCAGCTTACGCTACGTATATTGTGGCATAGAGGAGCTAAGCCACTGGTAATTTTTTTACGTTGCGGTGTTCACGTTGCGGCGTGGGTAAAGTGGCCAAAATGGCAGCGTCCTGCCCTCCCACTTCGCAGCGAAAACGGCTTTGTCGCGAATACCTCGAAGCGATATCGTGTTCTAAGCTGTTGTTTCGCCCTCAATTTTCCTCTTCTGCCCTCAGCTAAAATTTAAATTGACAAACAGCTTTGGTTTATCAGATGGAAGAACGATATTTCAGTTTTTCGGTCGGACGGAGTAGATTTGTTCTCGTTACAAGAACAGGCTCACGAGATAACGAGTGGCTGCAGCGGTATCTTCGTCTTTTAGTAAACGAGGAATAACGCGCGGTCAGCTGGCTATGGGAGGTAGCGCGCTTCAAAACGCCCTAGACGCGGAGTCAGTCACGTACGTGTAACTTAAAGGTTTCAAAACTACATGCGCGTGAGCTACGTGTGCTTTTCACGTAGCGTACCTGAACTCTTTACGCACGCGAAACTAAAACTGTCTGACTAAACAGACTGCTCACGTGCCTTCTTGTTCTATGTCAGCTGTCTGTTTTGATTTGCATTAATCGGTAAAACGTCATCCGTTGACTAATTGCGCAGGTTCACAATTATTAAACAACCATGCGGGGAAGAGCTTTTTCGGTTGGGTAACAATCAACGCAGACTGCTCCTATACAGAACTGCCACCATGATTTGACGCTCATTTGACCGTTTAAGAATAACCATTGTCAAGTTATGAAATCTAGATGCAAGTAAAAATTTCTGCAAATATTTTTTTTTGGGCAACGCAAAAAACTGCAACAAGACAAATATTTTCGTGTAGACGTTAATGTCGGATTACGCTGATGCGTCTGTTTTAGCTATAGTGAACAACTGTTTGATATTGCTTATAAATGTTTTACTTTTCGAGAATCTTTTTTTGTAAGTTGTTTAGATACATACTCAAAGTATAGCAGATTTCTTCTATCCATGTTAATCAGTTTTTTAAATTTGGTGTACCTGTGTAAAGCTGTCTCGCATGTTTCGAAGGCCTTTTGCGGGTATAAGCTGCTTGTTGGCAAGGAGACCTTGCTACCTTGCGTTACCTTGCTTTTTGACACACTGGGTGGACACCTGAGATCTGTGACAGCCCCTCGGAAGAGCTGGTGACGCTAAGGAGCGCCACTTTCATGCGAAGACTCCGGCTTTATGTCAGTGGCTTCAGGGGTGGTCAAGCTGGCTTGCAAAGCTTTGAAGTAATTCGAGCGAGCAGAAAGTTTGATCGTGCACCAGAAATTGACCGAGAAATAATTTCAACGTTGTGTACAATACAAAACCAGAAACACAGGTAACTGACCAAGTCAAAAACAAATTGACGTTTCGAGAGCGGTACGGCTCCCTTGTTCACAAGGGAGCGGTAGCACTCCCGCAAAGTCAATTTGTTTTTTACTTGATCAGTGACCTGTGTTTCTTGTTTCGTAGTATGCTACCTGACCAGACGGTATGCCGTCCAACCATCGACTTCATCAGTTGTGTACAATAAGGGAAAATTGCGAATACTCAAAGTTTTAAATGTGTGCTCTTGTTTACTTTTCTGCATATTTTAAAGCGTAACGTGAACGTCTGCGTTAGTTGCCATTACATGTTTCGGGCAGATGGTTGCAGGAATGGACATGGACTGTGAAAACACAAGACACAAGTGCGCAAATCAAGTTCAAGTTTTGCTTACACGAAATTTTTATATGCACTCTCAATGCAGATAAAACTCGAACAAAACATAAAAAAGGACGACAAAAGCTGGAAAAACTAGTCAATTCGTGGGCTAAATCACGAGCGTCATCGCTCCCTGCGCCACCACAAACCGAAGGCGTAGCTCTCTATCGTAGCAGTTTAGAGTGCATCAGTCTAGGGATCCTTTCTCAGATTTCGTATGTGATAGCCTAATAGACGGAATACTGATTTCGACTAAATCAGGTTTCAACAAAAGCGCTGTAACAACTGCTTTATTGCGCTGTGGTCGTTCATGGAAACTACAGCACGCCAGTTTTATATGTAAGCGCGAATACCAGTCTAAATAATATTTTTATATACATAATATGGATTCTGTGACAAAGACTCACAATAAATGCAAGAGAATCATTGGGAACACCTAAAACAGGTGCAGTAAGGTTGTGCTCACAACTCGGATTACTGTTGTCTCCCCAAAATTTACGGGGAGTGGATCTTCAACTAGGACGAAAATCACAAATGTCTTATTAGCGTCTCGTAATGGTGGCCGTCTTCTGTCAAATCAGTCTCTCCTGATCTAACCCAATCGGAAAACCGCTCCCGCTCACGCGAGTAGTTAGAGACGCTGTTAAGCATTAATAGCGAGCGACTCTGACCAGTCAGTGCTTAGAAACATTATGGCAGGCTGGGTAAAAACATCAAAACACACCGCTCACATGCTGTACATCGGTCCTCGCTGGTTTCGTTCCGTATCTGCAAGGAAGCCGTCTCTCTTGATTGTACTCAACCAGCCAAACTATTTCCGCTCACTAGCTATCCGGATTCACTATTATCTTAGCCAAACTGTTCTTAGGCAGCGAAAGTGGTTTGCCAGTTTTGTAAAAAGAGAGTTTTAGTTTCACGTTAGTAGAAGCTCCACTGACGGGAAACCTGCACTGGTGACAAGTGCGAATTATCAGAACCCAAAGGGCCTACGTGGAATCACGCACATGTGTGTGATTGGAATTTTTATGTTTCGGTGTTAACGTTGCTTCCGTACGTAGAGGTGACAAACACGACGTCGCCTTTCCCTCCCGTTTCGTGGCGAAGACAGCTTCGTCGCTAATCTCCAGGTGCCGTATCGTGTTCTAAGATGTTGTTTCGACCTGAATTTGTCCCCTGTTACCCTCAGCTCAAGTTTAAATTGACAAACACCTGTTGTTTTTCAGATAGACGAAAAATATTTCAGTTGTTAAGCCTGACGAAGTATCGATGGTCGCTGGTCGGAATTTCCGCCCGCAGCTTGACGGCTCCCTGACTGAGGAGTTCTACTTTGATCCCGATCACAAAAGCAGGTGCCGCAAACAGCGCCACCGTCAGGATATCCTTTCAACAGTGCCGATCAACCTGGACCCAGTGCCTCCTGTACTTCCCCGCGCCGCAACTGCCTTTCTTGCTCTGGATACGCTTTAACTGAGGACGTCGTGGCCAGGTGGAGGCACACCTCAACTAGAGCAATCAGGCGCGTCATTTCCACTGCAGCAGCTTCCGAAGACCTTTCATCTGCGGCGGCATCCCCATCCGACCCTTCGTACGTCTACTACGGATGTGGGCAGTCGCTGAAGTCAATCATCCGTCAGGACCGTCACCTTGTATGGGATTGCATAGGTCTGGTAGGGCCACGCGAGACGCATCGGACGGCCTGGGACCTTGCTTACGATGAGTGGATCCGTTCGAAGGGCCACATCAAACAGATTTAATCCGCTCTGGGGCGGTTTGTTTTTGACTCCTCCATGTTGGGCCACTATTGAGGCCATCTTCTCCCCTCTCCTCGTTCCCTATGCGGCCATGAGAGTTTGTTGATGTTGTATCGTTTGTCGTCGTCATAGCAACATGCTCATGAGATAACGAGTGCGTACAGCAGTATCTGTGTCTGTTAGCAGATGGTGCTACGAAGAACGCGCGGCCCGCGCGGCTTTCGGCAGATTGCGGGCGCTTCCAAACGCCGTATGCGCGGAGAGCGTCGCACACGTGTAACTTAAAAAGGTTTCGAAACTACATGTGCGTGAGCTACGTATACTTTTCACGTTGTGTACGTGAACTCTGCACGCATGTGAAACTAAGACTGTCTGATCAAAGAGAGTGCTCCCCTACCGTCCTGTCGTACGGGAGCAGTCTGCTTCGATTTGCACCTAACCGTCTAAAGTGCTTCCACTCACGAAATAGCCAGGGTCACAATTAATAATTAACAGTGTTGTGAAGCTGTTTTTCTGTTGGGTAATAACGCAGACTGTTCCTATACACCGAGTTCACCCAAATTCAACGCTCACTAGACGTTCATGAGAAACATTTTTAAGCAAAGTTATGAAAACGTGTCAAAATTATTTATTCCGATTTTTGGCAACTTAAAGTATAGCAACTTGATATAGAGTTTTATGTAAAATGTTTTTGTGAATAAAGTAAATTTCCAGCTTTAGTTGCTGTGTTGTTTTGCAGTTTTTTTGCGTACTTTGTTTAGTTTTTACACTAATTTTACTTAAATTGTATGACTGTTTAGTTAAGTTCAAGCGATTTTTCTTAAATATTAACATTCCGAATTTATTCCTGGGCGGTAGTAGGATGTGTAATGTTTGGTGTGGTCTTTTCCCAGGGTTAGGCTGCTGGTATGCAAGGAGGCAGCGCGAAAAGTGGGCTTGGTTTTTTAACGCATAGGTGTCCGGGAACGGTGTAAATCGTATGGCATAACGGTGGCCACGCGAGCAGTGATAGTTGATTTCCCGCAAATCCGTCGAACCGCTTACGCTCAGTGACTAGCCAGAGTCACTGCCAATTATTGATAGTGACACTATACTCGGTGACAACTTAAGAACGGCAGCGGAAGTTGCCGCTGTGCCTTATCACCGTAGCCGGATGTTTCTCCGCGCGGCGCAAGTAGGGCGTTACTGGAAATATTTTGAACATGGCGTGAGCCGTTCTCGTGATTTTTTGGACTTAATATGCTTATAAACGACTCCAGTGACGACAAACAAACTGCGTGAGACAAGGCAGACGATATCACGCATTCATAGCAAACCTCTTTCAAAACGCGCGCGGACTGACGTCACGGGTCCGGCACTTTGGCGGAGTGATACACTACGTGAGGTGGTGCCGTTCTTGAGTTGTAACCGAGTATACCTAGTTAGTGAGGAGAAGCGCTTTGGCCGGTTGCGTAAATATAAAAACAGACTGCTCCCATCCAGTACAGCGATCCTAGCTGGCGTCAATCGCGACGGCAAGTGATCACTCGGTCTTGATTTTACCGAACCGGGCAAACTGCTTCCGCTCACTGAGTAGCGAGCGTCACTATCAATAATAGACAGTGACTCTGGCTAGTCAGTGAGCGGAGGAGGTTTGTCTTGTTGGGTGAAAGTAAATATGACTGATTGTATAGCGGCCATGATGCGACACCAATTACACCGTTTCCGAGGTGCTCACCTGAGAACTGTGACAGCCCCTCGGAAGGGTTGATGGCCCTCCGGATCCCCGCTTTCACGCGGAGACTCCGGCTTGGGGTCAGTGACCTCAGGGGTGGTCAAGCTGGCTTGGAAAGCTTTGAAGTGATTCGAGCAAACCGAAAACTCTGATCCTGCACCACAAATTACCAGAAAAATAATTTCAAAGCTGTGCGCAATAAGAGAAAATTGCGAATACTCTGTTTTAAATGTGTGCTCTTGTTTATTGCTTTGCATATTTGACAGCTTAACGTGAACGACTTCGTCAGTTGCCCTTTCATGTTTCGTACGGATGGTTGCAAAAATGGACAAGGTCCGTGAAAACACAGGACACAAGTGTGCTACTGAAACTAAGGTTTCTTTCTTCACACACAGTTCTTTATATGCCGTGCAAAAACGGATAACAATGGAAGAAAACATAAAAAAGAATGACAAAAGCGGGAAACGTAGTCAATCTATAGGGTATGCCACGAACACCTACGCCACCGTGCGCCACCACAGACAAAACGCATGGGTGTTTATCGTAGCAGTCTAAAATACAGCTGTCTAGGCATCCTTCTCGGACGTCTTTCACTATAGCCTAATATACAGAATACTGCTAGGGTTTCGACCGAGTCAAATGCTTTCAGTCATTCAGGCATTACGGAACCAGGGGGCAGATGAGCAATATGTAAGAATACTAGAGGATATCTACAATGGGGCCACAGCTACCATCATCCTCCATAAGGAGAGCAGTAAAATACCTATAAAAAAGGGTGTCAGACAAGGAGACACAATCTCTCTAATGTTATTCACAGCATGCTTACAAGAAGTATTCAGAACGTTGGATTGGAAACAGGTGGGAGTAAGGGTTAATGGAGAATACCTCAGTAACCTCAGATTTGCTGATGACGTTGCCTTGTTAAGCAACTCGGGGGACGAATTGCAAAGCATGCTTTCCGCACTGGACGAACAGAGTAGAACCGTGGGCCTGAAAATTAATATGCAGAGAACTAAAGTAATGATCAATAACCTCGGGACAGCACCACGGTTTGAGATAGGTGGCGAGGCAGTGGAAGTGGTAAGCGAATATATCTACTTAGGCCAAGCTGTGACCCCAGATCCCAACCATGAGGCAGAGATAATTAGAAGGATAAGAATGGGGTGGGGTGCTTATGGCAGACATTCTGAGATAATGAATAGCAACCTTCCATTGTCGCTGAAGAAGAAAGTGTATGACAGCTGCATCTTACCGGTACTCACCTACGGGGCAGAAACCTGGAGGCTCACCATGAGGGTTCAACTTAAATTGAGAACGACTCAGCTTGCAATGGAGCGGAAAATGTTTGGTGTAACATTAAGGGACAAGAAGAGAGTGGAGTGGATCAGGGAACAAATACGTGATAAGGACATATAAGTAGAGATTAAGAAAAAGAAATGGACGTGGGCAGGGCATGTAAGCGAAGGCAAGATAACCACTGGTCATTAAGGGTAACAGAGTGGATCCCTAGAGAAGGTAAGCGTTGCAGGGGGTGGCAGAAAGTTAGATGAGCAGATCAAGAAGTTTGCGGGGATAAATTGGTCACAGTTGGCACAGGACCGAGGTAATTGGAGAATAATGGGAGAGGCCTTTGCCCTGCAGTGGGCGTAGATAGGCTGATGATGATGATGGTGATGATGATACAGAATACGGTTTTCGGCAAAATCAGCTATACAGTAAAAGCTCTGTAGCGAGTGTTTATGGCGCTACTGTTGTAAATCAAAACTTCAGCACGCTATTTTTATATTTAGCGTGTACACCAGTACAGTTAGCATTTCACATAGATATTATTAATGCTGTTAACACGATTCGCAAGAAATTCAAGAAAATCCTTGGAAACACCCAAAGCATGTACAATCAGGTTGTTCTCAGAATTCGGCTTAGCGGTGTCTCCCCAAAAGTTACGCGGGGTTTATCTTCAAGTAGGGCGAGAACTACGGTAATGGTTTCATTAGCACCTCGTCATGGCGGCCGTTTTATGTAAAAGCAGCCGGTCTTGATGTATGAACTCCATCGCAAACCGCTTTCGCTCACGGAGTAGTCAGAGGCACTGTTGAGCAATAATAGTGGATCTGGCTAGTTATTGCAGGAGCAGTATGGCAGGCTGGGTAAAAAAATCAAGGATCACCGCTTTCATGCAGTACATCCGTCCTCTCTGGTGTCGTTCGTATCTGAACGGACCAGTCTCACTTGATTATACCCATCCGACGAAGCAGTTCCCACTCACTAGCTAGCCAGATTCACATTATAGTAACAGAACCGTTGTTGGGCTGGAAGTGGTTTGCCGGTTGTGTAAAAATAGAGTTTTAGATTCACGTACGTACAGTGCTCACGGATTGAAACGCGACACTGCGAGCGCGTGTCCGGCGGTACATGCAGCGCCGCCCGTGGACGCCCGTGGAAGCTAGGTGTTGCATTGTGGTATACCACGAGGATGAGAGCGTTTTAGCCGTAGGCTTGCTGCTTCCGCTTGCCAAAAAGCTTGGCTGTGGTTCCCCGCAGCGAAAGCGGTGCGCTGCGAGCATGGAGTGCAGGAGCGCGTTTGTGCGCCGGTGGTAACCTCCCGGCGGCCCGTGCAGCCAATTTCGCGACATCGTCTGCTCGCGCGCTCTTCTTACGCCTGTCCTTCCAATGCGACACAGATAATGTGCATGTAAGGCACGGTCACGCTTATCTGAATAAAACGAGCGTCTGTGCGAGGGAACAGCCAACTTTATTCCATGATATAAACTAAAAAAGAGCAGAGCCCACGAAGAACTAATGCATCGCACCGCACAAGAACGTGCCTGCAAAGGCGTCTTTGCCTTTTTTTTAGTTTGCATCCTGAAGTTTGTTTTATTCAGATGAGCGCGATTGTGCATTACATGAACGTTACTGCGCCGCATTTGAAGGGCACGCGTAACAAGAGCGCGTGCACACGATGTCGCGAAGTCGGGCTACTACCGTTGGTGCACAAACACGTTCCAGCGCTCCAGGCTCGGAGCACACCACTGTCGCTGCGGTGTTCCACAGTCCCGCTCATTGGCAACCGGAAGCAGTCAGCATACGGTCAAGACGCTCTCATCCTCGCGGTATACCACAATGCAACACCCAGCTTCCACGGGCGTCCACGGCCGGCGCTCCATGCACCGGCGGCCACGCGCTCGCAGTGTCGCGTTTCAATCCGTGAGCACTGTACATAAGTTCCACGTGCGGGAAACTTGCACGGGTAACCAGCACCCATGCTCAGACTGCAAAGGGCCTAAGTGGATCTCCCCAGAGCCCTTCAATATTTTTTTTGCGGTCATGAAATTCCCGCCTAAGTTTCGTTTGGGGACCAAGTCTACCGCGAGGGGCGCCACCGCAGATCGGAGGGCATCGGGCAGCCACCGCTGCTCCCCGTGTGCAGCCACGCGGCAGAACCTGCTACCGGCTTTGGCTGCACTTTCTCGATAAAAACGCGTTGTTGGTAATTATACCCTCAATTGTTGCTACAAGACGAAGCGCACACGAAGAGTCTTATAATTGCAGCCGTTACGGGTATCCGTATCTTGCAGAACGCACGCCCAAAACTGCCGAATGATGTCTCGATTTGATTCTGTGAAATTTTTAAGTCCCCAGGAGTGGCAGACTTTAGGGAAAGTTGGGTCACGAGATGGTCCAAAATTTTCCCTGACCTTTGACCGAGGTCCTCGTTGACCTTCATAGCTGCAGCTCTTAACCTTGAAGATAAATTCCACAGCGCGGCAATCCAACCTCTGAAAACGGCGCTGTTCGCTTCTAGGGAAAATTCACGCGCAGCGCAAGGAAAGCGTAATGGCTTAACCGTAATGCCCCATGGTTGCATGCCGCAGGCGCCATGGTTCGACTTATTTGTTTCACCTCGCAATGGCGTGGATATATTGACTGACATCCGGAACTAATTTGTGACACCTGCTAGGGATGAAGCCTATGCGTAAAGCAGGGTAGGCATAGCGACGCGGTGCGAAAGAAAAAGTTCGCACGGGTGGATAAATATTTATTTCCTGCCCTATCCGGACTTACTTTGTTCAATGATTTCCTCTGACGTATCCTTAAAAATACTGTGTTGTCAGTGGACGTTTTCTAAACGCTAAAAGCCTTGGCATTATTGAACGCTATAAAACAAAGATATCTCTCATGAGTGCCTCTGGTTTCTAATGGAAACAATTATTTGTTGTAGAATTTACGTTCATAACGGAAACGGCAGTTCGAGTATTTTTTAATAATTCTTTGCTCCGTAATACATCGCTAGTTACGTGCGCGCCCACTGTTCGTGTGCCCATATAAGCAATATCGGTTCAGCTGCCGGAAACAAAGCTTCGGTTTCGGCGTAAAAAACTGAAACTGACACCAGCTTCGGTGAAGCTATCCGGCTATCTTAAAATTTGTTTGGCCAACATTATAGTAGTCCAGTATCACCCAGAATCCGTATAATAAAGTATTAATTGTTAAGCTAGAGAAAGTGCTAAGAAATGGGGCTCGGTTTATATTATCAGATTCCTCGCGTACTCAGTATGCTTGAAATATTCTTGAACTTCTTTACTTGCCAACCCTAGCGGATCGCCGTACTCATGTGCCACTGAATTTTTTTTCGTTTTACTCACCCAGTATGGCTTCAACACTACAACTCCACAACGCCTAATTTGTAGACAAGGCAGATACATCCGAGGTACAAATTGCTGCGCTTACAGAGTGCCATCAATACCTGTGTATATTCCTTGCAGAATTTGGCGTCGAATTTCAAACTGTTTGGGAATTTGGGCACCGCATTCATGCAGTCCCAAGCACAAATCAATCCAACGTTTTGAATACTTTTAATGCATGTTTCCGTACATGTGGGTGCAGTTTCTCGTTGTATTTGTATCCCTAGCGTGTATTTTATTGCATGTTTGCGCATTATTTTTTAACGTAGTTCGTGGACAAATTAAGGCGTGCAGGATTGTGTACGTGCTTAGATTCTTGTAAGAGAAGGATTTTGAAACCCCCTCTGTATCGGAATCACCGGCCAAAAGTATGAGTTAATAAATAACAAAATCTGATTTACAGCCAACATTTATATTTTTAGATGTTCATAGAATTTTTTTACATGTTATTAACATGGTTGACATAGTTACCGGCATATGGGGACGTGGCCTATTATATAGCAAGGCGAGGGTATTTCTGGCCTAGTAATCACTAGAAATAAAGTTCGTCGGGGTGATAAAGAAGAAGCGTGTTAGAAAAACAAAAACGCAGAGGTTTTAAGAGCTCTTTTTACAATCCGGCATCATGCCAAACTACAAAGCAATCAACCCTCCCTCCCCCCCCACCCCACGCAAAAAAAAAAAATGGAATGGGAAGGCAATGCCAAAAAATAAAATAAATCTCAAAAGCAGCTCTCACTGATTCGGCTTCCCCTTCACTTTCTGGCCATTATGTGCGAACCGCTGTCGTCGAAGCCGTATTCTTTATGCGAGTAAGAAGATGCACGAGACACTTAAAAAGGGGATCTTTTGTGCTCTTGTGCCCCCAAAATTCCGCATGCATCCGGCAATTGCATCAGTATAGTTCGGTTGACGAGGATCATCCTATATATAATGTCAGCGCACACATCTACGCGATATTTATCTAAATCCACGACGGGCTCCGCAAGCTAGTGTGAAATTGATTTTTTTTTGTACATACGCGGAGGTGCAGTAAATAAAAGCTGAATTCGCTAAGCTTTTCGGGGAATAGAACTCTTCTATCTCGGTTGCAGTCGAAATCTGTAAAAGAGCGAAATAGCGAGTCTTTGTTGCCCTTTCCTCTGAAGCCAGATCTTCAGGCAGGAGTGCATGACCGTTCACACGAAATTTTTCTGCACTCACAAAATGCCAAGTCAATTTTAGCGGCACCCGACAAGTAAAGCATATGCTGCGAGCGTCGGTTCCCTGCCGAAGGCCCTCCGACCGCTTCGTCGGCTGCCCTCCGATCAACACCAGGGCTGCGGTGCGGCCTCCTTGGGAAGCTCACGAAGCTCTCCCATAGCGATACCGCGGAACCCTTCGTCTTCGCTGCGAAACTCCGTCGCTAATCCCTCGGTGAGATATCGTGCAGTAAGCAGTTTTTTTGGCTCAATGTGCCCCTTGTTACCCTCAGCCAAAGTTTAAATCGACCAACCGCTTTTTTTTTTTTTCATTTGTTTTTTCATGATATTTCATTTGTTATGCCTTACGAAGTAGCATTTGTCGTCGTCATAAGAACGAGCTCGCGTGATTACGAGTGGCTGCAGCAGTATCTGTGTCTCTTAGTAAACGGCGGCAGGAATAACGCGCGGCCCCCTAGGCAATGGGAGAGAATGCGCGCTTCCAAGTGCCCTACGCGCGGAGTACGCCTCGTACGTGCAACTTAAAAGGGTTTCAAAACTACATGCGCGTGAGCTACGTATGCTTCTCACGTAGCGTACCTGAACTCTGAACGCACGTGAAACCAAAACTGTCTAATCCAACAGACTGCTCTAATACCGTCATGTTCTATGGGAGCAGCCCATTGTGATTTGCACCTAACCGGCCAGACCTCTTTCCCCACTAAATAGCCAGGGTCACAGGTAATTAATTACGGAGGAAAATGGCTTTTCAGTTAGGTAATAATTAACGAAGACTGCTCCTTTACAAGACGGCCACAATATCTGTACACTGATTTCACCTTGTAAAAAACCTTTTTTAGGAAATGTTTTATTCCGGTGAAAAAAATTTCTAGTAAATCTTTTTGCAAAAACAAAAGCAGTGCTAACAAAAACAGTTTTGCGTAGACGTTGATGTCAGAATACACTAATGTGTCTGCTTTGGCTTTAGTAAAAAACTTGGTTTTAATACTTTGAAATGTCTTACTTTTTGAGTGTCACTTTTTATAAATGCGTAAATGCAGACTCAAAGTTCAGCACACCCGATCGAATAGCAATTACCGTGTTATCAACAGAACATCGTTTAAAACTTGTTTTTGTGTGCCCCCCATGCATTCGGCGTTTTTAAACTGATATGCAAAGAGGCAGGGGGTAGTGAGGGCTTGGACTTTCCGTGCATAAGAGTTCACCTCAGAACTGTGACCGCCCCTCGGAAGGGAAGATGATCCTACGGAGAGCTACTTTCACGTGAAGACTACAGCTTGGTGTCAGGGACCTTCGGGGCGGTCAAGCTGACTTTTAAGGGATTCGAGCGACCCGGAAACTGCGATCCTGTACCGGAAATTAACAGAAAAATAATTTCAACGTTGTGCGCAATAAGGGAAAATTGCGAATACTGCAAGTGTTAAATGTTGGCTCTTGGTTAATGTTTTGCATATATGAAAGTGTAACGTGAACGACTGTGTTAGTTCCCATTTCATTTTTAGTAGAGATGGTTGAAGAAATGGACACGGTCTGTGAAAACACAGGACACATGTGCGGTACTAAAACAAACGTTTTTCTTCACACAAAATTCTTAATGTGCCCTCTCAAATCAGATGAAATAGGACAAAACATAAAAAAGAATGAGAAAAGGTGGAAAAAGTAGTCAATTCGGGGGCTGAGTCACGAGCGTCATCGCCCCGTGCGCCACCACAGACCAAAAGCGTAGCTGTGTATTGGAGAAGCCATCTAGGAATCCTTCTCAGATTTCATTCGTGATAACGTAATAGAATAATGTTTTCAGCGAAATTAGCCTACAATAAACGCTCTATAATGAGTGCTTTAAGACGATAGTGTACTGAATAAGAAGTACAGCCCGCTAGATTTATAATTACGCGTGTATACCAGTCTATTTACTATTTTCTTGTAGATATTGCCGCGAAATATGCATTAAGTTCTTTTGTTTGTTTTATTTTTACTGCCCGGCCGCGACCGGCTGTGTTATCTCTGTCCCAAGCGAAGGGCATGTACAATTCTTTATTTTTACGCGGCACTGGTTATCTTATTATGGTAAGGTGAGCGTTTCGCCCTAACGTAACTAGCCCAGAATTATCTCCTTTGATCTGTTATGTTTTCGATGTAAATCGATGGTTCTACAAACACTCACGCCGAATGGTAAAAGCCTGCAGAGCAGACGCTGTGGCATTCGATCAACCGACGCTCGCCTGCGGACGTCACTTTGTTGAGTGCTGCTTCGCCGCCTGTCTATTCTTTGAGTTGTTGGGGGAGCACAAGTTCTCTCCAATAAAGTTGTTTTCCTTGAAGACAACTGCGTTGTCTTTGGCTTCGTCACATCTGGTAGAGGTGCGGGGTACGCACCCTTTCCGCTCCCTACGCCTTCTGGAAACCGACAAGCCAGCCCAAGCCGAGCAAGCCGCCGATTTCAATGTTTTCCAGCCGAGCTTGGTTTACTATCAGAACCAAGCAAGATAAAGACCGCCGCAACCGCCGACATGGTGCAACGAGCCACTCCTCCCGTCGTCCGGCAAGAACCCCGGGAACGACCATCGCTGCGCGGAAGCCCCGGTGAAAACCCTCAGGACTGGTTGGAGAAAGTTGAGCGCGTCCGGATCTTTAACAGGTGGGACTACTCAGTAATGAGCGGATCATTCGCGTCTAAGCTGAAGAAAGTTACGACCAGATGGGACGGTCCGCACATACGCCAAGTAGGAGGCCACCTCGTAACACCAAGTGTAACGTGCACATCACGCGTCACCTTATATGGCACCACGTACCCTGCTGCGTTCATTTTGAATAACTGCCCCCGTGACGTAATTCTCGGAATGGACTTTTTAATGGAAAACGGTGCAATAATTGATCGACAGACAAAGTCTATAACTTTTTCCTCCGATCACTCCATGACGCCGAACCGAACCCCGAACACCGTGGTGCTGTAAGGATCGCCGATGATCACGTCACCCTGCCACCCCGCGCAAGCTTGATGATCACCGTCTCGGTGAAGATGCTGTGCCTGACGTCAATGATATAGTAGAGAGTGACCAAAGGTTGCTTCTCGACCGCGGTGTCTCCGTCGCAAGAGGCATTGCGCGCTTTAAGAAATGCAAATCACGGTCACTATTTGACCGAGGAGTACCATCATGTAAACAAGGGCGCTGCAATTGCGTTCCTCGAAGGAACGCAACAAACAAGTCAAGTGATAGCCGTCGCCAACTTTGAACGCGCACGCGCCGATGCTTCAACCTGCCGCATCCTTTCGACGTGAACCCGGCGCTGCCCCATGAAAGCCGGGACAAATTAATGGATTTCCTGCGTCACTACAGCGAGTGTTTTTCGACAAGCTCCAAATTACGTCAGCCACCCATAGGGAAGCACGGTATTATAAACGAAGATGCAGCCCGACCTACCCGACAGTCACCGTACCGCGTGTCTTCACACGAGTGGGAAGCTATCCGGACCCAAGTCGACGACATGCTTGACGACGGCATTATTCAGGCATATAAAACAAAAATATCTTCACACAAATACCGCAGAAAGTGGAGGGGAAAATAGCCCCGCCGGCAGCATAGTGGTCATCGCACCAGACAAGTATTCTGGAGGTCGTGGGTTAGATTCCCACCCGGCAGGCATTTTTTTAGGGGCGAAGCTCCTCTTGCTAGGGCCCTGTCCCGTCCCTCGTTGCTGCTGTATCCGGCACATCAATGATGATTGTGGCAAAATCACCCTAGGGATTGGCCAACCAAAGATTGGCCGAAGAGGTCAAAATGTTCAACGCGTTAGTTGCTACCCAACAAGGAGGAGAGGAAGAAGAGGTTGTCGGTCATCGCCTGCGAGCTCAAGACACGTACCGGGTGTACGCGACACAAGACGGTCTGCAGAAGGCAACGGCCAAGGTGGCTAAAATGTCACCACACCGAATTCGACAACTTCCACATGGAGATTCCCATCGTCCAAAAAAAGCCCTACATAATCACCACAAACATGGACATTGTCGATGGACTTGTCAACGGAGCGATGGTAAGCTTGACGTGTCGAGTCTTTATATGTTGTGCGGGCGAATGTTTCCCGGTTTTACCGATAAGCATGTTAGCTTCGCCCCTCTCATCATCATTCACTTCGTGGAGATGGCGGGATTTTTCTACACTTTCTTTCTCTTTTTCCAAATTGTTTATCTGTGTCTATGACCTACCACACTCTTGCGTTTGATATCCGAGGTTTTATTGACTTCCAGCCCTTATTTCTGTCTTATTTCAACGAGCCCCTCATTTGCTATTCTGATTCGCGTCATGCGTAGCGAGGGCCTCTGTTCTGGCAGTCTTGGTGGCAAAGGGAGCTTAAAGAGCACTGAAGTCAATTTGTCAAGCTTCCGTTTTTGCTTGCACTGCGTAGACTGGCTCAAATTAGCACACTTTTCATCGTTTATCCGGTTGACAAATCGGTAATTATTTTACAAAGAGCGAAAGAAGAAAAACGACCATTCGCGGTTTGCGACGGCCGTACCAACTAAGGCGTGACGTTGGGAGGAGGGGGCACCGTGATTGGACGATGCCCAAGGTTAGCAATCAAACAAGTTTCGGTTTCGGTTCTGTAAAACACAACTGATGGCGTTGTTGGATGGGTATTCTCCATATCTCAGTAATCATCGTACCGAGCTTCTGCCATGTTGTCGGCTGTAAAACTCATAAGATAAGCCTCCAAGGATGGCTTGGAATCGTAGCAGTCACTAGCCGAGGCCTACGCAGTGCATGAACGCCCTCCGCGTCCCCGCAGACGCTCAACTGCCATGCGCTTTTCCCCCATATTTGGAGCTTGCCTCACTCATGCCTGTATCGTAAAACGCGAGTTCGCACCACGCCAAGGGTCTGTTGTTTCTGGCCTGTGCCTACTGCCCGCAAGCAGTCGGTGCTTATGGCAACAGCACGCCAACGAGAACTCGCTATCGCGCCAGTGCCAGCCTGCGCGCGTTCTGTCAACTAGTTCGTGGAGCAATGAACGTTGCGGCCCAGAAAAAGGTGAACTCAGTATAGAAAACATCGGCGGAAAACGAACAAGTTAACTTATAAAAAAAAGCACATACCCGCAGGGATTCGAACTTGTGACTTGCAAAACACTTGCGCTGACATACCTAGCGCTCCAAACCACTGGGCTACGGTCAAGCGCTTCCGACTTTGGAAATATAAGGTATATAATGTGTAACCAGTTTACGCTTTTATTTAGTTTTAGCATTCCAAGCAGCTTTGGTGACTATTTGTTGTTTTGCGCTCGTGCAGTAAGCATCCCCCAAGTTTCCACAATATCTCACGTCTAGCAATTGCATTTCTTAGACGGAAAAGCGTTCGCAGATGCGCAGTCGTGCTGCTGGCCGCTGTGCTTGTTCGCCCAGCGCAAAAAAGTGCTTCCCTCACCCTGGTTTTACGATGTACAGTAAAGATATCGGTTGATTTTATTTCTTTAATACCTATATTGACTTCGTTGACTCTTCTCCCGCCTTCAAGAGGCCTTATATTTTCCTAGTGGCGTACTAGTCAGCGAAGAGTCGCATGTGCGCTTGTGCAGCGCTTGAGTGAAGCGATCTTGACTTGGAGCTAGATACAGTGTACAAACTAACCAAGTAAAGAAAGGCACATTCACATTCTTGCATTCAAAAACATGTCCTGGCTTCGTTTCAACCACGCCGGTCGTGGTTTCAACTCAGCGAACGAATTGCGACGACCCGTCGGCGGCGGGCGGACGAAACGCTGGGCCGACTGACTCTGTCTGAAGGCCGGGAGCCGTGCAGTAGCGCAAGCCAATTGCGAGCTCGGCTCCTCCTGACGTCCCACGAAAACGCCACAGAAAATGGGCGAGCGTAAAGAGAGGAGGACAGCATTTTCGAATTAATTTTTCTACTAAATAAAATCGCGTAAACCCGCCAAGAGTGGTCGAAACATGGCCTGGGGACTCCGGACTACAATTTGATCTAGTAATCCCGCAATGTTTACATATCACTTCAGTGTCCCTTTAAGATGGTTCAACGCTGGTCGACCACTCTCAACATGTAGTAGACACTCGTGTCACAGTAGGGGGGTTAAAAAGAAGGTCCCCTTCTCCCTTATTAGTCCAAGCGGCGCAGGCAACCACCCCCAAGCGCAGGAAACAAAAATACCTTAAAATAAATACCGCCAAAAGAGGAGGGGAAAATAGCCACCCCGGTAGTGTAGTGGTCATAGCACCAGACCGGCATTCTGGAGGTCGTGGGGCTCGGCTCCCACCCGGTGGGCATTTTTCTCCACTTTCTCTCAGTCTTTCCAACTTATTTCTCTTTTTCTGTGACCCATCACATTCTCCCCTTTGCTTTCCGACGTTTTATTGACTTCGAACCTTTATTTCTGTCTTAATTCAACTAGCCCTAATTCCCTATATATATATATATATATATATATATATATATATATATCAGGTTGCCGTCATCATTGCCAGTGCTATTGGTCTGTTTCCGAAATATTTAATAGTGCCGAATAACGTGTGTTTTTCATGTTTCTACGATACAGTGATAAATAAGCGAAAATATAATTCGAGAAAAAATCTGCCGTTTTTTCCGGGAGCGGGAGTGGAATCCACATTTCCATATAACGCCTGCGGTCCACTGACCAATTATGCTATCTAACAGCAGCTTCTCTCTCGACTTTACAGCGGGGGTTTATATTTACAAGTGCTCTGAGCACGGTCAAGTAGCGCCGCCCCTCGACCACCGCGGGGACGTAGAATGTCTTTTTTCCCAGCAGCCTCCACGTAAGACGTGGTCGGAGGTCGGGGTTAGCAATTGGCATATCCGAACCGGAGCGGCTAAAAGGAGGAAAGAAATCCTTGGGTCACGTGATCAAACCGCGACGTCATTGGACTTGTTTTTGAGCGCCTAGGGACAACACCGAAGTGGGCGCAGCATTTCCCTGGGTCCTTCCCGAGTGGATGTTTTGCGCTGTCAGTACTCAGCGTGTCAGTTTGTGTTGATTGCTACCAAATGAAGCTGCAAATGCGTGAATATACCGTGAATGCTAGTACTGGTGCGATATTCCTATCCGATCAGGTGTCTTTCTTACCTACATACTATATACTACTACTGCCACATTTCAAGAGACTTGCAGCCTGAGCCATCGCCTCCTTTTTGCCTGAGCTCAGCGTAGATCAGCCATGGCGGTCTCTGACGTTTGCTGTTACAGACGCGGAAGAGAGGGCATCTATGCGCTCATTTTCCCAGCAAGGTCAGTAACGTCGTTATTTTATGTTTGTTGTAGTTTTTGTGTTTATACCACTGTACTGCGTACCTAAAGCTGCGTGAATTCTTGTTTGCATGGCCGCCTCGGCCTCCTAGCTGTCATTCTCGTTCCCGATAGTATTGTGACAATTGATGCTTAATCTTGAATTCAAAATTAGCGTGCGCTGCATACTTGGACGAGGAAGAGACAATGGAAAAAGACAAACCAGACGTTGTCGCGCAAACTAGACGTTGTCGCGCAAACCAACACCTGCTTCGTGTAGCCAACGTGCCCGTGGTTTGTCTTTTCCCAGTCCTTGTTTCTCCAAGTATGCAGCACACGCTAAATTCAAATTACGATGCTATGTCTCCACACACTGCGGCCGCAGTTTCAGGCGTTTCACTGTTGTTCCTTTTGTGCAGGAGCCCGTAACATTGCTCAAGTTGGAACGAACCGGTGGCGTGTACTCCCCGAAGCGCAGTCCTGGATCTGTGAGGTGCAGTGCCTCGAACGTAAGTATGCATGTGTTTGATAGCGTTAATCTCGCGAGTATGTCGCGTGCACGCATCAGAGTTCTAGCTCTTCGGGCAGTTAAGTTGCGTTGCGGGAGATGAATGGAAAACGTCGCTTCTGTACAGAGAACATAAGGACATCGCGGCCACAGGGAAAAACAAAAGCGTGAAATCGTGAGCCAAAAAAGACGGAAGAGGGAGAGAGAAAGGATAGACCAAATGACGGCAGCAGAATCAGATCGTCCAAGGGGCTGTGAAGGTTACGCGGCATTTTGGGCCCTTTATGAGGAGGCACCAGGAGCAACTGACACTATCAGTAATGTGTACAGGCGGGGACTTAATTTTGCAGACCACGCCAGCGCGTGGCAAAAGCCACCGATGCGCGCTCTGGAGGCCCGGCGCCTGTTGTCGAGACCGGCGCGGTGCGCATGCGCGTCCTGTTTTACTCGCAGGAAAGCCAATTTTCTCCCTTCCTGCAGCGGTGCTGCAATGGTCCCTCAAGCACCGCATAGCGACGCCTTTGTAGCATTCCTTTCCTTCCGATGGCACATTTGGGGCCTAACGTTATGATTACGAGGGCTTTTCGCAAGTGCTCCTGGTGTCCTGATAAACACTTGCGCGTAATGTTTTATTTGTTTGTTTTGTGCTTCATCGTGCATAGACGATGAGACTAGCGGCTTGCGAACGGCGTCCCCGAATGAAGCGCGTACGAAGCACAGTCTCACGGTACCGGGCTACCGACGACAAAATGCAAGCTATATGAATAGCGAACCTTTATTCACCTTGTTTATTGTGTAATTTGGCCACTGAACATATATTCCAGCTCGCTCTCCGCTGCCCATAAAGTAGGTGATTTGCAAGTTTGATAAAAGAAATTATTTCGGCGTTTTTGCTGCCAACTTCATTACTTAAAAATGATAGAAATACGTACTCACATAAATTGTCTGTTCGCTCTGCCCGTCGCATTCGTAAAAATGGTACCTCGGGCTCCCATTGAATGCCATAAAATTATTCGCTAATTTTGAGAAGCTGCTTTTCAAAGGGTCATTTGCCGGCTTGCTACTAGGCCAAGAGATGCTATTAGCCGAGAAATTCATGCCTACGGGGACGAATTGCTCCAAGGCCGGATCAATTCTTCAAGGTCGGCTTTAACGGGCCGATGCTTTAACCGAGGTTTTAACGCGCCGATGCTACACAGCCGATAAGGCGCGCCGTAGTTGAAAGCTCCGGATTAATTTTGATTACCTGGTAATGTGTAACATGCGCCGAACTCCCGAACACACTGAGCATTTTCGCTTTTCGCCTCCACCAGAAAAGGGCCACCTTGCAGATGCCCATCGGAGCGGAAGGACAAGTTCAACAACAAAACAGGAGGACGAGCTGATTTTTTTTCAGTGGTTAACCACTGAAAAAAAAAAACCGTTCATTAGTGACAAAAACATTCAAAAGGCCCTAAGTAGCCATTAATATTACTCCGAAAACAAGCGAATAATGTTATGGCGTTCTTCGATGGGAACCCGAGGTGCCGTTTTGAATAATGCCGACGCGCTCAACGAACAGACAATTCATAACAGTATGCCTTTCAATCATTTTTAAGTAAGGGAGTAGACATTAAAAATAAAACAGAGGGTTTCTTTTATCAAACTTGCAAATCACCTACTTTATGGGCAGCGGAGAGCGAGCTGGAATATATGTTGAGTGGCCAAATTACACAATAAACAAGGTGAATGATGGTTCGCTATTCATATAGCTGGCATTTTGTCGTCGCTAGCCCGGTACCGTGAGACTGTGCTTCGTACGCGCTTCATTCGGGGACGCCGTTCGCAAGCCGCTAGTCTCATCGTGTATGAACGATCGATAAAGCACAAAACAAACAAATAAACATTACGCGCGAGTGTTTATCAGGACGCGAGGAGCACTTGCGCCAAAGCCCTCGCAATCATCACGTTAGGCCCCAAATGTGCCATCGGAAGGAAAGGAATGCTACAAATGCGTCGCTATGCGGTGCTTGAGGGACCATTGCAGCACCGCTGCAGGAAGGGAGAAAATCGGCTTGCCTGCGAGTAAAACAGGACACGCATGCGCGCCGCGCCGGTCTCGACAACAGGCGCCGGGCCTCCAGAGCGCGCATCGGTGGCTTTTGCCACGCGCTCGCGTGGTCTTCAAAATTAAGTCCCCGACTGTACATTGAAGGTGAATGGAAGAAGCTGCGTATGGGACAAATAGGATGTGGCAGGGCATAAAGCCACTGAAAATTTGAAAGCACACAAATAACGCGTACAGGCAGGAGGGACACACCACAGTCTCGTCAAACAAAGGGTGGCACCCACACTTTTTATCATGTGCAGGAAGATTTGCACCCGTTGATTTCGTTACCGTAAACAAGTGCTCTCCGAGATGGACGCTTAGACAGCGTCCTGTCTGGCCCACATACACGGACTTACATGACAACGGAATTCTGTAAACCATGCCAATCGTACAATGAACTAAAGGCTGTGCAAGGTTAACACTGCACTCGTTCCTCCCTTTACTTGAATGATCCTTGTTATTAATAGTGCGGCAGAGATTGCCACTTTTGCTTTTGCAGAAAACAACACAGGACAATGCGCTGTACGTCACGTGTGTTCTCTTTCTTGTAGTGGGTTGTCTTGTGTGGTCTTATTCCTCCACGTCGCCATCTTTTACGCATTTTGTTTTTCAAAGATGTATTATTAGCCTACCCAACTTTCAGTTGTTCTGACACAGCATTTAATCCTGTTCCTGCAGCATCTGCATAGGAGGGCTTCCAGTGGAAAAAAAGAAGTGCTTGGACTTGGCCCCTACGATGTTGGTGCAGGACCTGGAGAGCAAGGCTTGGTCTACATCCTTTCTTGGTACCCATGGAAAGCAGGTGAATGCCTCCACAAGTGGGTCGTTTTGTGGTACACTCGAAATTAGCCGCAGACAGACTGCGTCTGCTCGCAGACCACCCTGGTAGTAAGACAACCAAATATGTAGCTGTGTCCTAGTTACTGATGGGAAGACTTAACAAAAAATCAACTGCCCATCTGTTGAAATGACAAAAATGGGGGATGTAAAGCTTTCCGAAACCAAGTCCAACACCAAATTAACCAGCCCAGTACTGAACACCTGTTTCTTATCCGGACGGTCTGCTGCACTGCAGTTGTGTTCTCTAGAGGTTTACTGATTCAGGCAATCCATGACCTTCTGTAGTGTACAACCATTGTCGTTAGATGGAGGTGTACATTTCCTGTGTAATTTTCTACTTCTATGCAAATCCAGATTGATTCGACTGCTGGAATGGCGCAATGGGATAGACGTCAGCTTCATAACATGAGGGACCCAGGTTCAATTCAGATCACGGGAAGCGTTTTAATGTTTTTTTAATTAAACTGCGATTGCCGTCATCAGAAAAAGTTGGCTTTCTGCAGCGCATTTTGGGTGGACTACAGACACATCAGGGAGAGGCTGGAAGCTTCACTTTAGTAAATGAAACTGTACCAAGTCAACATGTGCATAAAGCTTAAGCATTGTACATGAGCCAAGCCAGGGAGGAGTGGTTATAGGTTAAATCCTTGTAAAGAAAGTTCACAAAAAGTTCAATGTAAATCACTGAGCTTGCAAACTTGTCAAATCTAAACTTGACACTTTATTGTACCAGTCTTTCATGCTCAGCTGAGGAATGGTGGACAGATGGGGGCAACAACTGGCAGAAAGGGTCATTAGCTTGCAGTTCATTTGTCTATGTAAATATTCTAAAAAAGTACTGGTATGAAATTTTCGTGTTACATTTTTCCCATTTCTATGGGTGCCTACCAGCCCAGGAATCATAGAATGGAACATTAGATAGTCGACCTCAGGATATATAATTATTTTGAGCCTTGTTTATTCGTGTCAGTTTCGGCTTGGACAGAACGAACACCAAGGCGGCCGCTATGAGAGAATGGCACTCTTGATGTCGCTGTTCTCGTTGCATCATGCTCAGACTAGATGCGTGCCCTAGAGTGGCCGAAGCTGGCCATGGCCGCACGCGTCTGGGCCGCACGATATCAGTCCCAAAACTGTGACATGATTCACAAGGCAGTGAAGCGTGCACCATCTGCAGCCAGTGTGTTGGCTAAGTCACTAAAGCCCTAATGTCGGCAGTTTGGGGCGAACTGCATGGCGAGGCACTCCACGTATCTTGCTTATGCCAGTGTCGAAAGGGTATTCATTCGGAGCTTTCTTGTGCATGCAAATATTAAAATTGATTTAAAATATGTTATACTGAATGGTTGCTACTAAAATCTGCAGCTACAAAGGAAACTTTTTGCATAGTTATCTCAGCTTTGATATTTCAAGTACTCCTTTAAGTAGAGCCTAATCATGCTATGAACGTTTAATAGTGGTGCTACTCCTTTAAGGTATTTTTTGCTTGTTTTAAGCTGACTTGATTTTACTTTGGAGTTAAGAGAGACCGTAACATTCTAGCCACCCAGCCGCCCATTTCTGGCCATCAGTATTTCTGACTTGTTCTTCAAAACAGTTTTTGCTCGGCACTTCTCTGAAATGTCGAGGATACCTAACTGAACTTAGTCGGGATTAATGCATTATCGTGCAAAGGTGAAGCAATCTCCACCCTTTCACTCACCTGGCAGAGCATCATCCTTACATCAGAAAAAGGTTTTGTTTTGCCAAATCTTTGCCACTTCATACCACTATAGAATTTGCTGCCAACATAGGGGTGCTCTCCAGCTGAATCAGCCTTAGGTGTCACAGGAGTGAGAGTAAGAACTTTAAAGTAATGTTAGAAATAAGCACAATACAACAGCTTTCTTTTGTTAACATGTTAACAGGTCGACCAACCTAATTGCGACTGTAGGATGTGACTTGTTCGTAGAAGGGCAAAATCAGAAAAATAGAGACGAGCAAGTAAAGTCATCGTTGTACGACAGCCTCTGCAACACCTAAGTTAAGCTGCCTGCAATTTACGTGCAAATAAAATTGTTTTCAAGATGTTTACAGTTTTATTGCCTGGTTCAAAGAGACTGGTATACAAAAATTTGAAGAAAGAGTTGGCCGTGTTTTTATTTGTATTAGGAAATGTGTGGAAATGTGCCATTTTATTGTTTATTTTATAAATTTTTAACTGCTACAGGAACGTTAATTTGTAGATGTAGCACCATGTATTTGGTGTTCTATGTTTATTTATTCAAGATACCCTTATGGCCCCACGGGCATTAATGAGGGGTGTGGTACCTGAGCAGATTAAACGAAGAATAATGAATTCTGCCACGTGCGTGCAAGAAAAAAATAAAGGGAAAAAGATACAGCAGAAACGTCAGTGTCCACACGCATACTAAAAAACATACACACAAAGAACACAATAATAGTGTACTGTGTTTAAGCTGTTTGTTCATTTCAATTGTGAATGGGAGGCTCCTAAGGAAATATATGTAGTGCTTGACCTGTTTTCAAAATGCTATTTCTTTTTCACTTTTCAGTGACAGAGGTCTCAACAAGCATCTGGATGCACCTACAACATTTGTGCTGAGCACCTCTGATATCTGTCGTCTTCTATGGCCGTGAAACCGGGAATAAATAAAACTAAAAACTGTCGCCTTCATTTGGTATATTCCTTTTACATTGTGTACGAACGTGGAAATAACATGGAGGACAATACCCAAGCACTTGCACGTCATCGTCCTCTGGTCACTTATCTGGTATTTATGCTGCAGTTTAAACGAACTGCCAGGTAGCAACCAATTCAAGTTGTACCTCTCAAGCTGAAAAGTTATAAGTCATTTGTCCGAGGAACATGTTAAAGGTCTTCACAAGAAGACATGATTAAAGATTGAGATGCTACACTGCAGGTTCACTTACAACAGCAGGTTCTAAAGATTTTGCATATTTTAATACTGGCCTTCACCTCTGCTATTGAAGCCTGTAAGTTGGAAGCAATGTAATGCTTGCTTTACATCGGTTACTACAAAGAGCTAGTGTCATAGCAATCAAGCATCCTGCAATAACACAAATTTCTTTAGACTTAGAGCCACCAAATAAGCTACGCTACTATCTATTCCCAATAAATGTGCATTTTGGAATGGCCACATCTGGAAACTGACTTGAAGGGGCAGTATCTCATCCAGCGTTTTTTTTTAGTTTAAATGTGGCACACTGCACAAGTAAAACTGCTATTGCCATAACTGTTCTCCCGGGTACACGCGCGGTTGTAGGAAATCTCGCAGCCGCGAACGGAATTTCTCTTTGATTTTCTCGTCGTTCTTGAATGAAGCAGAAACTTAAACGCAGAGTAATTAAGTGTCGGAGAAATAATGAAGACGTCCTCCAAATCTGATAATTGGTCGGTGCGGGCCAGCAGTAATTAGGGCCACACAGAGGAGAAAGAAATTTTGAAGTTTTTTAAGAATAAAGGAACCAGCGCAGGACAAACTCGGGGCGACACCATGGACACGGTCAGGCAGGCACGCTCTGCATTAAAAAAAATCGTTCAGCAAGACACCCATAAAAATTGAAGTAATTAGAAAAGGAAGCGTCAGTTCCAGCCGTTTCTTGCGTCGTCTGCTGCTAGACACTGGCCATCGCCTTCTGTTTTTAGAAGAGGCGATGCGCTGGCGGCTGGCACTCAGCTTCTTACAGGGAATTCCCTAGGAGGCCACGCGCGAAGCCATATCAAGCCTGCTCGCTGCAGCAACAAATTCCCTAAATGTCCCTAACTTTTGTCCCCAACTGACAGTGGTTTCAGGAGCCAATCAAAACAAGGAATAATTTCCTCCTTTTAGCCGCATGCTATCCGAACTGCTGGAGCCAGATCCCTCGTAATTGGTCAGTGCACCGCACGCGTTATGCGAAGATGTGGGTTCGACTCCCACTCCCGGAAAAAACGGCGGATTTTTCCTCGACCTATATTTTCGCTTATTTATAACTGTATCAAAGAAACATGACAACCACACGTCATTCGGCACTATTAAATATTTCGGAAACAGCCGAATAGCGCTGGTAATAACTATTGCAACCTTAATATGTGTTCTTACCGAGTCCCGAGTCCGGTATATATATATATATATATATATATCCGCCCGGCTGCGCCGGTCTGGGTTACCTCTTCGCCAAGGGAAGCGCGTGTTCCATTCTTTGAAACGTCGCTGGTGCTGTGCACAGCCCAAACGGCATCACCTTGAACTCGTATAGGACGTCTGGGGTTATAAATGCAGTCGTCTCTCGGTCTGTCTCGTCCACTTCAATTTGCCAGTAGTCGGTCTTCAGGTCCATCGATGAGAAGTACTTCGCGTGGCAGAGGTGGTCGAGGGCGTCGTCGATTCGGGAGAGGGGGTACACGTCCTTTTTTCGTGATTTTGTTCAGTCGCCGGTAGTCAACGCAAAACCTTAATGTGCCGTCTTTTTGTTTACGAGTACGACGGGCGCAGCCCAGGGGCTTTTCGATGGCTGTATAATGTCGTCGCTGAGCATGTCGTCGACTTAAGTCCGGATGGCTTCCCGTTCGTGTGAAGAGACGCGGTACGGTGACTGTCGGGTAGGTCGGGCACCATCTTCGGGTATTATTCGGTGCTTCGCTAGAGGGGTCTGACGTAGTTTTGCGCTCGACGAAAAACATTCGCTATAGCGACGCAGCAAAGCCAATAATTTCTTCCGTTGTTCTTGCGGTAGCGCCGGATTCACGTCGAAGGGCTGCGGGAGCTTGAAGGTTTCCACGGGTGTGCGTTCAAAGTCGGCGACCGCGATCACGTCACTTGCTTCTGGCGTTTCTTCGAGGAATGCAATTGCCGCGCCCTTGTTTAAATGCTGGTACTCCTCGGTGAAATTAGTAACCAAAATGTGGGATTGGTGTTCCTTGAAGCGCGCAATGCCTCTTGCGACAGACACACCACGGTCGAGAAGCACCCTTTGATCAGTGTCTACGATAGCGTCGACGTCAGGAGCAGCATCTTCAAAGTAGACTGCGACCATCAAGCTTGCGCGGGGTGGCAGGGTGACATGATCATCGGCAATCCTTACAGCAGCACGTCGTTCGGGGTTCGGTTCCGGCGTCATGGAGTGATGGGGGGAAAAAGTTATTGACTTAGTCTGCAGATCGATTATTGCACCGTTGTCCATCAAAAAGTCCATTCCAAGAATTACGTCGCGGGAGCAGTTAGGCAAAACGACGAACGCCGCAGGGTACGTTGTGGCGTCTATGGTGACGCGCGATGTGCACGTTCCACTTGGCCTCACGAGGTGGCCTCCTGCTGTGCGCATGTGCGGACCGTCCCATCTGCTCATAACTTTCTTCAGTTTAGACGCAAATGGTCCGCTCATTACCGAATAGTCAGCTCCCGTGTCTACGAGGGCGACTACGTCAAAGCCGTCGATGGACACCTTGACGTCAGATGCAGTCTTCCTCGAGTTCCGGGTTCGTCGGGGCGTCGTATCTCTGCTTGTACGAGTTGACGGTCGGGCACTGTGCATCGTCGTTGTCGTCGTCTTCTCAACGGACGTTTCGGTCAGGTCGGGTACGCGTCGCGCCGTGTAGCTGTCGTCGTGTTCGGGAGTCTCGTCAAGGTTAGGTCGGGTCGTCGGGATGTTGGCATGTCGTGAATCACTGTCTTCAGTGAGTCGTTGTGTCGTTGGAGGGTTTTCATTTTTCCGCGATCGCGCAACTTTACCTCCAGAAGTTGCTGCTTTTAGTTTCCCCCGCGTGGGCTCGGGGACCTTCCACGTGCGAAATCAGCACTGCTACGGCGGTTGGGCGACTGGTATGGGTAGGGCGACGGCGATCGGTTGAAGTGGGCTGGGCCTCGGTTAGTGTTGGACAGGTATTCGTCGATCTCAGTAGGGCGCTGGCCGGGTCGGGGGCGTGGGGCGTCGACAGAGAAACCACGCAGTCCGAGTCTCCTGTACGGGCAGCGACGGTAGGTGTGATCGGCCTTTCCGCAGTGGTAGCACAGCGGACGATTATCCGCGGTTCGCCATACGTCCGTCTTCCTCGGCGCCTGGTTTTGGCGTGCAGGGGGTCGGGCGGGCGACAGTGGACGGCGGTACGGCGGGACTTCTTGAAGACGGGTTGGAGCAGGGCGGGGTCGTCGAACAGCCGCGGAGTAGGTCATAGGTTGAGGCTCACGTGGTACTTCGGGAGGCGTAGAAGTCCCCAAAGCGAGATGAATTTCTTCCCGAATCACGTCGCTCATAGAGGTGGTGACTTGGGGTTGCGGCATTGTTGGAAAGAGTTTCCGCAGTTCTTCCCTGACGATAGCGCGGATTGTATCACGTAATGTGTCAGAGCTAAAAGCCCCGGCATCGATCGTGTCCGCAACTAGCGCATTGATGGGACGGTCGTACTGCCTCGTGCGCATTTCCAACGTCTTCTCCATGGCGGCCGCCTCGGATGCGAATTCGGCCACCGATTTGGGGGGGTTGCGGACAAGGCAAGCAAAAAGTTCTTGCTTTACTCCTCGCATCAGAAACCCCAGTTTCTTTTCTTCCGTCATATCCGGGTCCGCGCGACGAAATAGTCGCTTCATTTCCTCAACGAAGATTCCGACTACTTCGTTCGGGTGTTGCGTTCGAGTTTCCAGTAAAAGCGCAGCTCGTTCTTTTCTCACCACGGTCGTGAAGGTCCTAAGGAACTCGCTTTTGAATTGCGTCCAGTCGGTCAAGGCGCTCTCGTGGTTCTCGAACCAAGTTCGAGCTGCATCCTCCAAATAAAAGAAAACATGCCGGAGGGTTTCTTCATCGTCCCACCTGTTGAAGGTCCGCACGCGCTCCAGCTTCTCCAACCATTCCTCGGGGTCTTCAGCGGGGGCTCCCCGGAACGATGGCGGTTCCCGGGGCTGCTGCAGGACGATTGGCGACGTTGTTTCTTCCACCATGGTGTTGGTTGCAGCGTTTCTTCTCTTGGGCCCTTTTGGCATAAGACCGAACTCGGGAAGCAATCCTTGCAGTCGGCGGCTTTGTCTGGTTGGACTGGCTTGGCGGCTTCCAGATGTCGTAGGGAGCATAAAGGGTGAGTACCCCGCACCTCCACTAGATGTCACGAAGACAAGGACGACTCAGTTGTCTTGAAGGAGAAACAAGTTTATTGGAGCGAACGTGTGCTTCCTAACAACTCAAAAGAATACCGAGGCGGCGAAGCAGCGGTCAACAAAGTGACTTGCGTCGGCGAGTGTCAAAGAATCGAATGCCCCGGCGTCCACACTGCAGGCCTTTTATCTTCCGGCGCGCGTGGTTCTCGAAACGTCGATGCACATCGAGAACATAGTAGATCCAAGAAGATTATTCTGGGCTGTTCACGTTAGATCGGAATGCTCTCCCTATCACAGCAGATAACACATGCGGCACAGAAAGAAAGAATGGAACACGCGTTTCCCTCGGCAAAGAGATAACACAGACCGGCGCAGCCGGGCGGTAAAAGCAAAACACAAATAAACACACCCAATGTATGGTTCGCGGCAATATATATATATAAATATATATAAATAGATATTAGCGAGGGCCTCGTTTTGGCAGTCTTGGTGCCAAAAGGGGAGCTTAAGAGGTTCAACGCTGGTCGCCACTCTCGACATGCCGTAGACACTCGAGTCACGGCCCGGGGGTTAAAAAGAAGGTCCCCTTCACCCCGACTACTCCGAGTGGCGCTGGCTACCACCCCCAATTGCAGGAAACAAAAATACCTTAACATAAATACCCGAGAAAGTGCTGGGAAACAGCCCCGCCGGTAGCGTAGTGGTTATCGCACCAGACCGGTATTCTGGAGGTCGTGGGTTCGATCCCCCGGCGGGCATTTTCACCACTTTCTTTTCGACTCAAAAATTCTTCATCTCTTTCTATGACCCGCCAACCTCCCTTTGCTTTCGAGGTTTTCTTGGCTGCCAATTTTTCTGTCTTGTTAGCAGCCCTTATTCGGATTCGTATAATTATATATATATATGTATACAGTCGAGTCCACTTATAACGATACCGTTTATAACAATATATCGGATATAACGATGAACAGCTATGGCACCGTCAACTTTTGTATTCTTTCTATGGTACAATAAACCGCTTATTACAATGCTCCAGTGCCACGATATCGGATATAACGATTGAATCTGGTGATATTGCGCACCAAAAATGCAACAGTGATGACTCTAATGGCGCGGTTGCGCAGCCTACTCAGGTAGTTTCGCAGGAGGCCCAATGCGTGGCACAGTCCCTCGGGCAATTTGTTTCCGCCAAGGACATTTACCTCAGCTAGGTGAAGCACCTATATATGCTCTTGGAAAAGGTTTGCGCTAGCTTCACATGCGGCAAACAAAGGTGACCGACTGTGGCTTCTTTTCCCCAATTTAGTAGTAGTACGACATTGCCAAATGGCATGCAAATAAAATATTTTGAGCTCTGCTCCGTCTTTTTATGTCTTTTTATTTCGCAAACCCGCTTATAACAATTATCGGTTATAACGATGGATTTCCTCCTTGGCACGTTGGATATTGTTATAAGTGGACTAGACTGTATATATATATAATATAATATATATATATATCATATATATATATAAATATAATATATCGAGCGCGGCGACGCAACGCAGGCGATGAGGCGCGCCGTCGTGGAGGGCACCGGGTTAATTTTGATGACCACTTGGGGACATTTAATATTCGCCGACATCTCGTACACAAGTGCGTTTTTGCTTTTCGCCTCTCGTAGAAAAGAAGCGCCGCGGACGGGTATCGAACACACGACCTCGTTTTCATTTTTATGTGAAAATTATGAATACTGTGAACACGATTTACGAAAAATGCAGGAGAATCCTCGAGAACACCCAAAACATGTTCAATCAGGTTGTGCTCAGAATTCGGCTTAGCTTTGTCTCCCCAAAATTTAAACGGAGTTGATCTTCAAGGAAGATAAAAATGCCGAAGGTCTCATTAGCGTCTCCTCATAGGGGTCGTCTTATGCAAAAACAGAACAGTCTGTCTTGGTTTATTAACCCAATCGCAAAGCGCTTCCGCCCAGGGAGTTGTCACAGGCGCTGTTGAGCATTAATAGCGAGTTACTCTGTCCAGTCAGTGAGCTGAAGCAGTATGGCAGATTAGGTAAAAAATCAAAGCCCACCGCTTCCGTGCAGTACATCGGTCCTCGCTGGTGTCGTTCCCTATCTGAAGGGAGCAGTCTCACTTGATTGTACCCAACCGGTCAAACAGTTTCCGCTTTTAGCCGGGCAGATTCACTATTATAAAAACAAAATGGTTATTAAGAAGCGGAAGCTGTTTGCCGGCTGAGTAAAAATAGACAGTTTTAGTTTCACGTACGTAGAAGCTCGACGTACTGTGGAACTTGCACGGGTGACAAGTGCGCATGCTCAGAACGAAAAGAGTCCTCGTGGACCTCGTGGACTTGCGTGAGATTCGAATTTTTACGTTGCGGTGTTCACGTTGCTTCAGAACGTAGAGGTGACAAACATGGCGGCGCCTTGCGCTCCCGCGTCGCAGCGAAAACAGCGTCGTCGTTAATCCCTTGTTACGATATCGTGTTCTAAGCTGTTTTTGCACCATCAATTTGCCCCTTCTTACCCTCAGTTAGTTTACAGTTACAGATCGAAGAGCGTTATTTCAGTTGTTAAGCCTGACGAAGTTATATTTGTCATTGTCATAGCAACGGGCTCGCGAGACAACGAGTGGTTACAGCAGTTGTTGTGTCTGTTAGTAGATGGCACTAGGAATAACGCCCAGCCAGCGCGGCTTTGGGCAGATAGCACGCGTTCCAAACGCCGTATGCCCGGAGAGCGTCATGTACGTGTGGCTTTAAGGTTTTTGAAAGTACATGCGCGTGAGACGCCTCGAGCTTCGCGATCGCTGCGCTGCCTGCCGCCGCTCCTCCGCGGCGTTGACGGGATTTGCGCTGCGTGGCTGATAGGGCCGCCTGCAGTGTTAGGTTCTGTTTCGCTTCTTATCACGTTTCCGCGCCCTGAAAAAAACTTGTTATGGTGACGTCTATAGGCAAAGAGTAGGTTTAGGTGACTTAAAAAGCAGCTGTGTCTTCGTAGAGTACGCGATCGCCTACAAGAGCTACCCGGAGACGCGGTGCTGCGCGCTTCGTCGCCGCTCTTCCGGGCGTCGCCGACGGTAGCAGCATATCACCCCTGTCACCTCCAAAACATCAGGCACAAATGAATTCTACTGTCGCCTCGTTTAGACCTGATACTGGGACAATGAGAGGTTGGCTTCATTTTGCAGCGTGGGCAACGAATGCGGCTTCGTTTCGAATATATACGTCGCAGAAAAATATGTTTCGGGGATGGGATTACCCAATCCCGGACAATACCTTATGCCTTTTATAAGCATATAAACCATGCGAAAATGTTAAGTATATTCCAAGCCTAACTGTGCGTCGTTAAATATGTGCCCACACACCAAGGCGAGTTTATGAAACCACGTAAAAATAACCGCTGTGCATTAAGAAACAAAATTCTCTAACGGAAATAAAAAAAAAAAAACAGTGCAGCTTCTGGCATGCTAAAGACGTACGTCCAAACTTAAGCCAGAAACTTAAGCCAGGTAGGGTTCACTTAGACCAACTATAGGCGAAATGTACTGCTATTTCGCGAGACATCGGTAGGGGGGGGGAGGGGACGCTGTGTACAAATGCGTAGCGAATCAAGCAATGAACGTTTAGTAATCAACACACACACAAATCTTGCATTCAGTTTCCTTTTGTTTTTCTACTTCAACTAACAGCTGATCATACGGCGGCCGCATTTTTGGAAGTATACAGGGTAGGCTGTTCAACAAGCGATGAGAGGTGTCGTAGGAAGAGAGTGGTATGTGATAAATCCCTCTGCTTTCAGTTTATGCTTTATTCTGCTGGCTCCCACTGCCATATGGCGATATTTCGAAGAAGCATTAGTCGCGGACGCGGAATATGTTCTAAGCCAGTCTCCGCGCTGTTCGCAGAGGAGCAGATGAATGTTTGCGGGCGCTCACCTCACGACAAGAGGACTTTGTCGTGTGCTGAATCCCGAGTATAATTATGCATTGTCCAATGTACTTTTGTTGAATATTCCCGAAGTTAACACAGACTGGCTTGTAAATGGCGGTGATCAATATCTGAGGTATAATATTGGCAAACGTAACTGGCGTGCTGCCCTGTCCATTCCGGCAATCTTCAATACGAAACCTGAAATGGCAACTAAGGCAGTCGTTCACGTTATGATTTCAAATACGCAGTGCACGAACCAACAGCACACATTAAAAACTCCGAGTACTCCTAATTTTTCCTTACTGCGCGCAACATAGAACCTATTTTTCATGCAAATTCTGGCGCATGGTCAGAGCTTCCGGGGTAGCATTTCGGCTGGCGTACCCGCAAATTTTCCCGCCATTTTTGCTGGGGGCTACCTTGGTTTCCAGACCAGGACTGCCCACTGTTGATTAGCTCGCATCATACATTCTCGGGTACTATAAGCGTATTGGGGCCCGTAAAGGCCACGGATCTGTCAGCCCGCTGTGGTTACAAACACTTGTACGCTCGCGCCGCGAACTCGAGCTAGAGCCCGGGTTCGTTTTTTGTTTTTTCGCTTCGTTCCCCCGGTACTACAAACGTATTGGGGCCCTTAAAGGCCGGGGATCTGTCAGTCCGCTCTGGTTGCAATCCCATGCGCGCTCGCGCCGCGGCTCGGGGCCGGGTGAACCCGCAAATTTTCCCGCCATTTTGTTGCGGGGCTACCATGGTTGCCACACCAGGACTTGCCAGGTTGCCACACCATACGTTTGTAGTGTCTCCCCTAGGAAGGAAGCGAAAAAAAAAAAAACAGAATGACCCCGGGCTCGAGCCTGAGTTCGCGGCGCGAACGCGCAAGTGTTTGTAACCAGAGCGGGCTGACAGATCCGTGGCCTTTACGGGCCCCAATACGTTTGTAGTACCCGCGAATGTATGATGCGAGCTAATCAACAGTGCATCTTGGGGAACAGCGCGAACTAACAGGGACACAAACAGAATGACAGTTCGCGTTTCGCGCTGTTCCCAAGATGCAAGTACACCAACTCGCCCAACTCGCACCCTGCTATAATCAACAGTGGGAAGTTCTGGTCTGCAAACCAAGGTAGCCCCGCGAAAAAATGGCGGGAAAATTTGCGGGTACGCCAGCCGAAATGCTACCGCTTCCGGATCGTTTGCTCAGTCTTTTTTTATACTTTGAAATCACTTCAAAGCATTGAAAGCCAGCTTAACCGACCCTGAGGTCACTGACACCAAGCCGGAGTCTCCGCGTGAAAGTGGCGATCCTTAGGGTGGCGCTCCGGCAATTCCGAGGGGCTGTCACAGTTCACAGGTGAACACCTATGCGTAAAAAATTGGCCGCGTATCTGCTCCTTTCATTAAAAATGCCGACAAAAGACGATAGTCTTTATGGACGTTTGCCAAGTAAATGCCTCCCTTCGCTTTCCCGCTCACCTCTCATGTTGTTCCTTTTGTGTCGTGTCCTCCCAAGGTAAAGACGGCCAAGGTTTGCTTAAATCACTTTAAATTTACCGCGTTCCACTGCTCCAGGCCGGGTACCTCGATGCCAACGGTGTCGTGCGGCAGAGACGCGCGTGAATTGAGGCGTCCTACTTTAACGTTTATAAAATCACTTTGCCCTAGTTAACGGAACCTCTCTTGTGGAACCTTTCGTAACTGGTGCTCTTGATTTTTCAAAATGCCGTCAGATGCCATAGTGGCGCGGGCCAACGTTACTAGATTAAGCTCAGTTTCGGAGCTCCGCATCCCCGCCACCGGAGGAGGGTGGCCCAAACGGCGGTCGCGAGAAGTAGCGGCGCTGCAGTCAAGTCTTGCGCTACTCCCGGCGCGTCGTCTGCTTCGGTGGCGGTGGAGTAATTTTTTTTTTTTTTGCAGTGGTTGAAGTATTTATTTCGCAAAATGAACCATCTAAGATATTTTTATTAAGGAACACTGCAAATATAACTTATGTATTAATTTGTCGTCTTATATTGGCGTAATGTCTTGTTCTTCTTCAACAGTGTTGACAAGTATGAACATTAAATCGGACTTAGACGGTATAACTTATGTATTAATCTGTTGTCTTATAGTTGCGTAATGTCTTGTTCTTCTTCAACAAGGTTGACAAGTATGAACATTACACTGGACTTAGACGGGTAGATTTGGCTGTGACTAAATAAGACTATTGCGCAGGTATTGTTTTACTTTGGCCGGGTGGCTGAGTAGAGTCACAGACAGACAGACAGGCCAAAATTTCTAGGTTTAAGTAGCCTAGAAAAGACTATCGTCTCCAAAAAAATAAGCCCAGGCTTCCCCGGTTTCATTGCATAACACTTGCTTAATTTCGTAAAGTCCAGTGAGGAACCACAACACAGCGCTAAAACACCGAGTTAAAACTCCCTAAAGATAAATAATGAATCCACTTTGAGTGTACACTGTACATTCAATAAACTACAATAATGAATGTTTAAACAGTAAAACATTTATAAGTAGTAAACAACATTTCTTTACTAACATCAAAATACACATTACTTTAATGGCAAAGTAATGCTTTCACAAATTTGTTAGTCGCAAAACACATTTTTGCGTTGGAGAAATTAATTATAGAAAAACTTTTTTCGCGCCGAAATTATGGGCTTAATAGATGTTTTTCGAAATGGTCAAACGGGCATTAAATCATGGTGGTCTTCCTGTAAAGGAGCAGTCTGCGTTGATTATTACCGAACCGAAAAACCAAGTCCCCACGCTATTAATTAATAACTGTGACCCTTGCTGTTTAGTGCGCGGAAGAGGTTTGGTTGGTTAGGTGCAAATAACAACATACTGCTCCCATAGAACAGGACGGTCTGAGAGCAGTCTGTTGCATTAGACAGTTGTAGTTTCGCGTGCGTTCAGAGTTCTCGTACTCTACATGAGAAGTATACGCCTCGAGCGCGGCCTGTAGGGGCGAAACTGAAATCCCCCCAGCGGCCCATTTCGATAGCAGGCGCGGTAGTCGGCGTCCGGCTCCCAAGGGCCGCCGCTGCTTTTGCGGCCCGTCCACGACTGAGATTTACCGTGTGCGGGTATTTAAATCCATGTTTATGTGAAGCAGTCACTCGTTCGCAAATGAGGCGTGTTTACGAGAGTGTAAATGTTTCTGACGCAATCTTAGTGTGGTATATTCGGTCTGTATAAGCGCTAGGTATGTGTCACAGGCCAGCTGCGCGGAACCGGCGTGTGATGAAGCCGATTGTAGTTACTCTGACCTGAATTTACTAGCAGTGTCTCCGTAACCACTGGTTCCTCAGATGTTCATGCTACGGCTATACACAACGATTTAAATTGGTTTTGTGCGCCTGCGAACACCCGTTAAAACACTGCGCTACTAGAAATAAAGATTTTCTTCACTCACAGTTCTTTACATGCCCTCTCAAAACGGATAAAAATAGAAAAGAGTATCAAAAAGGCTGAGGGAAAACTTGATAAAGTAGTCAACTTCAGGGTTTAGTCACGAACATCATCGTCCCGTGCGCCACAAAAACCAAAAGCGTAGCCGTCCATTGTAACAGTCTAAAGCTGAGTTCTATGGGCATCTTTTCAGATTTGGTTCATGACAGTGTAATTGGCCAAATACTGTTTTCCGGATAATCAGCTTTAGAACAAACGCTCTGTAACGCGTGTTTTAATGCGCTTGACTTTTGAATCAAATCTACAGCCTGTTCGGCCCCTCGGACGATATTAAAACTGTGCTTGCCCGCACGAACACCTACAAGGTGTTAGCTCATCGCGAGATTTTACATATTCGGGGATCGATTTATTAAATATGCAGTATAACGCGCCGACGCTACAGAAGCGACGTGGCGCACCGTACTGGAGGGCTGCGGATTATTTTTGACCACGTGAGATCTTTAACGTGCGCCGGAATCTCAAACGCACGGGCTTTTCGCTTTCCTCCTACGCTATAAAAGCAGGCGCCGCGGCCGGGAATCGAACCCGCGTCCTTGGGCCCAGCAGCACAACGCCCGAACCTCTAAGAAAATTCCTGTCCGCTCTAAACACATAAGATTTTACTGGACGAGCAGAGTTCGGTAAAACGGCTTCAACTCGTCTTCCGCAATAACAAACTTACGACCTGTTATTCAGCGTTTAACCGGTCAAAAGGTTTCACTAGTGAGGCGATCCTTCAATTGGGACCTTACAGAATATACGAGCGCAATTTTAACAGCAGAGATGTTGTAGAAGCCGTAAGATCGCCTTTGAAGGAAAGTGTACCAAAAAATTGGAACGCTAAATAAGATGTTGATTAACGTTATCGCTTCACAGCCTTTTTGACTTCGCTCATTTTGTCTTCTATTCTTCTCCTTGCACCGTCAAAACTGCACCACTCGTCGCAGCAAGCGATAGAGTGAGCCAACCGCGAAACGATTCCAAAGCCATGCTTGTACCATTTGCATCGCGCCTCCGAAGGGTGGCGACACGAGTCTAGCCCGAAAGCGGCGATATAAGGCTACGGTTACGTGGTACGGGCGCGGGCGGTGACTTCATCGCTAGGCGAGGTTTTTCTGCGTACGTTCGCTTGCCTAAGCCCAAGCTTAAAACGCATCGGTGTTAAAAAACACGATCATACCCTGGGTAAAATCTCTTGAAGCCGGGGCGCCAAGGTTCTCTCGCGCCGACTGGAATGTCAATGGACGCTCGCCCGAGAAGTTCAGCGCAGTCGTCGCGCAAGTTCTACTGTTCGCTCAAAGGAATTGGCAGCCATACGTCAGTAGCAGAGGCCTCCTCTCCTCCTCCTGCCCTCGCAGAGGGAAGTGGAATCCGCCTCTGCGAAACCACTGAGCCCTCTATCGGTGTGTCTGCGAAACTGCTCCTACCCCGGCGTGAGAGACAACCTACAGCAGACTTCCGAAAATTTTCGACGCAAAACAGCTCCACTGTACAAACGCGCTTGTACCAGCTTTGGCGAAAGCGCCTCACCCCGACCTTGGGTCTGACTGCGTCTTACACAACTCAGCTTTAAAGTCCAAGTGCACTCAAAATTTCGACCTCTTCAAAAAACCCAATTTCCTTATAGTCCCTTTAAAAAGAAAGCCACATGCAAAATACACCAGCTGAAATACGCACGTGGACGCCGCAGGCAGATATCGAAAATCGACGATTTTGAAACCGAAACCGAGGAGAGTGTGGCCATTGCAGTGACGTTGCAGCCATCCAGCGAGCGGCCGGACGGTCACCAGCTCGGGAGGAAGTATGCGCGCAAGCTCTACGAGCGTACTGGGCAGCAAATGGGTGAAGCGTTCGCAGCAGAGCTCGACCGGTTCTCCAGCGGCGTGGCTGGCCAGAGGAAGATGCCCCCGTCAGATGGAACATCGCAGGCGCGTAATGGCTGTTTACGCGATTCGCCGGCAGGTGCAGCGTGGTCTGCGGCGGAGCTTTTTTAAACGCTCCTGACTGATTAACGAGGTGTTTCACGGGGCTACCACTTGTGGCCCGGCTGATTTTGGGGTACTTATTACGCATTAAAAATAAATTTGGTCGAGGTGAAATTTGAGTGCAGTTGGCCGTTAAGTTCCTGGCGTTGGGACAATCTGCGCGGCCATGGCGGCTGGATGAGAGCGCCCACTTCGCCTTTCGTCCGGCGGCTGTGGCACGGCAGAAATAAGCATCGTATCGCCAGGACAGAGGAACTTACAAATATGTGGCCGAGGTCTTCATGCGCCCGGCCAAAAGTAGCGCTTAGGGGGGCTCATATCCCATCACCAGCTCAAGTGGCGAAGCCTGCACTAAGTCGCAGAAGGCTTCATCTGTAGCGAAGCTGCAGGATTTCTTCATACTGGAGCAGTGAAGGGCACATCACCACGCATTTTTACAAGTTTTAAATTGATAATTTACATGATTTGTCGTTGTCTTGCACAGTGCTAGTAGTAGCCATCGTCATATGGATCGATGTCGTTGTGTTCCTCATGCCAAGCATTACATTCGCGGTAGCACTTGACGACAGCGTTGGAGTGTTTTTTTATTTGCTGAAGGCACAGCTTCCGCGAGCCAGGGACTCTGGAGTCACCGCGACGCAAACGCGCATGAACGCTCGGCATATTCTTGCTCATCGTGGTTTTTGTCAGTATTTTGCTAATTTTCTGGGAAGAGATAGCGGAAGCCCATCATACCACTCAAATAGAACGCCTCAGATTAACGCCAACAGGACGCCCGACCCTAAGAAGACTGCACTATGAAACGCCGCCAATACAAGGCCACAATGCTAGGATTCCCCTTCTTATTCGACAGAACATCATGGTAAGGCCAGTGCCCCGCCACATGCACCCAATTTACAATCAAGCTCTCCGAATCGCACGAACCAGGGCCATGGACATCAACTATGGGCGAAACCTGACCACAAGGTACACTGACGCGTCTCCTTATCTGCAGCGACCAGCGCACGCGGTATGCGTCACCAATTGTGAATGTGAAACCTCAATGTGAAACGTGAATTGGGAATTTGAAACCTCTCAATTGAAGTTATAGAGGGCGGAAATACCGAGCAAGCAAGTAGACACCCAGAGTAACAGATATGCGTTTTTGCAGCGTTCGAAGCGTGCATTTGCCAACCGTGCATGAACAAGCTGCTCTTCCGGGCCCCCAGCTAGAGCGCTACCACTCCGTGAACCTTAGTAAAACAATTCTTAAATTTACATGGGATTCTGCACGCTCTAATATTGAGGATTTGCTTCGAGGGTGTATGACAGCTAAGAGAATAATTATGTAATGACGGCCGATGTTACCTGACGCCCAATACTGCTTCACTTCATGGAACGACTGCAGTAAAAGCTCGTTAATTCGAACCTAAAGATCGACGCCATCTCCGTTCGTATTATTGAAAGTTCAAAATTATGAAAGTGAACAATAACAACACTACACTGCAATTGGGAAACAGTATATATAATATAATATATATATATATATATATATATATATATATATATATATATATATATAGGGCACGTGAACACTGGTGCTTGAAAATGTCACAGTCAGCTCCCTTTTGTCCTTATAAGGGCGATAGTAAGCACTTTTTGCTCAAACAGACAAATGTAGCAAAAAGGGTCATCTTCGACTTCTGCAAAAGAGGAAAAGACAAGGGTGGTATTCAATCTTCCGTAACTTTGTCACGGACAACTGCACTGTACTTCGTCCCCGTCGTCCTTGTCTTCACTGGCAGTGACTGGTTCTGCGTTTCTTAATTGAGATATGATGCCCTAATCTGTCAGAACAACTCACACACCATCGTACTCGTGCACTCATCAACGTAGTTCGAAAATGCGTCTCCCTACACGTCCGCCACGTTGGATTTAGACTGGCTTTAAAGTGTTTTGCCGTCTCCAATCTATGCAGCCGAGCACAGCGTGCTTTTCTCCGGTCCTGCGCCAGGCTCCGATGCGCTGGCTCGATGATGCCTATTTCGAATTATGCGTGACAGAACCTGGTAAAGTACGAGCTAAAGGTATTTTTTTACACATAGACTTCCCTGGAGTCTTGGCCAGACCAAGTCGTACAGTTTGATTTATCCATAAAATTCAATAATTGAAGTTCAAATTACCGACCTTTCAAAGAATTTATGCGAGAGCGCCATTTGCCCACCACCTCTTCTGGTTTCGCAAAAAATGCGCGAAGCATGTTTCAGGAAGCTTTATTTCATGAAGTATTGGTATTTTATGTGTTTATTAATCGCTTGCGCAAAGGTTCACGCGCAACAGAGGAAGCGGTCGATGCAGGTGTGCGATATCCCGATTTTGGTGCTAACCTCACGATTGGGTCAATAAATGTTGATAAAAGAATCCAGTAGCGCGCCGTACAATGAGGGTAACGTCACCTGTTTACCGTGTCCTTACGCACAAAATTAACATGGCCTAACATTGGGCCCAGACATTGGTCCAGTCCAGCATAATACTTTGATGCCGAAGAAGGTGAACCAGCGTTGCCGGATTAAAAAAAGGCCTCAACACCAGCCGCTGTTCCAAATTTCATTTGATTTCAGCAGCACTAAAATACGTTCATTATAACGTATTCCTGGCTGCCCCACAGTTTTCTTCGCATTGAATTTGGTGAATTTGTTGCTTTCGTTCGTCCCATTGCGAAGCCGGTGACTTGATTATTTCTATAATTAGGTTAGCAAAATAGGTTTGAGCGAAATGAAATGTAATTTCTTCATGTCTGTCGGAGATACAGTTAAAATAATACTCACTACCTTTTCTATCGACATACATCTGCTCTCAGAGAGTTGTTACTACGCCTTTATGGAGGGCAAGCTGTGCTATTTGACTATCTTGATATTTAAACCATGAGGGCTGGTGCACCTATATTTTTTCTGGTCGATGTACAACAAGCATGCGAAAAAAAGCAGGTTGGAGCGGTATTTGTTGGGAACGTGTTGCAATATGAATTTTGAAAGATGCTATTCACTGTGGCTTGTCTGAAACATAAAAGGCGACGCTTGAGTTTTTATTACTTTTAAGGTGTAGTGAAAACCAAGGACACTTACTGAGTAAATTATTACACGGATGCTCCACAGTAATGTGAGTCACTCTTGGTGTTTAGGAGAAGGAAGACCTTCCATTAAGGGAAAGAAAAGCATGGTTATACGCAGTGGGACACTTCTTTCACCACTTTTCACCAGACAGTGTCCGGTGTAGCCGTACCTGTACCCTTAAAATCAGTAGCTCCAAAATTTCAGTAGGGTTTTACTATGTGATGCTGAATTTCCCCATCTGCAACGCTGTCGTCAACGAGTACCCATTAAAAGGTACTCATTAAACTTATTGTACTTCAAGCTGTGGGTACCAATGGACGCTGTAGCATCCTCAAAACCGTGGCGTTAGGCCTAAACTTCTAAACCACTACACAGACTCGAACGTGGCGGCTGTTAGTCTAGCAAAGTTATATTTTTGCACAGTACCATATTCCGGCAAGGGTGTATACGACAACGGTTTATAGCACAGCTGTGCCCGTACTTGAAAAAGGCCAAAATGGTCATTATACAACCTTTAGATTTCACGTGCGCGATAACTCGAGCACACACTGACTGTAATATCTGCAAATATTACACCACTGGACTCTTGCCAGCAGCCCAAAATGCAAAAAACACACGGTTCATTCCTTGTTTACCTACCAACCATCGCCACAGTTCATGAGCGGCAGGGACGCTATCCGAAGACGCTTTGAGTTCGGCTGTTACGCGGTAACCACTGTGCAAGTAGAGCACGGCCATTTGTGAGTAACGTCTAGCGTTGCAACCATTCAGTGTCTCATGCTGAGACAGTTGATTGTGGTGGTTCGGGCGGCTTCCCGCCGACTACATACGGTCCCCACTCTCCGTCTTTGCAAGCGACTTTCCATCTCAGGGTGTCATTGTGAAGAGAACTGCCGATTTCCCACCTTCCATCCCCCAAGCTTAGTTGACTGTGTAAATTTACCACTAAACTCAGGAGAAATGAACAAAGCTCGAAAGCATGAAGCCTTTTCTGCAGTGAGGAAGGCTCTGCGTGCCCGACGGCATAATGAACAGTGGGTAGGCACGCGGTGCGCGATCGATGGCAGCCTACGGCTGCGTGCACGCCTCAATCGACGCAGGTCTCATAAAGGGCTTGCCGCACCTCGCCAGAATGGAACTCCGTGCAGTATAAAAATTCAACATTTGTGCAAGGACATGATAGCGTAGCAAAAGTGTTGCAGGGATCGTCATCTCCACGGCTAGTGAAAGCGACAACCAAATAACTGCTGTGATGCTAGGTCTAAAGTTCTCTACGCGAATGGGCCATGGACGGACCTTTTCGCCGAAACAACGCCGCATGCAGGTAAAGCAAACTAAGCCGCTAGTTCAGTAAAGCAAACTAAGCAAAGTAAAGCCGCTAGTTCAGGCGGACATCTTTCTCCAAAACCCGCTTTGGGTGAACGTGTTGTGTTGCGATCCCCTTGTTCAGAATCCGAAGTCTGTGTTCCCGTATTCTAAATGTAACAAGACAATGTTACGCAGTGCTCGCAGGGCTCCCTTAGTCACCGGAAGAGACTGCTTGCAGTTGTTGCAAGCATAAGGCTGCGCAACTGAAATATTAATCCGGATTAAACGCACCATGAATGGAGGACCAATCTAAGAGGGGCCTACTGTTTGCATTCTTGGACTGGCTATAGACGATTGTGGTGCCACCACGTCGCTCAAGCAATTGCCCGCAGCGCGAAAAACAACATCGCCCTGATCCGTTGGTTTACGTAAAAATAGTGTGGTGCCATGAACACGCTGTTCGAATCTTCCTAAGCGTACTGTTGAGTCCAAAGGTGACGTGTAAGTGTAACGTGTACACAAGGACAAAAGAAAAAAAAAGAAACAAAACCAAAGGGGCTCCGTAGAATGCTTCAACTGTGATGAAACCTTACGAGTGGTCTCTGGCCTGCCACCTTCGCGATGGTTTATAACCTCCATTTTTACATAGAGATAAACAACATTGAATACAAAGGAGAAAGCTTAGAAACCTCACTGCTACTACGTCTCGAAAGCACTCCAGCCGGCAGGGCCATTCCTAGCCAGCTTGGTCACGAACTGTGAACGAAGTCTCACCTTGCCAACTGCCTGAGCCTTGGAAACAGACAGCCGCAGTTGACCGCCGGTCCATGACCGAAATCACTAGCACAGCACGTCCGACCCGCTGTCAACAAGGTGAGACGAGACATATAAAAGAGCTCCACACTTTCTCAGCCCTTGAGAACCATAAGGTCCGGATAAAGTGGTAGTGGGTAATTCCATGCCAAACGTCCCAGCCGTAAACTCTGCCCTCACGGATTTTTTCGGGAAAAATTGTGGACCAGCCTCGCATGGCCCGCAGTGCTCTCTCAAAGTGGTTTTGTCCAAATTTTTTTTCTGTAGCCGCCCTTTTATATCCAGTGTTTGAAGGATAGTTATCTCTGCCAAAAAATTCACAAAAAGGCACTTTTTTTTCAATCCCCACTATTTTTTCGTGAACATCAGCTGAGGTTCACAGCTGCTCTTTGCGGAATTCTTAAAATATTTCTTTCTGCTTTTCAGCTGCCTTTACGCCATTCAAAAAATACACGACGTTGAGCATTTTTATATATCTTAAGCATATACAAGCCCATTCCCTCAGCCCATGAAGCAATTGTTTCTGTATTTAATCATTGTGGACAATTGGTAAAAAAACATTGACACTGAAAAAACAAGAAATGCGCCAAAAAACATGACACATTTGGAAAAATCTTCTGTCTGGCCCATATTCACCCCAAAATTGCGCATTGTTGTGCTCGCAGTAAAAATAATGAAATACAGGGCATTCGCTTAGTACACAACAATGTCAGTTTATTTCACTAAGTATAATCAGAACAGGTTTGTTTTAGCACAGACAAAAAATTTTCAATTTGTACACTGTCATTACCTTACCAGGTTGTTCCTCAGAGAGTCTTCTCTGCATGGCACGCGCCTGCCTCCAAGGAAGACACGCGAGCAAGCGGGTTCGTGCTGCAAGAATACCTTCCCCTGCAATGAAATTTCCTAGCGTCATTAAAGGAAAACGGGATAATTCGTGTGTTGTTGGGAAAAGTACAACGTGGAGCTATCAGTGGTGCGCGCAATCTAAGAGCACGCGTAGACTCAACCTCTGGCCGGACGTATACGTGTATTTTAAAGGGACACTGAAGTGATTGGTAAACAATGCGGGATTACGAGCGCAATATTGTAGTCCGGAGTCCCTAGGACCCATGTTTCGACCACTCTGAGCGCGTTTACGCGAATTTATTTAGTAGAAAAATCAATTCGAAAATGCTGTCCTCCTCTCTGCACTCTCCGCCCATTTTCTTTGGCGTTTTCGTGTGACGTCAGCACGAGAGGAGCTGGCAATTGGCTGCGCTACTGCAAACGGTTCGCCGACCTACCGCGACCAAGTCAGTCGGCCCAACGTTTAGTCCGCCGGCGCCGACGGGTCATGGCAATTCGCTCGATCAGTTGAACTAAGCCACAACACGTTTGTGAATGGAAGAATGTGTCTTTCTTTACTTCGTTAGTTTGTACTTGTATCTAGCTCCAAGTCAAGGTCGCTTCACACAAGCGTGCACAAGCGCACATGCGACGCTTCGCTGACTGGTACGCCAGTACTGAAAATATAAGCCTCTTGAAGGGGTAGAAAGTCAGCGAAGTCAACATAGGTACTAAGGAAATAAAATCAACTGATATTTTTACCGTACAGCGTAAACGAGGGTGCGGGAAGCACTTTTTTGCGCTGGGCGAAACAAGCACAGCGGTCAGCAGCAAGACTACGCCATCTGCGAACGCTTTTTTCCGTCTAAGAAATGCAATTGCTAGACGTGAGCTATGTGGAAAGTCGGTGGGACGCTTACGGCACGAGCGCAATACAAGAAATAGTCACCTAAGCTGCTTGAAATACTAAAACTAAATGAAACTGTAAACTGGGTATACATTATATACCTTATATTTCCTCTGTCTGCAGCGCTCTCGCCCGTGGCCGTGTGGTCTGGAGCGCTAGGTATATCATTGTCAATGTTTTGCCCGTCACAAGTTCGAATCCCCGCGGTATAAGCTTCTTTTTTATATATAAGGTAACTTTTTCGTTTTTCGCCGATGTTTTCTATACTGAGTTCACCTTTTTTTGGGCCGCAACGTTCACTGCTCCACGAACAAGACCGCAGAACTCGCGCAGCCTGACACTGGCGCGCTAGCGAGTTCTCGTTGGCGTGCTGTTGCCATAAGCACCAACTGCTTGCGGGCAGTGGGCACAGGCCAGAATCAACAGACCCTTGGCCTGGTGCGAACACGCTTTTTACGATACAGGCATGAGTGAGGCAAGCTCCAAATATGGGGGAATAGCGCATTGCATTTGTGCGTCTGCGGGGACGCCGGGGGGGAGGGGGGGGGGGCGTTCATGCACTGCGTAGGCCTCGGCTAGTGAATGCTACGATTTCATGCCGTCCTGGGAGGCTTATCTTATGCATTTTACAGCCGACAACATGGCAGAAGCGCGGTACTACGATTACTGGGATACTGAGAATGCCCATCCAACGACGCCATCGGATTGTTGTTTTACAGAACCGAAACCGAAACCGAAACTTGTTTGATTGCTAACCTTGGGCATCGTCCAATCACGGTTCCCCCTCCTCCCAACGTCACAGCTTAGTTGGTGCGGCCGCCGCAAACCGCGCATGGTAGTTTTTCTTCTTTCGCGCTTTGTAAAATAATTACCGATTTGTCAACCGGATAAACGATGAAAAGTGTGCTAATTTGAGCCAGTCTACGCAGTGCAACAAAAAACGGGAGCTTGACAATTCACTTCAGTGTCCCTTTAAGCATCAGGGTATGTTATGTGGTACCTTTTATGGATACCGCATATTACGAAATAAACAGCGATGGAGTCATCGAGTTACACGGATTTATTTGTGTGCGGTTGCTGGAATCGCATACACCGAAGCTCTAAATACACATCTGATGTCCAGCCAACCGTTGAGTTACACGAACTTATAGAATGGGCGCACTAACGCTAGCTCCACGTTGTACTTTCCCCGACGCGCGAACTATCCCTTTTTCCTGTAGTGACGCTACGAAATTCCATTGCACGGAAAGTTATTCTTGCAGCGCGAGCCCGCTGGCTCCGCGTCTTTCATGCAGGCAGGCGCATGCCATGCAGAGAAAACGCTCTGAGGAAAAACTTTGTGAAGTAATGACGGTGTACAAATTCAATTTTTTTTTCTCTACTAAAATAAAAACTGTTCTGATTAAACTTTCGGAAGTTAACTGCAATCAGTTGTACTAGCGAATGCCTTGTATTTTATATTTTTACTACGAACACACCACTGCTTAATTTTGGTGTGAATAAGGGCCAGTAAGGAGGTTTTCCAAATTTGACAAATATTTCCACGCACATTTCTTCATTTCTCAGTGTCAAAGAACTTTTACCATTGTCCTTAAGAAATAAGTACGAAACAATTGCTTCATTGGCTGAGGGAACGTGCTTGTATTTGATAATGGTGTAATGACGGCACAAAACAAAGCAAAAATATTTAAAAAATGCCGCAAAGAGGAGCAGAAAGACTCGACATTATGTTCACGAAAGAATGGCGGCGTTTAAAAAAAAACGTGATTTTTTAATGACTTTTTGACAGGAGTACTTTGCTTTAAACCCGGGAGATAAAATAGCGGGTAGAAAAAAAATACAATTTTTTTGCAAAAAAACACTTTGAGGGAACATTGTTGGCCATGGGAGCATGATGCACAATTTTTACTGAACAAATCTTGATGGTCCTTGATTCTTGAATCCTTGATTCTTTCCAAAGATAAGAGCGATACCCGTTAATGTTTTGTTGAAAGCTGCTTGTTGCTTAAGCCTGTACAGCGTAATTGTTAACGCACATCAAAGTTCTCGGTCACCTGTTGCTGGCACCCCTTTTCGACTGTTACCCTTAATATGTGCCTCTTCTCTTATAAAGTTTCGGGCATGTGCAGCCCTTCCTTTTTTAGCTACCCTCAATCTTGACAATTACCTTCCAAGCGATTTCTGCGTTAGAGTTAAGAACAGCGCATGCGTGTTTTGGGTGTTTGTCGCAAAGCGCGTAAATTCATTTCCTATACGGCGCAAGGACTCAAGGGCTTTCAAATCAGCCCTATACCAGGTTCACACTGTTGTCGCAACTGCCGCAATACCTTTAAATAATGGCGTCATTTGACGTCTCAGCCAACCGGACTGCTTGAAACGCCGTTTATTTTTTACGTCCGTAGTGCACGATATCGCTGTTACGTTGGTAGCCTGAATACAGCCTTACCTGCACCTACTGAAAATGGGAATCCGCGTGGAAACAGGCTCTCGAAATTCCAGAAATTTTCTACCCTTTCCTTATATTACCTATCGAGTAGATATCATTTGCTACTGCCCAAATATATACAGTTTTTCTAAAATGGCACTCCGCGCATTGTCAATACAGTTGAGCATGATCTGTGGCCTATTATTGTAGTGCTTGTTTCCTTTTTCTGACGGTAGTAATACAAACTAGCCGTCAATAACTTAAGTGTACACCTTCTTTATGCCCGGGCATGCCTGCACGATTGGCGCGGTGGGGAGGGTGCCAATGTGGCACATTGGCGCATCGGAGCGTCGTGCATATGGTTGGGTGCGCACTAGTTCCAATACACGTTTGGGATTCAGTAAATGCTACCGCAAATGCGCGCATTTAAGAGAAATAACATTGACGATTGAGTCACCTGCAAATTCCCTTTTTCCTGCAGCCCCAACAAATAGGTGAATATTTGAAGCGATCGTAGGCTTTCCAGTTGCGGAACAGTTTCTCGTCTTTACAAGTAAACAAACCCAGCCCACATATTCAATCCCGGGGCCCGCATTGGCCAATATTGTCCAAGCAACGTTTGTCTGCCGATGCAACTCAATATATGGCCGGTCAGTGGGTTTATTGCAAGGAGTCGTGTCGTGTACGGCACGTGGCGTTGATGCATTGGGCGGGTTACATCCCCCTTATCATGTCGTACGTGAAAGGAGAGGTCATGGAGAAGCAAAAGTCAACATGGTTTTATGGCATATCAACGCACGCTGAGAGCCCATGGGTATGTGCGCACGTTTGCCTACCGCCTACCGCGCTTAATGACAGCCCAGGAATGGGGAAAACGGGACAAGGCCGCGTGCGCCTTTCATTGCCCTCGTGCGGTGAGCATCTGGACGCGCGATATTGCCCCCAGTTCGCCGCGTGACGCATGTGTTGTCTGAATACATAGAATGTCACATGTAAATGGCTTTATCGCTCTGATGTTTTGACTGCAACTGTTTGAACTGGTCCCCGGCATGTAGTAGGACGCGCCCGACTTCAAAGAAGCTACTTTGTATGCAGCCAAATACCCATGGGAAACTTTCTCATGACATTGTTTGTTAAATTTACAGGCACCATTTCGCATGAAATAAGCCGGATATAAAATCAAAAATTCTATAACACACACAACCTTCTACCGGAACGCATCACGGTCTCAATCTGAGATGCGACGTGCTAACAATGTCCCCAATTGTATTGGCGGCCGCATGCTTCACGGTTAAAAATTCAGGCGAATACTCCACAGCATAGCCGCATCAGAAGGTTTACTGATAGTAGAACGCAATTTCGCAAAAAAAAAAAACGTGCAGTTTTCTGCCTTACCTGTTTTCTGCAGCTACAATGACCTGTTTGTTTCAGTCAAGCGTCACAGGCAACTGTGAGCTCAGTGCCATACCACGAAGTAGATGCGTATTGGGGGCTACTTATTGTGGACGTACTAGCGCGCGCATACCTCGTCTTTGTATAAGTCGGGCTCTGAGCTCTTTGCTACAGCGTAAATGGTTTTCGGAATATAACGCGGTTCACGGGAGCTGTAAACGGCTTCAAAATAGCGTGGCGAAGAAAGCGACGCTAAAAATGTCGCCATAAAACTGCCTGTGGGTGTTTGCCAGAATATGTCTCGCACAAAAAAAAAAAAACAATTAATTCTTGCGGTAATCTGACTCGCCAATTTGGGGAGCACAGCTCAGAATCTTCTGATATAAATATGCATTCACTTAGAGGGGCTGCTGCCACCAAACCTGGTTTATGGTGTATAACTGACGAAACATGCCTCCCTTTCCGCACAGATGAATAGGGGTGGTACTGGTTATTATCGCTACATCGCCCAAACAGAATGTATATGTAATGAATGTTTCAGTGAAAGCATATGCGTAATAAACAAAAAAGCCAACATTATCACGGAGAAGACGAATGCTTTAACGCATGTAAGCTGATTGAAATGAGGTCGTGCGGCAACCTTTTATAACGAATCTCATGAGCACCCGACAGTGAACTGGCTAATGACTTGTGTTTGAACTTTCTTGATGTTCCGTTTAGGTTATCTTCACGTTATTTAAAGTATCGATGGTTAGGCTGATGACTTACATTGAGTGTACGCACTTGTTGCGTCTGCGGCTGTCCATGCCTTGCTCATTTAATACACTAAACTTTCTTACACCCGTTTTGACCGAAAGGGGTGTAAGAAAAGGTGTCTTGGCTACAAAAGGGTTTAAGGACGAAAAGAGATGGTTTTCGTGTGAACGCCGTAAAAACGGATGTAGGGTTACTTGATATCCTAAGGTGACGGTGTGTGCCGTGGAGCTACGCGTGACGGCTGTGGACGGTTGTGGACAAGTCAATCTTGACCCTAAAATCAATTTAGCAAGAAAACCAGCGGGATGCATGGGGAGAGCAAGGGCATATTTACTTCGAAATACACCTGCTCGTCTTGCTTTTACAGGCATCAGAGGAAAGGCTGCGATGGGAGTCGGTAAGCTTGTCGCAAAATAAGATCTTTTAGTGCAAATTTTGGAATTAGTGCGTTTTTATGTGGTATATACAAACTCAGCATGCAGATTCGCAAAACGTTTTTAATCGCGAGAGAGTTATTATGGGAAATAAGTACCCATAATTTGATTAAATTCCAAACACCTATTCCACACCATTTCAACACCATTTTTCCAGACATGGTGCAAAGCTACAAATTAGCCCTTTGGAAACTAAGGAAAAAGGGTGTAAAGAAAAAGGGCGAAAGAAAAAGGGTGCAAGAAAAGACTACTAAGAAAAAGGGTGTAAGAGACCTCCAAATTGAACGGATTTTACACCCGTGTACACGCATGGACAGAAATTTTCTGCAAGCGGGGTGTGTTTTTTTTATCTCACGATGTTTAACAGAATATAAATTGGCATAATTTATTACCAGTGAAGCTGTTTAAGCTTGAACTAGCTTCGGTGGACTACAGCAAAGAAAGGCAGAGAAAAAGAACATGCGCCCCTGTAAAGGGTGCACCACCGCAGATATGGTATTATAACAGTAAAGCCGGCTTCGGAGGCTGTTCGAGTGTGATCCCAGAAGGCGCAAGCGTATGCGCACGTTTTACCATACTATTTCAAAGGTACTAGTCTTTTTGGGATCATAAAAAGCAAGAAAAAAATTCGAGTAGCTTACAATAGTAGTCAAGGGTGGAGAATTATATAGGTGGGGGTCGACCTAGCTTGTGTCCCCCTTGGATCCGCTGTCAGAGTGGGGGACACACTAGAACAGCCTTGTAAAACCGGATTGAACTTGGCCTCACCCCTCAGCGCTTATTATAGCTTAGCAAGAAAGTCGTAATGCCTAGAAAACGTAGTAAGACTTAGCAATACTGAAGAAACTAGGTCGACCCCCAGCTCGGCATTTTTTGGCAACTGGGCCCGTATTTCACATCGTTTTAACACCCTACAAAAAGCCAAGCGTGTTGCAGTAGGTCAACACCCTTTTCGCCACAACAACAATAGTCTTGTTAATTTTAAAGATTCAAATTGATGTTTCATGTGCCAAAGTTAAACTGGGCATGCGGCGCACGTATTTGGAAACGCGCGATCATTGCAGGCAAACATTGTTTTGTTCTTTCGAACATTTCTTACTAGTAGAGCAGGGTGTAAGGGGATGTCTTGTCCTTTACAGCGCAATTATACAAACCTTGAATCAGGCCATGTATGGCCTCGTTCAATGAACGCTTACCATTTTTCCCGCACCCTTTCAACACCTTAAGAAAAGCCAAGGGTGTTGAAGTTGATCAACACACCCTTTTTAGGCAAAAAGGATGTAGAGCTACTCCAGGGGTGTTGAGATTGAAAAAAAAAGGGTGTAATGGCCTTCCAAGACCCATCACCCGCTTATGATACAGCACACCTTTTTCAGTCAAAAAAGGGGGGCAGAAAAAGTTTAGTGTTACCGTTTATTGAACTTTGGACAATCAGAAATTGGCATAATGCTGAGGCAAAAGGCCACTGTAATAGTCACTGTAATACGCGAGATTAGGCAACATGCCGGGCTCAAGCATTGAGTGATGCATTTTGGACGCATTCAGTGAAGAACGCTGCACTCATGTGACACAAGTATTATAACATAGCATACGTCGTATATTAAGACCACCTTGAGCCGATTATTTGTATTGCTTCGACTAAGGAAATATCAACTGGGAAAGTTGAAAGGTTTATGTTTGTATGCACAAACACGGCGCGCAAATTTCATGTCTAGTTTGCATTCTTAGCAAAACAGACTGGAAGTATTTGATTAAATTACGAAAAATAGCGTTAGTGTTTTCTCTGGCAGAAAATGTCAGCAAAATACCGAAGGTAGGTGTATACAAAAATTAATGCTCATCCAAGAATTAGCGCAGTCATGTTTTGCGTAGGCCATGAACAAGCACCTATGTAAACGTATTTTTTCTTCAGTTTCGGCATAATACATCTATATACTGACGTATGTTTGAAAACTTTATTGATACACCCGAGTTTGTTGTACTACTGTTTTTGTTTCTTGCACTAAACAAAATCATGGGATTTTGAGTAAGAGTAGAAAGCGATTTCTTTAAAAACTTGCGGCAAGAGCGAACAACGTTGCTTGGAAGTCAAAGCTGTTACTTTTGATATTATTACACGCCTCCCGTTCGATTGACAAAAGTTTATCATGCAATAAAGCCGCTTGAACCCAATAAAAAAACACCGGAAGTATTTAACAATGCTCTCAAAATTGTAAAATATTTATACGATAATTCTCTGTGTGAAGATCAATGTATACATTTAGTTCATTGACGGACACTTTTGATTTGCATGATCTCTGCAAAAATGTCATAATATTAACTTCGTCGGAAGACTGATGCATTACGACGCTCTCAGGACACATGCTCACTTGACTCGTCAGTAAAGCAGACGCTAATGGCGCCCTACAAACACACTGCTACATATGTCGAAGCTCCGCTCTTCAACGCAATGACCGAATCATCATCGATGCCGCGCCTCCCCGGATCCCGCAACACACACCGCAACGAACGAAGTTAAACAGCGCGAAGCAGAAACTCTCCGCTTCCTACGGCAGCAGCTTTTTTCTCACGGAGTTCGGGTGTATCAAAGTCATCCTCGCGTCGAGCCTACGGCAGCTACAGACGACACCCAAAACCGCCCGCTTCGGCTTTTCCGTTCAATCCACGCCGCGCCGTTCCCCGCACACTGGGAAGCAAAAAGGGAACAGAAGACAATGAACGGAAGCACGCACGATTTATCAACTTGACATTGCGCGCCGACGATCCGCGACAAAGAGCGGGCGCCGCTGTCGGCGGCGTCGCGCGACGCTGGTGTTAACTTCGCTCCTCACCATTGCGTCGCACGGGGCGACCGCGTGGTTCTCAAACACGCCGCCACGTGCCGCCCCCGTCGGTTGAGTAGTCCAATCTCAGGCAAAACGCCACACGCGCGCGCCCTCTATAACGCTCTGCCATTACTATATCACCGAGTGTTCCCCCTCAACACTTCCCCTATCCACCGCCCCACTCCGACACCGTATTCCCGAACTCCTATAAACGCCACGTGCCCTTTACACTTCTCCCGCGTTCGCCCCCTCCGATTCATTTCCTACTCTCCCCGCACCGTGGTCACCGCCGTGCACTTCGCGCTTCGCCTGTGTTCTTTTCAATGGGTGTGTATGGGCCTCCCTCTCGGCACTAAAACGGAACGCCCTTTATTGGCCCGTTCGGGTTGCGGCGTGCGCGGCAGCCCGGTGGGTCGCGTGCTCTAATTCACACATACACCGGGCGCACACCGAAGCTACACGAGGGCATCAGAGACCGCCGGACGATTGAGGGATGAGGAAAAGGGGGGAGGGGGTGTCTGGACAGAATTCATGGCCGTATCACTGCAAGCACCCCCCCCCCCCCCACCTTCACCTTCCTCCCTCGCTCACGCGTGCGCGACATCTATATATCGCGCTTTTATGTGTCCTGGGAAAATAGCGATCTCGGCTGTGGTTCCTTGTATTAGGCTTTTTGCTTTTCCCTCGCTTTGGTCTGGTAGTATAGCAAGCGGCAGCTATGAGAATCAATCTGCTCGGTTCTCTCCCCCTCTCGAATGCACGCCACAGCGTGGAAGAGTATCAAGTTCCCCTCAGCCGTCGTGTCGTGCGCCCCGGGAACGGGACAATCGGTTTCATTACGTGGCCCTGCGGTACTCGATGGTGTCGAATAGTTTGACTGGGTGACGCCGCAACAAGCGAAAAACAAGGGGATGACGGAACAGAGCGAACCAAAGGTCTATCCCTATGCAATGGTCGTTCCAGTTTTGAAGAATCGTAGCTGTTGGCAGTGAAGTCCTCCATATTCTGCGTCGGTTGTAATTAATCCTGCGCTGAATAGCCTAAAATTCCGGTCAGACTATTTTCGGTGTTTTTTTCTCGGTTGGTTGTGGGGTGTATTTCCACGGGAATGGGCGCGTTTTGGCGCCTCAGCATTAGTGCACAAAACAACAACACGGTTTATTCGGGATATTATTTCTAATATCCTCTGGCGCCTTAAAACAAAACAAAAACTGCTAGTTTTCTGTGCGAGTATTGTTCAATGGTACCTCTTGCGATAGACATCGCCATTATTGAGTTTTCACGTGGCTGGACGATATGAAACAGAAGAAGCTTCAGTGGACGCAGGGCGGGACGACCGGGCAGGTGAGAAAACGGAAATCGCGGTTTGTCAAAAGGCCTTTAAATCTGTATATACTTGGATTACCAGGTTTTTATTTTTCTGTAATATCGGGATGTCATAGTTTCACAGAAAAAGGGAAAAAAAAAATTACAAGAAAGGAAAATTTTAATTGCCTAATGACCTAATTATTGTCAGGCCTCTAAATTAATAAATACTTGCTATATTAGCGTAATTTTTCATTTTTGTGCTTTTCAGATTCAAAGCTGTGCGAAAACATGCAGCTAAACAATTTTCGCTTGAATTAAAAAATCCAGGACTGAAAGGGTTAGTCGTTATAGGTAAAGCCCTAGGAGGACTTATAATAAACAGGTTGTTGGTGTACATACCCCAAGAGAAATCCCTAAGACATTCAGACTGTTGGACCGACAGCCAATCCGGAAATTCGGCATATCGGTCTGTTGGTCTGATGGCAGCCTGTTGGTCTGATGGCAGCCTGTTGGCTTGAAGGTAGCCTGTTGGCTTGAAGGCAGTCTGTCGGGGCTTGATGGCAGTCTGTCGGCTTGATGGCAGTCTGTCGGTCTGATGGCAGTCTGTTGGTCTGAATGCAGTCTGTTGGTCCGAATGCAGTCTGTTGGTCTGAATGCAGTCTTTTGGTGAAGCGATAGGTTCGATGACGAGATTGACTTAGGACAGATGCTGTGAGATGTGGAACTGGTTTACAAGTTTGGCAAGCATGTAAGCCTTTTAGTAAAATAAAAATAGAGCAGTTCATTTTGTGCTGCTCACTCATTTATTTGTGCTGCATGTCGCCGAAATTTTGCGAAAGGTGCTTTCGCAGAAGGATCACCATTTGGGCGAGTTGGTACTGGTTATGTATCATGTTGACGAAACAGCGTAAAAAACGGGGACACTAGGAGAGAAAGACGACAGGACGACGCTGTACTCACAACTATTTTTAATAAACTGCAACACGCATATATATACTATGTCCCCAAAACCCACGTGCGCTCACAACATGACGCACATCGAGATTATGACGCACTTTCGCACCACCTTTAGCCTGGCTTCAGAGGGCTCCGCAGATGCAGTCCTGGCCACATAGATCTGAAAAAGAGCTGTAGATAGAATAATTAAGGGTTCAATGAGCTTGTGAACAAAAGACAATGTGGTAAAAGGGTAAAAAATATTGCCAAACAGGTTGCCAGTAAAAAGCAACACTCTGGGGAATAAACTAATACCCTGCAGATTTTTTTCTTGTAAGCTAACACATACTGGGTCCACAGCAAACCATTATTCATGATTGGCATTCACGCACAATGTGAGACCATTTATTGTGGCAGAAGTTTTATATTAGGGGATGCAATTGCTTTTGCTAAATTATGAGTTAGCTGTTAGTTATGATGTCAGATATCACATGCAGTACCTTTCAGGAATGCGACCTTCTTTTGTGTCAGGGCTGGTTTGGGCTTCGTTTTCCCTTGCGACTTGGTGTTGTTGGAGAGCGTCCCAGTCACGCTCCTGTGTCGCATCTGCTCCGCCGTCCAAAAAGTATTTGCCACAAGCTGGCAAAACATCGAATCAGTAGAAGCCCGGAACATTGTGCCCCAGGCATCCTTGCACAGCCAAGTGTCGCAACCTGCATACAGCTGCGACCCAAAAAGAAAAAAAGGCAGCAACGACATGTAGCTATCCACAAATACTGGATCAGAAAATTCAAGTAGCTACTTGATATTTATGCCTGTATCCATTCCAACCCAAAAGATTGTAGAAAAATGGCCCAGTTTGTGAGGTTGGTGTGCAATGTAGGCAATGTAGGCAATGTAGGCAATAATGGGAAGCTGTGCACCCTGGTCTACGGTTATGTGCAACATTGCAAGGGTGTTGGTAGAGCATTCCATGAAGCTGACAAATAGCACGAGCTAATCCATCAATGCTAATGGGCCAACAGAACACATTAGCACACCCTCACCCAGGCTTTAGCCTGTAGTAGCGTAAGCTGGTTTCCGTGAAATGGGCCTCAGGAGTACGTGCTCACCCGAGCACTACATGACAAAAAGAAGACGATGTCACGCATAAGTGCAATCTCCTTTTCCGGGTATGTAGCTTCGGTGGATTGATACAGTGTATGAGCTTTTGCAACAATGAAACATAGGTCACTGACCAAGTTAAAAAAGCCGTTTGACATTTCGGTACCCGTACGGGTACCGTGTTCACAAGGAGCATGTGCTGTAGCTATACGAAGCTAAACGAAGCTATATATTGGTCATTAAGCGGTGCCATGAGTTCGCATAGATATGCTGCAGGTAGCCGCCCGTTCTGTTGATTGTGTCGGGCATCATCTCATTGATGAGGGACTCAAGCAGCCATCGAGAAGAAAGATTGCCCTTGGTTTTCAGTACTTTCGCCTCGTCCCATGCGACCAAGTGTCCCATCTTCTCACAATGCTCTGCCAGTGCACTCGTTTTTGCATGGCCCTTGTTCACTTCGTTCCGGTGATACATTAATATTCTCTGCAGATTGCCGGTTTCGCTAATGTACACTGATTTGCATTCGGCACACGGTATCTGATAAACAACACCTGAAAGCTTGGAGCGTGAGAGGGGGTATTTCAGGCTGACAATGTCGGAACGTAGCTTGCTAGTGGGCACGTGCACGATGTGCACACTGTGTTTCTTGAAAATGCGTGCAAAAGCTTGATTGATGTGTAGGACGAGAATTGCAGCACTTTTTGACGCAGGCCTTGTGGGCGCTTCTGCCTGCTAATGTCAATGCGGATTCCTGCTAGTCGCCCTCTTCGCTTGTTTTTGAATACAATGCTTTAGGCAGCCACAAGGACTGCATCAAAACGTGCAGCATTTACCTACGTCCCACACATGAGTGAAGCTCTCGCACTCATTTTCAAGAAACGCAGTGAAGCTAGCAAGCTTACTTTCCCTGTTTAATTTGCGATTGACTTTGTCGACCTAACCAAATCGCATCAAGCTGCCGATGATACGTCATAAGTTCACTGCGGAAAAGTAGCTGTCGAGGGAAATGGCTACCTTCTATGTTTCTCATTATGCAGACTATCTTAGCGAAGTTTTCGTTAAAAGACGGCCCAGTGGTATTATAACGAGGCAATCATACCAAAGAACCCAATTTGCATTTTGTCGACATGGCCTCTTTACTGCCCGTAATGGCAGAAATAGGCGCAGCCCCATAAACTATTGCCGCCAAAGTAACCAATTTAACGCGGCGCATTAAATGATCTATAATAAGAGATACATCCTCTGTGTTTCTACATGATTAATGCTTTGAGATGGAATGTAATTTTTATGTTAGCGCGTGTACACCAGTCTATTTAACAATTTTATATAGATATTATGAATACTGTGACCACGAATCACGAGAAATGAAAGAGAATCCTTGAGAACACCACAAACATATGCAATTACGCTTTGCACAGAATTCGGTTTAACCCGCCGCGGTGGTTCAGTGGCTAAGGCGTTGCGCTGCTGAGCACGAGGTCGCGGGTTCGATTCCCGGCCGTGGTGGTCGCTTTTCTGATGGAGGCGAAAAGCAAAAACGCCCGTGTGTACGTGATTTCGGCGCACGTTAAAGATCCCCAGGTGGTCAAATTTAATCCGGAGCCCTCCACTATGGCGTGCCTCATCGCCTGCGTTGCGTCGGCGCGTTAAACCCAACATCAGTCAATCAATCAGAATTCGGCTTAGTGTTGTCTCCCCCAAAATTTAGGCGGACGTATTCGTCAATATCATGAAAATGACAGTAAAGGCCACATTAGCGCTCCACCGTGGTGGCCGTCTTATGTAAAAGGAGTCTGTCTTGATTTAACCCAATCGGCAAACCGCTTCCGCTCGCTCAGTACTCAGAGGCGCTGTTAAGCATCAATAGTGAGTGACCCTAGCCAGTCAGTGAGCAGAATAACTATGGCAGGCTGGATAAAAAATCAAGACACACTTCTCCCATGCAGTTCATCGGTCCTCGCTAGTGTCGTTACGTCTCTACAATAAGGGTAGTCTCTCTTGATTGTACCCAACCGGCCAAACTGTTTCCTTTCACTAGCTAGCCAGATTCACTGTTATAAATAACAGGGACTGTTGTTAGACAGCGGAAGCGATTTGCCCATTGTGAAAACATATGCAGTTTTAGTTTCGTGTACGTAGAAGCTCCAGGTACGTCGAACTTCCACCGGTGACCATTGCGCATCCTCAGAGTGCGAAGGGCCGACGTGGGTCCCACGGACGTACGTGAGATTCGAATTTTTACGTCGCGGTGTTCACGTTGCTTCCGTACGTAGAGGGAACCACGATGGCTTCGCCCTGTCCTCCCACTTCGCAGCAAAAAAAGCTTCGTCGCTAATCCCTCGGTGCGGTTAGCTGTTAATTTCGCATTGAATGCGCCGATTCTTACCGTAGCCTAAAGTTTATATCGACAAACTGCTTTAGTTTTTCAGATAGGAGAGCGATTTTTTAGACGCTAATCCTGATTGTTCGAACGCCTATACTTTCAATACATCAAAAGGGAAGCAAAGAACCGGTAAGCTCCGTTAGGGGCACTGCGATCGCAAGTGGACAGTAGTAGAGGTTAGTAAAAGAAGGTTAGAATGTTGGTGGGAAAAGAGCTGAGAACAATCTGGGAATACATGCGAACAAAGAAGTCAGTCTAGCACAAAAATTTCGTAAAAGTATCTTCTTTTTATTCTGAAATGATTTTTCTTATTTATTTTGTTTGTATTTTTGCGAGGTGATTGTACAGTGGCGTTGCGACTAAAGCCATTGTGCAACGCCACCGCGTTACAAAGAGGAAGCCACTAAGCATCATCAGTATCGTCATCATCTTCAACATATGGCGCAGTGGTACAATACTCGCTTCACACGCACAAAGTCGGGGTTCGAGTCCCGCTACTGCCGCATTGTTATATCTTTTGCTTTTTGTTTTAGTTTTTTAAATGTCCCCTACACCTGGGGTAACTACGCTTAAGAGTTACTATATAGACGTTTAGTATTTATTTTCTTTTCGGCCCGACATGCAAGAGTCATACTCTGAGAGTGAAATAAATATTCGTGCATTTTTGGAACAGACAATCACTTTTTCCAAAGTAGGAAAAATCAGCCCCTCAATTTTCTTAGCGCAGAACACGTCATATATATATTTACGACCACCTATACGCATACAGTTTTATGCAAATAATATTGTATGAAAATCTGTGCCTATACACACTTTTGTTGTATGCAACGTCACATTTGCTGAATCTTCGCCTCATAACTGCGTGCTCATGCAGTGAGGTGCTAGTCACAGCCCTGCAGCGTTTTTCACCAAACGTTAAAAACCGAGGGTATATCAGGCGAAAAAAAGTATAATAGGCGAATTGGTGCGCTACCGGTGCAGATTTTAGCCGAGAGGACTACTCGCTTCACGCCCGGTTTTTAACACGTATGCGCTGTCTTCGAGCCGCGGGGGCACTGTCTTCCCTGCAACGGCTCCGCGTCGCGGAAATTAATGTAGCAGACGACGCAAAAGTTGTTGTGGCCGCGCATGGCGGCGCTGCCATCGCAAAAACACAAAAAATCCTTTTAACTTTCGAGTAGTAATAAAAGTGCAATTAGTTATGTAAATATTTATTTACTTGCTTATATTTGGGCAATTTTGAAATAAATTCATTTGTTTGTTTGTTTGTTTTTAATTATCCACGCAGAAGCTCCAGTTGCCACTGACCACCGCGTGGCGGCGAGACGATCGCAAGGCTTCAGGGGATTCCCCGGTCATTACCCTGTTTTTGATTCATTTTTGGCAGCTCGTTTGAACCACTCTGTGTTCTAGTTCACTCTAATACTGACGAAGTAGCGCTTGTCGTTGTCATAGCAACGGGCTCAAGAGATCACGAGTGGCTACAGCAGTATCTGTTTCGGTTAGTAGATGGCGCTAGGAATACAGGCCAGAATACAAGGAGCGAACTTCCACGACGAAGTTCGCGCGGCGGAAAATCTGCCGCGGCAGGACGCTGTATGCTCGTTCACGGCCGAACTCGAGTCTGCTCCTCCTGCGCTCCGGCCGTGGTTCGTTAGGCTGAACAACTTGGAGCGAAGACACGGCGCCCGCCCCCGCGCCGCCGCTGGGTTGCTCTCAGTTTGGCTAACTGAACCTCCGTGCCCAGCATAAACGGCGGCGTTCAGTAACCAGACCCAGCGAAGGTGCTTCCGGCTTGGGTTGTACGTCGTTTGACATTCTGCATGATTCAGGGTCGTTCCTTCTACTGAAATGTTCGTTATTAATTCTCATAAGCGCTAAAAGAAAAAGAAAGACCAGCCCCCGGGAGATTCGAAATTATGACTCCCAGAAGACGAAGCCGGCATTTCACCTCTCCTCCAACTCAACATTCTTCTCATCTTTATTGTCCAACTCGGCATATCAGAACAATTACATGCTCAACCTGTTAGGTTGATGTTAATGACGCCCTGCCTTGCTTTAAGCAAGCAGGTAACATTTGTACACTTTCATCACAATTAAATCATACATGATTCTCAGCACATCATCGTACATCCCTGTGCGGAGTTCTTCTTTAAGCTTACACACATTTTCTTTGAAGTAATTAGCCACAGGCATGGCGTCCGCGTCATTGTTTCGTGCAGCCATTCTTCTCCTTTATATGGCATGAAGACCGAGCAGAAAAAAAAGGTCATATGGTATGGCATCTTATTTTAGGTCAAGGTGGCGAATTCCATCTGGTGTCAGTGGCAGAACTTTGGGAAATGTTTGTTGGAGGACATCCCCCCAAAGAACTCCGCATCCCAGCAGTCCATGAAGACATACTGTACATTTTCTGGCTTTTTACAGAGATAGAACCGAACCGAATTTTTCCCTCCATTTTGGAACCGAACCCGAACCGTGAACGAATCGAAGGAACCGTTCCGAACCGGTTCCCGGCTTCAAAACTGTAATTTTTAGATTTTGATTTTGGTACTCTACCTCGCGTCTGAAGATTTTTTAACACTCGCCTGAGAGCCCCACCATATATTATGCATAGTCTGTAGTTCCATGGTCCATCCCGTTCTCTGCTTATTAGTACCTTGAATTTATTCTGAAGATAGGCGTATTTTGCAATAGATACCGCCCATCTCCCCCAGTTTTCTTTAGCATTTAGAATAGCTACAGTTAAACGTATATTTTAGAGTTAGAACGTATGGTTCTTATGTACATGGTGTTTAATACTGCGTAAAGTTGTCAGTACGTTCGTACATTTTATGCACCCATCCACACTTGTCAAGGCCCTCAGGTACATCAACAATAAATCCATATCTTCCACTTATTCTCGCTGAATAGGCAGATATATACAAACAGCACTGAGACACAAACACTCGCACTTCTCTAACTCCCCGGGACTTCTGGTACAGGGTCATTGTGTCCCTTGTTTATTGCTCTAAGAGAGTGTGACAATTGAGAAAAAAAGAACTTTGCCGCTTCCTCAACTCCGCCTCAAAGTAGATGCGACAGAATTTTTTATCATCTCGAATTTGCTCAACTTTAAAACTATAGGGCAGATAGGTTAAAGACGATTAATACCGGTTAGCGGGTATCTGTAGTCGATTAGTTAGATGATTGGATAAGCTAATGTGAATTAGTGGGATTGGGGTATTCAATAGGTTAAACTGCACAATTTAGCGGGCCGGTTAAAGTCGATTTGAAGGTTACACAGGCCTCAATTGTTTTGGGGTCCTTGGCATGTGGTAATTTCGTGGCGCTCGCCCTCTCGATCAATTGGGAAATTTTGTTGCCAACAGAATATGACAACCACCTGAAGGCTATAAAATATTTTTAATGGTGCAGGTATTGCGCTGTTATGTTGTTTGTAGCGTGAGATTGAGATGTTATTTCAGATAAGAACGAACAAAGTGTGTCTGTCGACCTCTTGAAATCGCTTGAAATTTGTTTAAGTCATTCCCTGTTACCCTAATGCTCAGACTCGCCAATATTTTCAGTGGGAAAATTTTTCTTTTACAGCAAAAAAAATTACAACTCCACGAGGTGGACACAAGTTGCTACCTGCCCGAGCGCATTCGTCAAATTTAGCGATGTCTATCGACGTAAATATTCACGAGGGGATTTCGTATAGTTATGCCGAATTTAAGCCTGGTGTAAACTTCTCCTAAAACATTTTGTCGCGACGAGAATACAAATTTTTCGTAATAAAATGCCAAATTCGGTTGAGAGCCCAATTTTAAAGGCAAGCTTTAGCGTCCACTACACCATGCAGGAAAGCCATCTTTCTTTGACGATGGCGATCAATGGTCGTGCATTAAGTGGCCGTCATCGAACCTGAGTCCGTCGCGTAATGAAGCCGCCGCCGAACTGATTGCTCCATTTCGACACGGTCGAAGCGAACACTAAGCAGCAGGTTCCGATTCGCGCCGTACACCCCAAACCCTAACGTTAGGCCTACGGAATGTGCACCCAAGAGTGGCTGTGGGTATTATATAAATGTGGTGCGTGCCTCCACAGTAGCTCATGCTCGCAGGTTGGGATTGGCCAACCGAACAATCCATCATGAGGAAGCTTCCCGTTCGAACATCGTCGTCGTCAGACGGAGGGATGCACGGTTTTTTCTTGAACTTCGAGCCTCTATTACAAAAAGTACTCCAGTTACAACCCTTAAATTTTACTCACGTGTGCTCCTTACATTGATAAACAAACACAATGAATATTACAATTCTATACTGCACGGTTAAGATTAAACTGGTGGGAGAGTGTGAAGAAAAAAAACTGAAAAGCACAAAGTTCAGACACTAATATGTATAAAAAACCTAATCGACTTTCCTGAAATTCGCCCCAGGTGTAGGCCCGTACGTGTTCTTTCATTGTCACAAAAACATGTACATTATTTTCCTGGAGCGCGTGCAGCGCGAGAGAAACGCTTGCCATTAGGCGCTTCCGTTGCCGATGCGTGACGTGGAGACGAGGGGCAGCCCGTCACGAGTCACCCAGTCATAGGGGGATGGGGGGGGGGGGGTTAAAGCCACATACGGTGAAACTCGATGCTACCAAAAAAATGCTCTCCATCTTCCCGCGAGGGACCCTGGGGTGATGCAAGGCATCTCACGGGGTTCGATTCGCTGGAACGGGGTTGACGGTTGCGTCAGCCAACGCGGTAGCAGGCATGTTAGTTTTCCATTTCAACTCATCGGAGCAGCAGGTGGAGCAGCAGTCAGTGCAGTAGCAGCGAGAGTGACTGACGGAGCGACTGAGGAGCGCGCCGCAGATACCGCGGTTATATAGCCGCTCCGCGAGAGAGAGTGATGAGAGAGAGACGCGCATGCGCGCTAACGCACATCTGGCATGGCGAGGAGGACGAGAGAGTGTAGCATACACGTGCTAACGGCGCGCTGACGCACAGCTGGCATGGCGAGGAGAACGCGCTAACGTAGCTGGCAGGCGGGGGGAAAGGAGGAGGTTGCGGACGCATGCACGCCGGATGGAAGGACAGGCCGAGTGTAAGAGATGCCTTGCATCTAAAATTGATGGGGGCGAAAGAATCACCAGCAAAGTGGACTGACCGGGTAATGGGTAGCCTGCGGGGAGGCTCTGCATTGCCAGAGGATTAAGGAGAGGACGTGACAGTGGGGAGGCGGAAGGGGGAGTAGCCTTCTGGCCAGGGTGCTGCTCCCTTTCCAGAAGGTTACATGCTTGCTTGCCAGAAGACTGCACCAAGGGTGAATAATTTGGAGACGAGGTGCGGCCCGTCACTGCTCGGCGAGGGCAGTGCATCACAAGGCAGCACCACAGCGACTACGTAGTAATGATTTAGAGCGCAGCTCTTAAGCAACCGCTCCTGTGGTTTCGTGTAGCTCCCGAGAGTCGGCCTTGTTGTAACCAGGAGAACGAATAGGCCATCAAAGATATAGCGAGCAGGAAAGCGGAGGGTGAAGTATGGAGAAAGTCTGAGGGGCAGGGAGTTATGCCGAGGCCCCGCGAGACCTTCTATCCGGCGGCAACGCCTTACGATACAACGGCAGAGAAAAGCGCGCCACTACTTGTTCGATGATGACGCGAGCACTCCCTGAGAGCAGCTATGCGCCATTGCCGAGGAGACTGCAGTTCTCCTGCGCTCACATTTCGCATTAGGGAGAATTCTAATCGTCAGCCTTTTTTTTATTGTCTCTTCAACGATACAATGGCGGGGTATGAATCTTCTGGTTTATGAAACTAAATAAAATAATTCAGTTATCTAAATGAACTACACTAAAGAATCAAAAAATAAACTGTGGAAAGACGAATGCTTAACACACATAGTAAAGAGTAACAGACAGTAACAGAATTAAGTGTCCCAGGAAATGTTTTATTTCGGTTCAGTTAGTGTTGTAATCGTTGACCTCACATGGAAAACATTCAACTTTGCCAAGTGAGACCGCAAAGAAACCTACATTAAGAAATTTTCGATAGCGAGTTGAGAGAGGAAAGTCAACGCAGAACTGATGAAAATTTACCAAATAAACAAAAAAATACTGTTTTTTTCTCCGAACACGTTAGAACCCGTTTGAACCGGCTCGAGCCAGTTCAAACCGGAGCGGAATGGTGCGCAGTAACCCAACCCGGAGCTTAACCCGAACGGCTTAAACCCCGAACCCGAACCGAACCCGAAAAAATTCCGGTTCGACACCCTGCTCTAAATACACACGGCTGGCTGCTGCTAGTTTTACGTCGTATTCGAGGGGTCCTTGCATTGATACTGCCTGCTACTCACTCGGCGATCTTGCAGGCGGCCCCCACTTTGTTATTAATACAAGTTATGCAGGCAAATCACATTTATTTACCCTCATAAAGCTGTCGTACAAGCCTGCCTAGGCGACACACGCCCCGGCAGTTTGGTCGGGACCGTGTTTCGCGTGCGGCTTGAGCTACCAGGATCATGCGGAGCGGACTTCACTTGTTGCAACCCCGTTTTCCTCAAGCGAGCTCAGAGTTACAATCCCTTTTTCTTTATCTCCACTAGGCGGTAGCCAGCGTACGTCCATTAAACTCTTCCAGAGCGGCCGTCGTACGCAAGCGGTCTGGACACGCCATGGAGGGTGAATCGGAAGACCTGACTGGTTCCTACAGTTTGGCGCTCGCCGCCGCTTCGACGCCGACGAACTTTCCTGACGCAGCCAGATCGCCAGCGGACATTTTGTCCGCCGCCGGGGGTCGGGCGCACGCCGCCGGGCGTTATTCGTCGTCTTTTGTGGGATATTGACTCCGTGTATTCTGGCCATAACACGTCGCTTTCGCGGCTATGGGCAGAGCGCGCGTGCTTCCAAACGCCCTACAAACAGAGTGCGCCGCGTACGTATATCTAATAGGGTTTCAAAACTACATGCGCGTGAGCTACGTATATTTTTCACGTTGCGTACGTGAACTCTGTACCCACGTGAAAATAAAACTATAATGAAATAGATTGCTCTTACTGCCTTGTTCGATGGGAGCAGTCGGGGTTAATTTTCACCTAAGCGGCCAAACCGCTTCCACTAACTAACTATCCAGGATCACAGATATTAAATAACAGTGTTTGAAAGGTATTGTAGGTTGGCTAATAATCATCGCAGACTGCTCCTATACAGGAAGGTCACCTTAGTACATGTTCATTGCACCATTTACAAAAAACATTTTTAAATTGAACCATTTTCCGATTTTAAAAATGTCTAAAATTCTTGTTTTTACGTACAAAACCGCAGTTGTAAAAATAGATACGTGTAAACGAAAATGAAAAATTACAAAAACGTTTAGTTTTGGTATAGAAACGATATATGCTACGTATATATGTTTTATTGTTTGAACGTGCTTTGATATGTGGTGTTTAATTATATATTTACAATTAAGTCACGCAAACGACGAATATCCCTGTTTCTTCTACAAACTCTGGTGAAAACTGTTGAATTATGTAGTCTAACTTGTGTGTTGGAATATCAGGCGTCACCCGATCACAGCAGGAAAAAACGACGTTTAGACAATAAACAACAGTTGAATACAACAACAGAGATAACATGTGTATAAATGAGAATTGTACAGGCAAAACATCAAGTATAGAGTGTGGCCTCCAAGCTTTATAGATGGTTACGTTAACATACAGAAGAATATACATCAGTTTGGAGGATGATTGAAGGCGTATTTTCCATGGCGTATTTCACTTCCTCAGCATTCGTATCGCGAATGTATTCTTGTTAGCCGTTGCACACTGCCAAGCCAATGAAGTGTTAGATCCCTCTCATGGGCCATTTCTAGGTTGTGTCTTGGAGCGCATAAAGCGACAACAAAAAGTCGAGCTTGTCCACGCCACCCATTACCTTGTTGTACTCGGCGATCTCATGCGGACAATCGATGTCTACATGCTGCTTGGTCGCTTCGTTTCAGCGTTGAGGAGCCGTGTGTACCATTGAACGCACACGTTTTTTACTCTTCCTTACTTATAACACAACACTTTTACTTTTACAACCCAACAAAACACACCTGGTTAGCTGCTATTATGAACTATGAGCATTTCTTCTATCGAAACGAAAACTGTTCCTAAACGGCCTCGCTAATTTACGGCAAAAAAAAAACCGTTTGTTTATTAGGTGGGCAATGGGTGGTCTATGGTCAGTTGTCCACTTTCCAGAACACAAAACCACTTTATCAAACAAACCAAACAGATCGCGAAACATTTGATTTCAAGGTTTGAATCTAAGCTTGGAATAACAGAAATTACGATTAAGGGACCCCCACAACTTACGCTCACAGTTCATAAAATGTCCGAGCGCATGCTTTACAACTCTTTTAGCATGCCAAGTGACACGCTTCTTTGTCTTTTTTTCATGGCATGAAGTGTGGGGCCAGGCACGTCATAAGCCGCCCTGCGAGGCCCGACTTTATTCTCATGAACCTTGCCTTTACAAAAAAAAAAAAATGTGCATAACGGGAAAGCTACACAGGATTGTGTTGAAGCCTGCATGCATAAAATTTCCTTCTACACCCTTTTTTAGGCATGCATCAATGAATAACGCAAATGTAAACGGTATTGAGGGAGCAGCACCGTTCGTCACACATCACACCAATGCTTCTTTGTTAGGATCAAATTTTCCACTTAGAACGCATCCATTAACAAAAACGGCCGGAGGAAGCCGCTGCTTGCGGTGTGATTGGAGGCAGCGTTTATTAGTGGTTAAAATTAGAAATTTTAGTACGGTGATTTGCTCGCAGAAGTTGCGACACCATCTGTTTTCTCAGTGTGTTAGCGCAAAGCACTGAGTTGCTTGCAGTGCTTAGAATGAAATAATTGAAAACCGAAACTATCATGAATATATTGCGCAGCATTTCCTTGTCCCAATATTAAAGGTCTGTTTGCCAGGAAAGTTGTTTAAATATATTCGGTATTAATGAATAACACATGGTATTCTCAATTTATGACATGAATTTTAATATCAATACCTACGACACAACTTTCAGACGAGTTCATTATGGTTGCTCTGGAAACCGTGAAAATTCCTTGACGTCAGCGCTCAAATTAAGTACCCTGGCAAAACACGCTTTTCTCCTCCTGTCAACTCTTCCACATATCAGTCCTCATCATTTGTCTCGCGCTAATTTCCGTCGTGGATGTCGTGCACATACACACAAGCGCCCGCGCGACAAGCCATGCACCCTAACGTAGCCGCACTCCCAGACTGCGCAGGCGCGTGGCTTGCTGGCATCCGCCATCTCTCTACTCCCCTGTACTATAGTTCTTCGTGAATTCAACCGTTTCTTTCCTGGGCTTGTTCGTTCTTGCTTTAATGCAAGCGCATTGGCTTGAGACATTACGACATATTCCTTGTCGGTAACTCTTCGGTGATTGCGCACGAAGAATTGTTTAGATTCCGTCGCGCGATTTCGAACTAAAGAGGTTCTGATCATGAGGCACGCGCACTACATTCTGCGCAGCACTAGCGGGGTACTTTCTGAGTGCAAAGGTTCAGAGACGGTTGCGGTAAGCGCATTGCTACGGTGCGCGATTCAGATAAAAACGTAATATCAAATTTATCCTCTTAGAAATGCGTGGCGCTGCTTTAGACACCGTCGTAAAACAGTTGAATCTAGATGTAACACATTGATGGATTTCTTTGGAGATGACGACGTCATCGCCCCGTAACAAAGAGATACCACAATCAATCAATCAATCAATCAATCAATCAATCAATCAATCAATCAATCAATCAATCAATCAATCAATCAATCAATCAATCAATCAATCAATCAATCAATCAATCAATCAATCAATGCTATAATTGATACAGGCATGACACGTGCTGCGGTGAATGCCGTAGTTTCTAGGTCACGCTAGAAGCTGGGGGTTGAGCGCGTGATTTGAATGGATGGAATTTGATTGGATTGCAGTGGCAGGGGATTGGTGTAACTTGAGAAATTGAAAGCTATCAATGCCTATCAATGCTATCGTGAATGGCCTCTGTGACGTGTATTTTCTCTAGGCGATGCAACTGTAATTCGTCGTTAATTTCTGTGTAACAAATGGTAAATTTGGACGAGTTGGTTTGGAATCATCATGTGCAGCGCATGGAACGAGACGAGGAGCACGGGAAGCGCTCGTTCCGTGTTTTTCTGCAACTCGTCTCGTTTCCTGCGCTGTGTATCATGATGGCTTAATTTCTTTGTATGCTGGCTGTTGACAGATTCCCCGTGAAATGTACCGGCTCTATCTCTACACACTGACGATTGCATCTCATCGCTGCTGTTTTTCCCACGTGGAATCACAGCGGGGTAGGCATAGCAGTCGCGGGATCCGAGATTGAGACATATAAATTATATGGGCGCTATCACCAAATCTGGGGAAATCGAATGCATGTCCCCGCTCAGCACACATAAGCCAAACGAAGAGAAGAAAAATAAACGTGTGCATAGCCCGACACGGAGGGAGGAGGGGTTCTTTCGCAAGAGACGACCGAGAACCATCTAGGGGACGCGGTCGGGTAAGGGGAGTCCACGCGCGACATCCACTCTGATGGGGAACACGTGTTCTGTGGCCACTTTATGGCTTTGCGGCGAAAAAAAAATAAAGGCAGTGAGGAGGGAGCTCCGGAGACTGCTCTTCCATTCCGACGAGAAAGATGAACGCGGATGTGCGATGGCAGTGAGCAGATAAAATCCCCTCTCCCATCCCTGCCACTTTCCCTGGGCCGGGCAATAATTATTAGAGAAAAGCTGTGGACGCGCGCTCCCACTTCCCCGCATCGCCCTCTTACGGCCCCAGCAGCGGCGCCCTGTCCCCACCGCTCGCCGTGAGTGCACGCATTGTCGTTATGACCGCGAATGATGAAATTTCGTGGTTATAGGTCTTGTAACCTTGATATTATCAATAAAAATTAAGGTTGACTAGTTAAGGCCTTTTAGGGGCTTTAAAAATTAAATTACAAAAGTGGTAAAGAAGACAGAGCGTCTTAAATTGCGGCTGTATGGATGGAATGCAAGTTTGGTTAATTGAAAATTCTTCTTTGTCTCAGTAACAATAATAACAACCTAACAACTTTAATGGAAGCATTGCGCAAATAACCTAGATCCTAATAAAAGCATACGAAGCAGTGGTGACTCCCGAGCATGTTTTCGGGAACATCAGTGAAAAAAAAAAATGAAGAAGCTCACACTAATGCACAGGACTTGAAGGTTGCGATGCTCTACGCAACCTTCACGGCCAGCACGAAGGGTTAAGTCCACGAATGCAGCCGATTCGCTTCTTCGCTGCCGGAACGGCCTTTACTCTGTAATTACTGCTGAGTGAGTTTTTGTTTGTTTGTTTGGGATTGTTGACCGTTGGACATCACCTAGTAGGGGCGTGCGCTATGACGTGTGTTTCTCGTTCCGAGCAAGTGCTGCCACCATAACGGTGAACGCTGGATATTTTTGGCCAATCTTGGCCAATCTCACTAACAGAGTATGCATGGCTTGACAAACGTGCACCAGGGACGCCGGGAGGTCGCCGCGAGGCTCGCACACACAAGCTGTCAGCGTTTTAGTGGTTTTATTAAGCAGCAGGTGGTCGCCGCAATCTTTGCCAATCTGCCGAAGCGGGCTTGCTTGGCTTCACAAACGTGCGCAGGGGGCGCTGGGCGGTCGTCGCGATACTCGCACACACTAGCGCTAGGCATTTTCTTGGGTTTTGTTAACTGTCAAGCGGCCACAGCGAGGCCCGCGTTCAAGTGCATGCATGCGCTCGGAAATTCCTTGGTATTTTTAACTGAGGACAAGAAAAATTCCGATTTGCTTAAGAGCTTCGTGTTAAAAAAATGGCCGCGTATCTGCTCTTTTCGTTGCAAATGTCGCGAAAGACGATAGTCTACTGGCACCCTTACCAAGGAAAGGCCCTTCTTTTCCGGGCTCACCTCTCATGCTGTTGATTTCCCGTTCTCGCTCCTCCCAAAATAAGATAGCACACCAGAGGTTTGCTCAAGTCAATTTAAATTTCTCGCGTTCTACTGCTCCAGTCGGGTTTCTGATGCAGCCTGCCGACGGAGACGCGCATGAATTGAGGCACTCTACTGCAACATTTATAGAAACACGATGCCTTAATGCACGAGCATTCCAGTGGAAACTTTGGTTACCATTGCCGGAGGATTTCTTAAATGCCGCCAGGAGGTAGCGCTGGAAACAGCAGGCGAGGGTTTTCTGCCGCTGATGTTTCTTGTTTGCTATCGAAAAAACCAAACATCCATGAATTTTTAAATAAAGGAACGCTGCAAATGGTACCTATGTACTGTTTATATTTACGTAACGTCTCGTTCTTGTTCAACAAGGTTGACAAGTATGAACATTGACACCGGACTGGACGTTTAGACTTGGCTGTGAGTATTAAGACCATTGCGCAGATTTCATTTCACTTTGGCCGGGTGGCTGACTGGAGTCGCAGAGAGACAGACAGACGGACTAAAAGTTCTGTGTTTTAGTATCCCAAGAAGGACTATGGTCTTTAAAACTGGCTGCGCGATTCCAGCGGGGCCGCAAGCTCGGGTGGATAGCACCACTGAATGCTAACATGCAGTTCTGACACTCATAGATATGATTTCATTTCTGTGTCATATTGTATCACTCCTGCCCATAATACATCACTGCAGCTCTAAATTTAGGTTTGTTAATATTTATTTCATTTCTACGCGTTAAAATCATCTTTCGTGACTCGAGTTGAGTTAGTTAAAAAGCTGGGTATTTGATTTGTGTTTCTTCTTCATAGGCACTTCAACTTGGATGAGGTACCGGCTGCAGGTATGATAGAGGGAATAAACTTTATTCAATAGGCTTCAGCGCGTTCCTGACACCGGGCGGAGTGGTTTATTCTTCCCAAGAACCTGCAAGCTGCTTCGGCAGCCGGAGCTGGTCGTAAAGGGTGGTGCTGGACAAGCAAGCAGGAAAGCAAGCAAGCAAGAAAGCAAGCAGGCGAACAAGTCGGTAAACAAGCAGGAAACCAAGCGGGCAACCAAGTTGGCCATAAAGTTGGAATTTTCAGCAGAGTGCAGCAAATTTATTGAACACATTTTGCCTATCCTCCACGGATATCGGACCTGTTTGTGTGGAGCGGTTTCCTTTTTTTCAATTTTCGGACGGACGAAGTTTCACCCTCACGTATTGATTGGCTTGCGCCATTCTTTTTTTTTTGTCCGTCCGAAGCTCGCTACGGTTAGTATATTGGCCGTTTCTGGTTTTTGTTGAGGATAATTAAAACAGATATGGGAGTATATGTTTTACCTCTTAGAATTCCTGTAATATATGAAATTGTGTATAAAGCCCCGAATCGCCATTTGTATCAAACAAGGAGTTAGGGCGTAGGGAATATTATTCCAGCTTCAAAGCAACTGGTGCCTGTGCATGGGCGTCCGATGAGTGAAGCGGTACAAGGGGAGGCGTCAATGGAAGCACGTCCTACCCCTTGGATTCTGGTTCTTGATAGGTTATAAACTCCTCTACTGAACCATTGAAAGTTGGTTGCAAAATATTTGGAATGTTAAATTGTTTACAAATGTTTTGTAATTTTCACATTATTACACTTTACTGTTGCAAAGCAATAAATCCTCCAGAACCAGTAAATTGACCCAATTCTCCGGAAAATTTCTCCGAATGCCCTCGGGCAAAATACCAGGTATTAAAAATAATTGAGCATCCATGGGTGCCTCTTTTGGGAATGCGTTAGAACGTCACCCTTTACCCTAACGTACTTGACACTCGATCCAACGCCCACGATTTGCTCCCAGATAAGAAGCCATCCATGCGTCCTATGACTCACATTTCTCGCTCACCGTTTTAGCCCTGCTTAGCGCTCTGACCATCCCAACAGGCACGTTTAGTATCTTGAGCAGCGGCATAAGATGCCTGTTATCCACCAATCCTGGCCTTTTTGTGCCGTCATTCCCATTTCTGCCCCAGCAGGTGCTGCGACTCCATTCTACAAAGCTTGTTAGAGACTATGGGGATCACAAGACGCGTCGAGGCAGAGGCACTTGGCGAGCCGCGCTTCGACTTGCTGCGCCCAAGGCATGGTCAGCAGCGTTGCTATGGACGCTTTATTCGCTCGCTCTCGAATTCAGCTAGCTCGACACTCTCAATCCACCATTTCTTCACGCTATCTTCTGTTGCTCACTTTGTTCAAAGAGCAACGTGAAAACAAATAGTGTGCCGCGATAATTTTGCCGGCATTCCTCGCCTATTGGTACCGGCATTAAATACTGTTTGTTTCATTTTTCAAATGCATGCTCGCCACGCCGCGTGCGTCAACACTCACACATTTTGAGCATGACTTGAGATGTTCTGAAGGTTTCCATGCATTGGACACAATGAGGCTTTGTATTGCGCCAACGACAGAGCTACTTCGTGTGGGTGATATCTATGTCGGATGGCTGTGACGACAGCTAACTCTTCAGCAACCCGGGTTGGCGATGTCTTGATTGATGCAGAAGTCATGAGCGCGCCCTTTTTGGTGACTGTGGCTACTTTGCGTTGACCATTAGGGTTTGTACTGGCATCAGTACAGGTGACATCTGTTTTTTTTCTATAAATATTTTCAGGCACTTGGCTTCGGGATTGGCGGTGGCCGGGATGGTGGTCGGGTGCATAATTTTGGGTTAGAGGTGAAACCGGATGAGAATTCTCCAATGGTCAGTGAGGGGCTGAGAGGCAGTCGATTGCAGGCATGCGATATGGATACAGTTTAAGAGGGAAATGAAGGACTTTTGTTCTAAGCTGAGCCATTCGCTTGGTAGGACGCCTTCAATCAGCTTGGATGCCATATTGTGGAGGGCATGTTGCAGGAGACGGGACGTTGACGTGTTTTCGGTAGATTTAATTTTTGTTTAAGAGCTTTGAGGATTAATCGACCAGTGGTTTTTGTGTCTTTTTGGTGACGATGAGGTAAGGTGTGACATATGTTACTCGTGAAATCAGGAGAGCTAGGACCAGTCGGAGGAGATTATTCTTCTCCTTCATGCCCATGCAGCGGTTAGAAACGCGTCGATGCATGTTGGAGTCTTGGTGAAACACCTTTGAGAGTTCAAATAAAGTTTGATCATAACGTGTGTTGAGAACGATCATAAGGCCTAAAATCCGAAGTGAGGAGTTGGCCCTTATGGCATGGCCGTCGGGTGGAGGGGTTCCCTGTGAGAAGCACAGGGATGTTTAATAACTATGATAAGGTCCAATTTTTGTGGTGTCACTAAAGCCCGACTGATGAGGCATATTGTTAACGACATCGGTGGCTTGTTGAAGGGAGTCTTGGATGCTTCCCATGGAGTCAGCGTCTGTCCATATTGTGATTTCATTGGGTAAAGCGCGTGATGTACGTGCGGGATGGCGCCGAGTTGATGGGGTGTGTCCAGAAGGGCCAGATTGAAAAGTAGTAGAGGGAGTACAGAACCTCGATCTGTGCTCCGACCACTCAGTGCAATAAGACGGAACTGACTGTCTCCCACCCGGATAATAGCATGGCATTGAGTTAGGAAGTCAGCAATGTATGATTACGTGCGGTAGCCACAGATTGTTTCATTTACATATTATGAAATGCCCCTTAAATTATAAGAGAGGCAAGAGTGGCTTGCCGGGTGTAGCTTGTTGCTAGAGCAACGACCTCATCTAGAATTAGAAGTTGACAGTCCTGGGTACTCAGATGTTTCTTGAACTCATACATGGTATATTGGGAATCAGGCTCTTGTTTTCAAACAAGGTCTGAAGCCGGTTAGTAACAATCGTTCAAGCAAATTACGCTCACAGGAGGTGAAAGAAAAAGGCGGCAGGTTATCAAATTGGGGTGACCTATTTGGATTGGAGGTGCAGCAATGGCGTAGAAGTAGAGCAGCCGCCTCGCATGCAGAAGGACCGTGGTTCGAATTCCGGTGCCGGACAATTCCCACCGGATTTAAAAAAAAATCCGTGTATTAGATGGAATTGCACAAAGGGGGCTTGGGTTGCGGGCCTGACCCCGGCGACCATTGCCGGTAATGCACTCCATTCACCAGAGCAGGATTGGCCACCCTGGTGGTAGTAACAGCCACAACCTCCCACGAATACGGCCAAGTAACCCGTCGGCCCTCAGTCCCAGCGGCTGCGAAGCAACTGATCACGGCGGCGGTCAGAACTGTGAACGCAGCTGAGGGTGCTAAGAATCCCTGGATCCGGACAGGCCCGCCAATGGAATATGAACCTGGCAACGTTTAACGCGCGAACCTTATCGAGCGAAGCGAGTCTAGAGGTGTTGTTCGAGGAATTAGAGGGCATTAAATGGGAGGAATAGGGGCTTTGCGAGGTTAGGGAGGGCAGGCGAAGCCGTTTACGGTGCTGAAAAATGAACACGCTCTATGTTACCCTGGTCTAGAGGACAGAAAAGAACTGGGAGTGGGATTCCTAGTCAATAAAAGCATAGCTGGCAACATAGAAGAATACTATAGCATTAACGAAAGGGCAGGCAGGTCTTGTAATTAGGCTCAATAAGAGGTACCAGCTCAAGGTGGTGCAGGGCTACGCGCCCACAATCCAGTCCACGACGACCAAGTAGTGGAACGCTTCATAATGAAGATGTGGAATCGGCAATGGCTAAAGTAAAATCACAGTATACCGTAGTTATGGGGTACCTCAATGCTACAGTAGGCAAGAATCAGGCTGGAGACAAGACAGTTTGGGAACAAAGGTCTGGGGTGTAGAAATAGCAGGGGGGACCTACTAGTTGAGTTTGCAGAACGGACTAACTTACACATAATGAATACTTTCTTCTGTAAAGCGGGAGAGTCGGAGTGGACCTGGAGGAGCCCGAATGGGGAGCATAAAAATGAAATAGCTTCATATTATGCGATAACCCTGACGTCGTGCAGGATTGGAAGGGGTGGAAGGGTAAGGTGTAGTGACCACCGTATGGTAAGATCTCGAATTAGGCTAGATTTGAGGAGGGGACCGCACAATGCTCGTACGAAAGAAGCCGATAAATGAGCTAACAGTAAGACGTAAAGCAGAAGAATTCTGGATCGCGCTGCAGAACCGATATTCAGCTCTTAACGATGAAAGCCCGAACTTACGACACAGGAAGCCAAGCGACAACCTTACACTCATTATCACAGAGTGTGCAGTAGAAGTCGGGGGTCACTATGGCTAGACAGGATACTGGTAAACTTTCCCAGGAGACGAAGATCTAATTAGAAAACGGCAAACCATGACAATCTCTACCGCAGCTGACAGAATAGAACCAGCGGAACTTTCGAAGTAATCAATAAGCGTAAGACAGCTGCACATACGGAAGTATAATATGGAGAGGATCGAATGCGCTGTAAAGAACGTAGGTAGCCTGAAAAGCAGTGAAGAGGCGTCTTGGCGCAGGGAAAAAGCAGATGTATGCACTTAAGATAAGCAAGGCAATGTCATCACAAATAGGGGATAGAATAGTCACAGTGGCCCGAGGAGGTTCTATAGGGACCTGTACAGTAAGCCGGGACAAATCCAGGATAATGCCGAACGAGACAGTAGTTCAGAGGAGATAGGCATCCCACCAGTAACGACCGAAGAAGTAAGGAAGGCTCTGAAAGAAATGAAAAAGGGGCAAAGCACCTGGTGAGGATCAGATAACAGCAGACCTCTTGAAGGATGCGGAGAAATTGTACTTGAAAACTGGCAAACCTTATACGCAATGCCTAATTACCGCAAGTGTACCGGAATCTTGGAAGAACGCGAACATCATCCTAATCCATAAGAAGAGGTGACATGAAGGACTTGAAAAATTACAGGCCGTCAGCCTACTGTCAGTCGTCCTACAAGGCACTTACCAAGGTAAATCGCTAACAGAAATTTCTGCAACTTAGATTTCAGGCAACCTAAAGAACAAGCAGGGTTCCGTAAAGGTTATTCAACATGGACCATATTCACACGATCAATCAGGTGATTAGAGAAGTGCGGCTGAGGTATACTGAACCCCTTATATAGCCTTCATAGATTATGAGTAAGCATTTGAACTCGGTTGAAACCCTAGCAGTCATTCAGGCATTACGGAACCAGGGGGCAGATGAGCAATATGTAAGAATACTAGAGGATATCTACAATGGGTCCACAAGCTACCATCATCTCTCCATAAGGAGAGCAGTAAAATACCTATAAGGAAGGGTGTCAGACAAGGAGACACAATCTCTCCAATGTTATTCACAGCATGTTTACAAGAATTATTCAGAACGTTGGATTGGGAACAGGTGGGAGTAATGGTTAATGGAGAATACCTCAGTAACCTCAGATATGCTGATGACGTTGCCTTGCTAAGTAACCTCGGGGACGAATTGCAAAGCATGCTTTCCGCACTGGGGCGAACAGAGTAGAACCGTGGGGCCTGAAAATTAATATGCAGGGAACTAAAGTAATGATCAATAACCTCGGGACAGCACAGCGGTTTGAGATAGGTGGCGAGGCTGTGGAAGTCGTGTAGGGAATGTATCTACTTAGGCCAAGCTGTGACCCCAGATCCCAACCATGAGGCAGAGATAATGAGAAGGATCAGAATGGGGTGGGGTGCATATGGCAGGCATTCTCAGATAATGAATAGCAGCCTACCATTGTCGCTGAAGAAGAAAGTGTATGACAGCTGCATCTTACCGGTACTCACCTACGGGGCAGGAACTTGGAGGCTCACTAAGAGGGTTCAACTTAAATTGAGAATGACTCAGCGGGCAATGGAGCGGAAAATGATAGGTGTAACATTAAGGGAGAAGAAGAGAGAGGAGTGGGTCAGGGAACAAACAGGTCTTAAGGGCATATTAGTAGAGATTAAGAAAAAGAAATGGACGTGGGCAGGGCATGTAATGCGAAGGCAAGATAACCGCTGGTCTTAAGGGTAACACAGTGGATCCCTAGAGAAGGCAATCGTTCCAGGGGGCGGCAGAAAGTTAGATGGGCAGATGAGATCAAGAAGTTGGCTGGGATAAATTGGTCATAATTGGCACAGGACCGAGGTAATTGGAGAATAATGGGAGAGGCCTTTGCCCTGCAGTGGGCGTAGATATGCTGATGATGATGATGATTTGGATTGGGTATGAGCCGTATCTCAGCCATCTTCCACTGAGGAGGGAGTTTACCTTTGTTCGAGAATGGATGGATGTGCTGTAGCAGATGATCGAGAGAGGCGCCATCCAAATGGGCAAGAAGCTGGTAAGTGTCTTGGTCTGCCCGGAAGCGGTGTTTTTGTTGCCCTCGGAAAAAGCTGCTTCTGGTTCATACAGCGGGCAGTCCTTATCCAAGTTATTGTTTGCCGATCCCTTGTAGGGGGGCGGGGGAAGTGGCGGCAGGTATTGAGGTATTGAGCCATTAGCGCTTGTATAAGGTTTTGGGGTGATCCCTTGAATTAGTGCAGAGTGCGTATAATAGAGTATTGGGTTTCACTTTTGCTGGAAAGAGGGTCAATGGTGAGGGTAGCTTGAACGCTGTCGCATAACTGCAGCCAAGTCTCTTTGGAGAGGTGATTGGCGAATCAATGCTTTGGCGAATTCAATTGCTTCTTGGTTAAGCGCTGCAATCTGAAGCGGAGTTCGCGGTTATGTCTTTACCGTTTCCATTGTTTTCCAATGCTGCGACGCCCCCCCCCCCCTTCCCGAGATGTAGAAGTTTTAGCGTCCACGGTAGGGGTTCGGAAAGAAGTGTGTATGCTCTTAGTGTTCATTTTACTGTTTTAAAGGAGCCATGAAGACAAAATACAAGTTGGGTTTATTAGAAAGAGTGCTTAGTCCCGATAACCATGATACCAAATCATCGCAATCTTCGAACAAATAACGGAGATAATAAAGAAAACGTGTGAAGCAGTCGCGACCCCCTAGCCAATTTCCCGCAACTTTTCTATGACGTCACGGAACCTTGTTTGTGCGATTGGCGGCCCCACCTGACCTATCGCGACGACACATGACTGGACGTCTGTAATGGGGCCTCTAGTTCCATTTCACCGCATCACTTGAATGCTAACGTGCAGTTAACGCACTGAAAATTATGTTTTATTGTTGGCCCGTATGACGTCATTCTTGCTCATAACACGTCACTGTGGCGCAAAATTTGAAAGGATTTTAAATACTTCTTGCTTTTTTTCGTTAAAAAACATCTTTTGGGGCTGTCATGGAGCTGAGTGAGATACTGAATCCTAGTTCTTTCAAATAACACGAAGTTGTATTTTCTCTTCATGGCTCCTTTAATAATGTCCTTAATCCAGTCGGGCAAAGGTTGGTTGTGGTCTATGGGGCTGACGAGCTGGCCTTGCGAAAAACGTCCCAGTTGGTTCAGGCGGTGAACCCTGTCTTGAAGTTATAATTATGCTTGCAAATCGTGAGGTCAATAATGTCAAGGTTGGATCCAAAGTTATCGGGAGTTGATGACCACAGTACATCCAAGGTACCCTTTAGGAAAGAGAGGTCTGGAGAAGCGTCCCTCACTCTGCTGGTTCCCGTTCTTGTTGGTAGAGTCGGGGGGATTAAGAAAAAGGAGCAGAAAATATAATCTGCTTGCACCAAGAGGATGCCCCTTTTTGTTTTGTACTATAGCCTCTTTGGGTATCGGCAGCACTGAAAGCTCTGAGAAGGAAAGCATGGTTTTGGCTTATCGCTGGCATCACGTATTATGGATGAAATTTTCGGGGGTATTTTTGAGTAGGCGGCAGTAAATATTCACAACGTAGCGGCTTGATTTACATGTAGTCGATGCAGCTAGGACCTCGGTGAACACATGATTAAAACGCCATTGTGGGGTGATGTGAGGAACTGCAGATATTGCGTTGCGAATAAGTGGGAGGGTGGAGCAATTATGTGGCGGGGGTTTACCCGATATAACCAGGGAGCTTGATGTTGGAGCCGCCACTTGCAGCCGCCACTTTGGAACACAAGCTCTAGCAAAGGCCAATCAACCGAAGGCCTCTGAATAAAGCGTACATGTAACAATTAATAAGAAGATAGCCCGAGTTGCCCAGCTCTCTTCTCATGACACAATGTGCCGTCATCCAGCGGCACGGAACACCGCAGTGACCGACCGATTCTTGACCTCCATCTGATGTGAACCAGACACCAGGCCTTCCCACACCACACGGTCCATTACTTTTAAAGGGGATTCGAATAAGGTATGTTCTCTCTCTCTCTCTCTCTCTCTCTCTCTCTCTCTCTCTCTCTCTCTCTTTTCCCTCTCTCTCTCTCTCTCGTAAGCTGTTTATTCTCAGCAACACTTGTGCATTTTTGTACCATGGTGTGCGTTTGCGCTGTTTGCAGTGCGCCGCGTGCATCCACTGGGCTTGTCAGCCTTCATGCATTGCAGTGGCCGCTTATTTCCTTATTTCAGTATCCGCCGGCCTCTATGTTATGCGCTTTGCCGCAGGAAAGCGGTATTGACAGACAACCTCTTTTTGACAACCGATGTAGTTATTTTGGACCCTTGATTTTGCCTTCATGACTGTAAGCCTTTATGGGTTTTCGGTTGATTTTTCAGGCTGAGGGCTTCAACTTCAACTGGGCCGAAATAATTAGAGAATTTGGTATCTTTCTGTGGTTTTAAACATGTAGAAAATGTTATGAAGTAAGGTTTTATTTTATTTTATTTTGGTTTTCTTGATGTCTGAAATTTCTTAAGTAGTGTTTCAGAAATTGGCACTAGTTTGCTTCTTATTTGCTCTTAAAGTCACCTTAGTTGGGTCTTTAGGTTTCCTTTCAGAAAATAAAAACAACTCCTCTTTATAAATTCTGCCAAGGAAGACATGGCACAATTGATAAAAAGAAGTTGTCAATTCCATGCAAGAAAACAACTTTTTATGAACTTGGCCACGCAAGCTATTGAAGTTTCCTTTCTAACAAGCTTGGAACAACCAATAAAAAAGCCTGTAAAAACCCGAGGAGGCCAAAATTCAGGCAGTCATATATTTCTTCTTGTTTTGCAGCCAGATGCATATGATATTCGTACTTGGGAGATTGAATCCGCGAAATTATTTCAACTGCGTGTTTATGACAGATACACCTGAATAACTGAGAAGACAAAACAGAAGACTGAGTTCCGTGAAACCGCAGGGGACGCACTATTTAGACACAAACCCGTTCTGCCTTGTTATATACTGCTGCCATTCATTTCCCGAATCAGACACACGCGAACGAGCTCGAATGAAGCCGGTTCGTCTTACGAAGCGCACCCCGAGTAGTAATGTTCTCGAGCACAATACAATCTGCCGCCGCTATCTAGAGTCGCAGCGTACCCCGCCGCTCGAGTTTCTATCCGCTTGGCCCAAACCCGGGTGCCCTTTTAACGGCGTCGTGCCGCCTCGTGAATGCGGTCAACCAAGCGTTACCGGAGCGCACTTCAGCTAGCGTGGCGATAACGGGACGAAGCGGGACGCGTGGCTACGCTTCCGTGGAGAACGCGGTATCAAAACGCCTGGTTAGTTCAGGAAAAGCTTCAGCCACGTACAGTGCACACCAGTGAGGATACGCGGATATATGTTGGCGAGTGTGTAAATCGTGTTCGCAAAATTATAAAATAGACATTGAACGCAAGATTGACAGAGCGAATTTATAAATGAAGTTGTTCTTCGTCAATTTGTCCGCTAAATAGAAAAAAATAACACGAAATCCTTGCATGGTGCACGACGACAACGGAAGGTTGCCGTATTTCCGAAATGAATTTCTAAGAACACATTATTCTCAGTAACATGAAAATGTCTGGGTGTGTTCGTAGCTCACGACTAGCTGTTACAGAATGAGGGATCATTTGGGAGGACCCTCGGTGAAGAACAGTGGAGTGTCCTTACATTTTTAGGGGCGAAGCTCCTAAAGCCATGGGTCTGTCCATCCCTTGTGTCTCGTGGTACGTGACCACCGCATGCTTTCGGAGATGTCGCAAAAGTGGGCCGCGTTGCACGCGCAAGAACCGGCTGCAACCGGCAGCGCAAACTCGGCACCGGGAGCGGCGAGCTTGTCTGTGTTCGCCAACGGAGGGCGCGAGCGCACGTGCACTGCGAGGGGGAGATCACGCAAGAGATCACGCCCACGAACGCAGGCCAGTCGTTTCTCGGAGATCGAACGAGACGCAGGATCTTTGCTCGTTTCCTCTCGTCTTGTTCGGGCACAAGTTCGCCCGTAAATAAAAGTTCTTTCTTTACCGTTGTGTCCCATCCTACGTGACAAATTGTGGTGGAGGTGCGGGGTAGATCCTCGATGCGCGGGGGTCTTTCACCAGGTCGTGGCCTGGGAGCATTGACTCCGAAGCCCCGTAGCCCGAGTTCCCAGTTGATTTGTACAATGTACGCAACACAGTCTTACGTCTTTCTTAATGATGTAATGGGCGAACTTTCACGGGGAGAGTTACGGTTACCGATGATCTCCCCCTCTCGAGCTTCGCCCCACTTATCATCATTCATTTCCGTGGATATGGCGTGATTTTTTTCGTGTACTCATCCGTCAATGCCCATCTGAGGGGCAATGTTACAGTCCTCGCTCCGCTCGTCGCCGTGTCTTTTATTGGAAGTGGTATCTTGATACCACACTCATGTTAACAAGGATGGGGCACATGCTGGCGATGACGATGCGTCAAGACGAACATTAATGGTCAAGCGCGAGGAAATGTTTGGATGAATAGGCGTACATACCGTTCCTCAGTAAACTATCGGAAAGACAATCACGTTTCTTATTGTGTTTGTTGACTGAAACTGGCAGGCTTTTACAGATTACCAACCACCCGATGGCTATAGGTTATTTCACGCGTAAAAGGAAGCTGCGATTGTACTGACAGCTTACGTGAGGGAATCCCTTTCAAGTTTTATACCGGCATACAATGACACAAAGGGGGCCAATTTTCCAGGCCCGGTATGCAGCCGGATAATTCCGATCGATATTGCTGGATGTCCTCATCTGGAGGGTACCTGCGACACCTTCTAGAACGAGAGTTCCTGGGACAGCTTTAGGTTTGGAGTTACTCGAAGAGGTGCATCTTACAACGAACAGCCAGCAATAACACGACGGTGGGAAAGAAGTGACATGCGGAGGACGTATCTGTCCCTAGCTGTGTGTGCGGACACACATTCAGGCGAAACCCGTCCTCAATGAACTCTGGCTTATGCACCAGCATGGTCCACGCAAAACGGCGTGCCGTTATAACCAGCCCGCTACCATGTTATAAAACGGTGAGGGGCGCCGAACGATGGCGGACGTGTTCCCCAGCTTCTCATGGCGTTCTTTAGGAGAGAGACGAATGCGTGCCCGCCTGGTGGTGTCCCTTCACGTGGAATGAGTTTCCGATAAGCGACGGGTCGACGATGGCTAGGGTCCCAAACACAGTCCGCCCTCTCTTTTGCGGGAACTGTCCTCTCCGACCGTGCCTCTCCGAACAACCTCTTCTGCGTGGCCTAATGCATGCTCTGCCATGCTCGCGGGAAACTACGGCCTCTTAGCGAGGTCGGCCGGGGAAGCGTCGTTCGATGAGGGCACAATGAAGTACGTTCGCCTGGAGTTAATGACTTGACGCCGGTCGAGAGCCTTTCCGGGCGAGCGGCGTTCGCACGATCGACGAGACTTTACCGCATGGTGGAAAAACCACCATGCAAGAAAGATTTCACCGAAGATAGCGCTAATAGCGCAGTTAGCAACGCCATCGCCACCGATAGACTGAATAACACAATGGAGTTGATGTGACCAGATTAAGTGTATACTTCACGCGCATGTTGCCGACAGCGGTTAAAGCACGAAACACACTGATGGAATGGTGCGTGTTCAAAAAATGGCGGCGTTCGCACGTGTGCCTCGCTGGTTCTTGCAGGCGTCAGAGTTCGCAGTTACTGGCAACATGAGAATATACAGCACGTGATTATCTTCGCAGGATGTGAACTCCCGATGGATTTTACAGCTTGTACTTATTTTACAGCGCCAGGATGTTGGCAGAGTTTCGCGATTGCTGGTCGGTTCGCGTTGTCACATAAAATCATCCGCGTTACACACGGCATGACACATGTTAGAACAACACAAATGGTCAAGTGCTAGGAAGGGTTCTTTATATCTAAAGCAGTGTTGTACACGTTCCTCCAAAATAGGAACGAAAGCTCGTTCCTCGTTCCTTCCTAATTTTGAAACGAGTTCCCGTTACAAGTTCCTTTATTGCGAAAGGAACGCGTTCCAGTTCCACTTAAAAAATTGGAACGTGTCGTTACATTCCCGTTACAATTAGGTTTTTTAATTAAAATATAGTGTCGGATAATCCTGGCGCAAAATTAAGTGTGAAATTTAAAACTCACATCGAGCTACGTATATTATACGAATATTAACACCACCGGCAGCAGATTATCTGGAAATAAAAACGATCAAAAGAAACGCTCCTAGACGGATGTTTTCAAGGAGCACCGGACAAACTCCAGACGGGTCGAGGACATTTCGGTGCAGATGTATCGGTGCGGCAATTTCGGTGTACGGACATTTCGTTGTACGGACATGTCGGTGTACGGGCGTTTCGGTGCACGGACATTTCTGTGTACGGACATTTCGGTGCGCACACTTTTCGGCGACCAAATTACCCGGTGCTTGCCCGTTTGCGACAGCCGTTATATTTTTATTTCCGCTTAACATGGACAACAATCTGGAGCAGTGAATTTATTTTTGATTGATGCCATGTTTGATCTTTGCCAGGTATTTTTAGAAATTCTGCGTTTATATATTTTTGTTTAACACCTTTTCCTGGGGACACCTGTTATGCAGCTGATTTAATTCTTCAGCACACGCATTTTACGGCGGGTTTTTGTTTATATTCGCTCTTTTTTAGCTAAGACAATAAACTGGTGTTTACGATAGTCTAACGCCTTTTTTGTATTTTTTCAATTACACACCCTCAAATTACATGAATTGCATGCACACTCTCAATATCCAAAACATAACAAACATTACTAGCCCCCAGAACGCAGAAAATCTTGTGAAGAGTACTACGTAGGCTGGGCTGCCTTGCTAAAATGAATTTGTGAACACTGGTATAGGATATTGTTGTGGAGGAAGAACAGGCCTTTTTGAAAACAGACGCAGCTTCTTATCTCCTAAATGTTGATTAAGCGCGTAAGGGTTGTGCATACAATTACCACCCATCGGGAAAACCACCCTCCATTTTATGTTTTACATGCTTACATTCACCGCATTTTAATTTTTTGTCTTAGCACCCCCCCCTTCCACACACACACACACTCCCGCCTTTACGCTTGAATATCGACCAGATTTATTTTTCAGTCATATTATTTTCAGTTTCCCCTGAAAATCTTACAGGCCTGGCGGAGTTTACGGTCTCCGAAGCGTCACCGCAGGGATACAGGAAATAGCTTTACATTCACCACGAGCTCACAAAACCTCTATAATGTGCAACAAAAAGCCACCCAAAATGCCGCTGAGGACACAATGGCCACTTTCGTTGGGCCCTGTCTCCCCCTCGAGGAACAAACTTGCTGGCTACACCCTTCCGCGCGTCGCGGTCATACTCCAGGAATCGCTCTTTCTTCGCCTTCAGTCGCCTCATTGGAAATTAACTCTTCCAGTCGCGCATATCATGGACACCGCAGGCATACATCGCTTTCTTCCATTATAAGGAGAAAAAAAATTGAATAGGCTGGTGTGACGAGAGCAGTAACACTCGTCTTCAAGTTTTCGAAGTGACACCCCTCTCTCTACCAAGGGGGCTGGTAGCCGGCGGGGCTCAGCCTTCCCCTCCCCAAACTAACGCCACCGTAAGTGCGATCGTTGGTTGGTTAGTTTTACGTAGAGCCGACACCGAATGCAACGAAGACGAGATTGATTGAGAAAATAATTAAAACGGGTTGTACATGAGCCTAATCGACCTCGTTTTTGTGTTGTTTTTTGCGGAATTTTTGCTTTAGGGGGGGGGGGAGGAGGAATGGACTAAAAGCAGCAGCATCTTTGGTGCTTTGGTAACACTTAAAGTATTAGGGTTGTTCACTTGAATGTTAAAATAAAAACAAAGGTTGAACGGCTGCAAATTAACCAGGTTGCTTTTTACCATCTACTACAGAAATTCGGTTGTACGGGGCAATGCTTCGCCAGGGTTTAGCGTTCGTTTCTACGCATGGCGGCGCAAGCACAAGTATCGAACGTAAAATCATATCAAGTCACGAAATTACAATATTAAAGCTAAAATGTTCAAAGAATGCCTGAGACATCCCGTGACTCAAAATGTCCGCACCGAAATGTCGAACACCGAAATGTTCGAATCCCGTCTTAGAGAATCTTTCCCGCCAGGGAACAATTCTATGGGCCAGACGCGCATCCTGGCCTCCCAGACAAACGATGGGTGAAAAGAATTCTCGCGGCTACGCTATTCACCCGTCGAACGCCGCGTAAGCTCGACCAGCATGAAAGCAACTACAAGCTGCGGCCTGCTGCGTGGTTATTCTGCTACCTTTGACCTTCGAGGAGCACGTACGGCTGAAAAGAAACGCAGTAGGGACTTGTAGATTTTTGTACTGTAGCCTTGGCATCAAAAACAGCCAAATCCTAACAATGTAACGGCAGGAACGCCGTTCCTGCCGTTCCTTCAAAAACCTAACGAGTTACCGTTACAGTTCCACCGACCTTAATGGAACGGTGGCGTTCCTCCGTTCCTCCAAAAAGGAACTAGTTCCAGGAACGCCGTTCCTTGAACGCCGTTCCGTACAACACTGATCTAAAGTGACCCACTGACTAAACTAAGTCGTGAAAATGCCCCTATACAGCTTCGCGCTACGCTATGGCAATGTTGTGGCTATACATGTGTATGCAACAGCAGTGGACCAATCAAGACCTAAACTCATTATCTCTTACGACACACGGCCCTTCACTACGAATGTTGAAGAAATGTTGCGAATGTTTCAAATTATTTCTGAAATAATTCCGCTGCCGCCAATACTGCGGCTTTTCAGTGTAGTCGCCTTACCTTTTTTTGTACCTTTAACCTTTTGTTTAAAGCCAGCCACTATTTAAAATACGCAGCGCACAGCAGAGAAGTGCTCGGTTCTGTTGGTGAATAATTTCAGTCTAAAAGTTGTCAGTGCTCAATTGTGTACAAAGATTACAGCAGATACAATGAATTCTCGTCACCGTCGTCGTGCAATCGTCTCGTCATTTTTGTTGTCACTAGGGTCGGCTGGTGACTGCTTCAGGTGCTGCAAGCGCCCGCCACTTTGCTCGATGTTTGGATTTTTGCGCTCTCTGGCATGTTATATGAGGTGCACTTCACCGGGTGACCCGTGTAAGCGCTTGTGGTGAGATAGAGCCTTCATAGTCCGTCTCCGTAAAGACCGCATAGACATGCCGAAACGTGTCGAGGGCGGGATTTCGCTTTCATTACCGTGGTTATTTCCCCTTTTGCGTGTTTTCCATTCTCTGCGTTATATATGAGCGAGAGGGTTTGACCAAGCGCAGTTTTAGCTAGAAATATACGCTATTCGGCGATAGGGCTTTTCTATTCTTGTAGTTGAGGGCGTTGTTTAGAAATGACTCAAAAGCCACGAAAGAGAACTTGTAGAAAAAAAAAAACAAAGTTTGTTACCGAACTAGAAGCAGCGCTGTTCAACCTATTATAAGATGTGTTTTACTTGCCAGCTAGGAGAAGTTTACAGCCGCAAGTAATTGAAATGTATGCTGCGGATTTCACCATCCGGGACGATAACTTTTTTGAATTAGGACACTAAATATCATACGACCTTCTTATCGAAAGTTTATTTAAACTGAGTTTGGCGGAAAGCCATTTTCATGTGTGTATATTACGCTGGTGCGGATTCGCATGTGCTTATCTATTGCTCTTGGTTTTGTTTTGCAGTGCTGCTGTTTTTTTTTTCCTTTTTGTATTGCCAGTGGAACGTGTCAGCCCACGTGTTTTTGTGTGAGTGTTTTTTGGTGCTGGCGGTTATGTTCCCCTACACTTTTTTGTCTTTTGCTATGTTCCCCTCTCCCCTCTACTATACGTAGGCGCTTGAGGGTATGTGAAAATAAATAAACATAAATAAATAAATAAATAAATAAATAAATAAATAAACATGTGCAATAGGGCTTCAAGAACACTAGAACTACACAAAAAAGAAGGTGAGTCGTTGCTTGGCATCGTCAGCAGCGTTCTTTAATTTCTTCTTCAGTGTCGTTTTATGGGCCCACCTGGAGACACTCACGGAGCAGTTTAGCAGTAAGCTCTTAATTGTCTTGCGCGAATTCCAAAAATTCACGAGCAGACTGGTCACATTTTCTTCTTTTTGAGCTTATTGGAGTAGCTCGTATCCAGAATGGGTATGTGGGCTGGGGTGGGGCAATATGGCCCAGAGCTTGTAAGCAGTGCCTATTTGGGTTACATAATCAAATGGTCAATATAGGAATAAAACCAAAACACACAAAAAACTGCGTTCACTACGTAGGAGTGGGGGCGAGGGACGACATGATTGTTTCACATCTCACTTCGTCATCGACGTCTTTCGCCCGATCTTTCGCCGATCTTCAGATCTCTCGTCAATTTGTGAATCGCCTGTCCGAATCCTTAGAAAGCCAGCTCTTAAAGGAGCACTGACACGAAAATTTTATGTTATACTTTTATTGCTTTTATCGATGCCTAATTGGTCTGGTGACCTGAAAAGGCACTTGAAATACTTCAGCGCGCGGATAGTTAATTACATCTGAAGGGCCTGAAAATCGTTTGTTTCAAATTCCCGCGCTTTTTCAACCCGAAAGGCGCATTATGACAGAATCCCTGGCCTGACCTCACCGCTTTGTGCGGACGTCACCGGCGTCCCGCTTGAGAGGGTGTTGCGCCCGCTCACCGCTCGTGGGGCCGCGCGCGTGAAGTGACGTCACGAGTTTGTGAGGAAGCGCTGTCGCGTCACTTCTTTTGGCTTCACGGGGGGATGTCACGCTGAGGTCCATTTGCTGAGTGCCGCTCCGCGCGCTGCTCCTTCGGCGTGATAAATGAGATCCAATTGAACTATTGTTTCTTCGCGTCGTAGGCCGCTCATATTTCAGCCAGGGTATTTTGTTGAGTGAAGGAAGCGAACTATGCAATAATATTAACGCCAGAATTGGTGTCAGTGTTCATTTAAAAGCAAGAAAAAAAGAAAAAAAAGGCTGCGGCTTTGCTCAGCTAAACTTGGATATGCACAGCCAAAGTTTTACTTAGTCTGTTGAGTCTTGGTTTTGTTTAGTTAAACTTTGATTTAGCTGTATTGCCGACCATGTCTCAAGGCAGTTCGGGTTGCGTGCTACGCTCCCAGGAGGCCGGGCGAACACTGGCGCTCATTCACAGCGAACGCGCGTACTTTTCGCTGGGCGCTAGACGAGTCACGTTGCCCGATGACACCCACGCCGCATGCATGGGAAAGCTGCGGGTTGGCCGGCTGCCGATAAGCTGAGCGGCCGCTCCAGCCGCGGCTGCCACCCGCACAACGATATTAAAACGGAGCCTTGTGTGCTGTGCCGACAGCGGGCCCGGCGAATCACGCGATGCGCTCCGAGGGGTGTGTCATCGGAGGTGTGCCACCGTTCAAAAGGACACCTTGCACATCCTCCGCGGAATCGCTGGACGAAAGTAGTAAAACTTTGCTTTAAATTTTGTGAACACCCACGAAACATTCCGAATAGTCACACCGGAAGCTCATGCACTCCCCTTTCGGCAAATGTGTTCGGCTCATTTTATTCCATGACACAATGGCCTCATTTTCGATACGGAATATGATCTCCGTACACGTTCGGGGGGAGTTACCTGACCTATTTCGTTGCAGCTATTTTCTATAGAAAAATTGCAGAGTTTTTTTTGACATTCCAGTTTTATCCGACTTAGCTCCGGTTTGTGCATTTGACTCATTTACAAAAAAACCTTATAAATTAATATGATAAAACTACTGTAGTGTAGAGATCGCCTTCCTGTCATTTTCTTCTCCACTCTGTGACTATAGATATTATGCTGGGCCAATCACCCTGGTTAGCCCTTCAAATACGCTCTATGTGTAAACAAGGTATTGTACTTTCGCGCTTCTGCCACTTCGCTACCCCGGAGCTAGGGCGGCCTAGTGTGACATAGTGGCGGACATAGTGCGACCGTGCCGGAAGGTGAGGTTACACTAGGCATACACGACGGCGACGAGGAAGAGTAGTCCATTCGTCGGCCATGGGCCGAGTTCCCAGACCGCGTTGTCCCACTACGCCGACAGGCGACACAAACACGGCTGCCTGATGGTGATTTGGGGGTTTTATGGCACAAGGCCGACCAGGGCAAAGAATGCCATTACAATGGTGGGCTGTTATGAGGGGATAATAAAATGGGATCTATAACAAATCCTCCCACTTTAAAATAAACTATGGAAGTTGGTCTATAGGGTCATAAGTAAACAAGTAAGAATGTTGGCACGCAAGGTATAAAAAATCCCACTATACCGCCATTGTTTTGTGATGGAACATGATGCCAAGGAAGATCATGGAAAGTATGATATGTATATTAAGAAGTCAACATCGGCACGGGTAATTAAGACTATTGTTTAAGAAAACATGGGACTGTCTGGTAAAAATATTGAAAGGTGCAAGGGTATGTATTAAGTATATATTTCTTGATAGCGACGTTTGTCTCTGTTGTTGCACATCTCGCATTAAATAAGCACATAAAAACTTGAGACCTGCCCCCCCAACACAGATGACAGTGGACTTGCCTAAAGAAATGAGTGTGCGATATGTGTGCGGGCAAAATTCATAATCTGTATTATGCTACCTCTACAAATCTGCCATGTTATCAGCAGGAGGATTGTATATTTCTGATTAATGATACTGTAGTTTATTCTCTACTTAACTGCTTCCCATTGTTGCTGCCAGTGGTCTCGCAGCTTCCTTTGTTTCAGATCTTGATATGGGACTTTGTTTATGTCTATGCTGCTTCGAAAGGGCACCAGCTGCAGCACTACGGTTCAGCAGCTTCATTTCCAGCAATGCCACCGTGGCCAGCAACGCAGCAGACTGTAACAACGAGTTTCAGGCCATAAGCCGAGTAGAGAGCTCTTAAAACACTATAAAAGTAGAATTTCTACTACTTTCAGAGATGAAAGCTTTCAGACGACACTCAGAGAGTCTGTATATATAACTGACTTCTTAATTTGTTTTGAAGAATGTGGTTCAAAGCCAGTAGAATACCGTGTGCCTCTGCAGTGAATATACTTGTGTTCCTGTTCATTGTTTTGGACATATTAAGTAGGGGGCCATTTGCAGCACAGGATACGGCGGTGGTAGTTTTTTGAAGCGTCTGTGTAAAATTAGGCTGCCTTGTATTGTCGCGGAGGAACAGAAAAATGCTGTGTGATGACAAAGTTTATTACACTTTTCTTTTTTATTTCTCCAAAGGACATGTCACGGTGAATTGGGAAAGGGTCCCACGGAGCGACCAAAATCATATATTGAGTACAGTAGACATCAGTAAGAGGAACTTGGAACTTGCTGACGAGGGTGTGACACTGCCAGCGGAAAAGGGGGAGCTATAGATGGTCGGTTTCAAAGAGCTGATAAGTTGTGTTATTTTTCATTACGTATTCAGAGGGTGTTCCTTCAGAGAAGAGGATCTTTGCGGGATACATTAGAGCAGTGTAAGCGTGCTAGTACCATACGATCACTCATTTGATTCGACATGAAGGGATTGACCAAGACTTCTTCGATATGCACCTGTGACAGCGAATACCCAAGTTTCTATACTGGGTCCAAAATTTAAGTGCTTTTTGGTTGCAGACTCGTATAATAAAGCAGGCGTAGTTTATTCTTGAACTAAACAACAATATTAAGAAGTGCCAGCAGACATTTTGTATCCGTTCCCTCGGTACTCATGAGATAGTACCCTTTGAAATGTTAATTGTTTTCAGCATTTTACTTTAATGATTCATGTATGGTATTAATGAGAGTTTTGTGGTCGAGCAAAATACATATAAACCGGCGTTCCGTTTTCACTGATATCGGCTGACCTTCTAACGTGATGCAAGAAAGAGGTTGAACACACCGCGTATCCTAGAAACACAAAAACAGCCTTTTATCAGCGTTAAAGCTGAAACCCATTTGTTATCAGCCCATGTAACCAGCCTGTTGACACTTAATTGGATTTGACGTTCAGCATGTCGATAAATTACAGTATTAAAAGCTAACTTTGATATCGACAACGTAGGCAGAGTATGAAAACAGTTCGAGGCAGCACTAGTTTGAAGAGAACTTTTTAACAATGAACAGTGCACAGCTCAGCACTCCTCCTGGGGTACGCCATTATTCTTGAAGAAATGTTCTAGACAGGGCAATACCCACACGGTCACGAAATGTGTTATCAGGCAAATAGTCTTTAATAGCATTGAGTATACTGCCACTAAGGCCAAACCACTGCAAGTCAAAATGGAATTTCTTATCCTACACACAGAGAAGCAGTGCTGTTAAGGGACAAAGCGTCTTTAACATATTATTCAAACGCAACCAGATTATCTTTACTTGATCTGCCAGACCTCAAGCCGGCTTGATTTTTGTCTGGAACACAGAATAAAAACTCCAGAAAGTAAAGAAGTATTCGGTTTATCATTTTGCAAAGAGCTTACATAAACAGCTGGTCAGGGGAATAGGCCTGTAACTTGGAGCAAAGCAGGTTCTTTCCCTTCTTTTATATGAGGTACGATGATTGCCTCTTTCTATGCACTTGGAAAGCGGCCTTTCTGCTATATTTGTTAAGGAGAAAGAAGTATTGTGTAAGTGTGTCATTGTGCAGTGCCTGAGTATCTTATAGCTGCTTCTGTAAGCTCCAGGGGCTGACTTACCACATGTGGACAGTGCAGTAGTAAGTTCAGGCATCGTAAATTGTGCATAGTATCCTTCCTTTGAGCGTTGGTTCTCACAAGGGGCTGGCGTCCAGCTGCTTTCTTGTGCTGTAAAAATATTTGTGTGTAATGGGTGGAACTGAATACGTGTTCCAAATGTTTGCCGAGAGCGTCTGCTTGGTCTTTTATTGCTGTTATCCACACTACTTACAAGTGGAGTAGGATAGATCTTGCAGCCTTCTATTTTTATTCCTTCTAGTGCATACTTTGCGAGAGTCTGTGTATGAGTTATAGACGATATAAACCGTGTCCAATCTTTCGTTTTTTGCTAAGCCCCGTGTCCGCTTTTCCTTTGGGTTTTGCCAGTTTCAAACTTGAGCAGACTGTCTGCCGTATTATAGCTGCGTAGAGCGCCCATGCTTTATTCTGTTTCGGAACGTGCACGCTTGCACTCCTCATTCCGCCATGGTCTGGGTGTGGGGAGGGTTTAGGAAAGGTCTCTGGAATGCTTTTTTGAGCACAGTCAAATATTTGGGCCGTATAAAGTGAACTGCTGCTTTAACATATAAAGACTTATAGCGAAGGGGTTAGTCTGGAAAGTTCTTTGAATGTTTTCTAGTCAGCTGCAGTGTTCTTTAAAAGTTCGAAGTGAGTCGGTGTCTTTGGAATTATGCTTATAGCTAGTAGGTTCACGGAGTAATGTCACTGCCATATGTGTTGTTATTACTTTACACTCAGGGGGGGGGGGCAGTGAAATCGCGGAGCCAATTGCCAGGTTTTGGGCCGCGTTGTTGTATGTTTGATGTTTTCTTATTAAAGATGGCAACTTCCTTATGATATGATTACCTTTCAATAGGCCGCCCTCGCGCGTCAGCCCTCGCAGATTATACCAGATGGGGTTGTGAGCATTAAAATCCCAGTTATAGGTAGTGTTCAAGTAGCTCATTGATGAGGTCTTCGAATTCTACGCTGAATAGCGATTGTCTGGTGGAATATAACAGAGAGACCACACTGTTGTTTATTCTATCAAAAATTTGTGGGCTCTTAAAACGGCAACTGCTTCAAGGGAAATTTTAGCTGACAGGGTGTTGAAAGCAACTGATTTTGTACTATTATTGCCCAAACACACCAGGCGGCTGATGTAGTTCAAGCTGTCTTTACAGAATATAGAGTATTGTGTTAAAAAGTTTGCCTGAGATGGGGCGTAGGTGCGTTTCTTGGAGGCACAGATTTTGGTTTGTGATTTGAGAGTATATTATATATATCGTCAAGGTTGTTTAACAGCCCCCTACAATTTCACTGGATAATACTTTCAAGCAGCCATAAATAACAAGAGAAGAGGAATACAAATCATGAGATGTTCTTTTTCCATTAAAAGGGTCATTAGTGAAGGATTTGTAGTTCCTAGGGCCCTTTGAATAGTTTACCTGGGTCGCCGAGTTAGTTTTCGGTGTAGGGATCTTGGGAGACTTCGATTTGTTGGATTTGCCGCGACCAGCGGAACTGCGGCGCTCCTGCGGTGTTTCAGGAGAAGGTGTACTTGGGAGACATCCATGTCCTCATTCAAGGTTTCCAGAGGAGAAGTGTCAGTGGAGGGCACTGTTTGTGCTAGAGGGCACAGCCACCGCAGTGGACATTGCGGCAACAGCAGTCACTGCGGGAGCAGCCTTCTGCCTGTTTCGTAGACGCCCAGGATGGAGCCAGATCGTTCACTCGGTCTGGACTGAGCTCGTGCTTGAGCCTTAGGCACAGCACCAAGAGCTCGTCCTGAAGCCCTTAGGCGCAGCACTGTAGCACGTGCAGGAGGCCTTAGTCACAGATGGAGCTCGTGCTGAGGCCTAGCTTAGGCACAGCACTGGAGGAGGGTGTAAGGCAGCAGAAGCCACGGAAGCAGCATTCTGCTGTCTGAGAGGGGTTGTGTGGGATGAGGTTGCACTGTGTGGCCCGCATCCCCGAACGTGGCTCCGACACCCCCGGCGAGGCAGCGTCTGCTTTACTTCTGCCTGATAGCAGGCATCCTTCAGGCGTGCTTGTGCAAAGGTTAGGTTTTCAGTGACTTTGAGTTGAATTATTTCTTTTCTTTTTTAATGCAGGACATGCACGTGAGGACGCAAGGTGTGGTTTACCACAGTTTGGACATTTCAACTGTTCTTTTTTTAGTCTCACTGGTGTGTCAGCACGTGTGCAGTGAGCACAGGTGGGTCGGCCCCGACAAGACTGCGTTCCGTGCCCATACTTCTGGCACTTGAAACACCTTCGAGGATTAGGTATGTAAGGGCGTACTGTACAGGATATGAAGGCAGCATGGAAGGATTCAGGAAGTGTTGGACTGTTGAAGGTCAGAACAATATGCTTAGTTCGAATTTCCTGACTTGCGCGACGCATGGTGATTCACCGCACAGCTGTGACACCTTGGTCTTTCAGTCCTTCAAGTACATCCCCACCTGTCTCGTCAAGCAGTTTCCTCTCGGAGATTACGCCTCGCGTGGTATTTAGGCTACGATGCGGTATGACCATTACTTTTAGTTCAGCCAGAGTGTCCTGGATCAGTAGCTCGGACTTTGGTTTTTTCGTTGCACCTCTACCAGCAGATCACCAGAGGATACTTTCTTTGCTTGGTATTCCCGGTCAACAACGTTTTCAAGGCACTTTGCAATGAGGAAGACAGATTGTATTACAAGGGATGTATTTTCTTCTTCGTAGTGGATTAACAGGTATTTTGGGAAAGGTTCAGCTTGGGAGACTAGTTTCAGTTGAGTACCTCGGTGCGGCCCCTTTTAAGAGGCCGATCCGTTTTTTGGGGGGAGATAGAAAAAGCCATATAAACATGGAATTAATTCGGCCGGCAGAGCCGGTCGCCCACCACCGAGACCAACAAGGGAACGCGACGTTAAAGTACACGCTAACCGTTACCCTGCCCCGCTGTAACCTTAACTTAGGTACCAAGGTTGATAATCCTTGCACAGGTTACCCTTGCCGCCTAGGGAAAAATGTAGAAATGAGGAAGAAAAAGAGGTGACAGGACAGGGGTAGGCGAGGAGACAGGAAAAGTGAAAGAATGGAGAGAAAGAAAGGAAAACGCAACTTGCTGTTCCCCCGGGCTGGGTCAGACCGGGGGTACCGTCTGCGAGAGAAGCGGGGGCCGAAGTGGCGTGTTTGCCGCTGCTGGTGGGGGAGGGGGGGGCGTAAAGGTCCCAAAACCAACCCCAAATTTGCCTCAGCCACAAGGTTCCCCTTTTACCGCGAACACGGCAAAGACACGCACAGCCGGGACGAGGGTGGGTCTAACCCACATGTGCTTGGGTCCATGGTGTTGCAAGACACCAAGTGCCTACGGCAGTAGAGACCTCTGCAGAGCTCGGGAGCGTGGTGGCGCTACTCACCAGAACACCCTTGAGAACACAAGTTGCCCCCTGCGGAAAAAACAGGTCTGCCGATGGAAATTTCGCGTAGGGTGGCTGGATCGCTGACCTAAAGACCCCGATAAAACCGACCGATCACCTGTCAGTAGACGTGTCACCCGGAATCAATCTAGACGCGAAAAACTGCGCCTCCGACAACATTGGTGCCGTGATGAATGCTCTTTATTTTGTTAGTTTAAAGTGTGATAATTCGCAAAGTCCAACGAGGGCCCTCGCAACCAACCCTGGCGCTAATACTATTCGTATTTATCTTTACGACGCCTCGACCAGTTGGCTCCGGCAACCTCTCTACCCCGGAGATAAAAACTGCATAGCGTGTGCGACCGGCCCCACTTGTAAAAATAGAAGGTCAGGTAGCCGCAGAAGAAGAGTTAAGAAGGTGAAGGTGACGCGCTCGTTTGACGACTACGGTGACGCAAGCACGGGAACGTGACCGTGAAGGGATTTCCCTTACCCGCCTTGCCACGAAAAAGAAGCGCCACTCACGAGACGGTATGGTGGGGTGACCAATAAGAAGGCGGTCACAACCCGAGAGCTAGGGGGCCAGGCGAGAACACAGCAGAACGACGGGAGGAGTGAACGGGCAGGTTGGAGGAGCGCGACGTCCAGCTTGAAGGCTCGAAGCTCGTCGTGTTTTCACCACCCGAACTCGAGAAGGGTCTACCAGGCGCCTTGGCATCTTGGGGCCGATGTGCGACCGACTCGTGGAGACGCGCAACGTTCGCGTGCTTCGTTCTTCGACCGCCCACTGCCTGCTGCCTGTCGTCGTCCGGCAGTGGCCGGTTTCCTCCAGCCTGCTTCTGCGGGGCGCCCGATCGTGAGCGGGTGCCGGGAAGACCTTTGTCAACGAGGACAACGGTGCCGGTTCCTCGTAAACGTCCAGGCATGTGCGACGCCACCGTCATAGCCCGGCAACGCCACACCCCGCATCGTCACCAGCACCAACGACACCCTGCGGACAAGGCCTCATGGCCAGAACAGTTTGTGGGGACTTTTCTGTGTGCTTTCTGCAAGTTTGGAATTTTTACAGTTATGTACAGGTTGTTTAGCTATGAGTTGTAATTTACTGCCGTGTGCGTGTGTTTGGTTTAAGAATATATGTTTTTTGTGCCGTTGTCAAGCTCCCTCTTGTAATAATTGGTACCGTGGTAGGTTCTCAGTCGCCACAGAATACCTGAAAAAAAAAAAAAAAAAAAACCTGCGACGGAGTTTCCCCTCCCCACAGAAGGGTAATTTAGGTAATGATAAACCAATTCCTGGCGAAGTTTTCCACGTAAAGCGTGAAATCAAAGTACTGCAAGCACTATTCCCGCAGTACGCGAAATTGCAGTCCCAGCCGGTGGCGTGGCGCATGCGCTCTCACCAGCTGGGTCGTCACATGACCACGGGGCTCACCCTGCGCCTGGCTAAGAGGAGCGCCGCGGTCGCCTAGACCGTGCGAGCCTGGCCATGGATGACAGTGAAGCCGGGCCGTCTCCTCTGTGCGTTGCACGGAAACGGGAGTGTTTTGGCCGGCGTAGGCAAACGCTGTCTGCCCACACCGCCGATATCGCTCGGGGAGCTGCATCGTTGGAAAGGATCAGGCCGCTCAACTCGGGAGACGCCAGAAGCGGAAGAGGCTAAACGAAGCTTTGGCGCTGCACATCCACGGTTAGCTGAACTATGCGGCAGCCGTTTTTTTTTTCTCTCTTGTTTTCTTGTCTCCTAGTTTTTATCCTCCATAATGAGCCCTACGTTTTTGCCATTGACATAAACGTGCTTTCCAACTTCCGTAACTAACGTGCTGAAAATGCTTTTATAGACCTTAATGAATGTGTTTAACACGCGTTTCTAAGGGCCGGGTCACAACGCATTCACTCGGTCCACCCGCGTATGCGTTTTCGGCTTGCGTTGTGTAGGACCTGAGCTTGATTTTCAGACCCATTTTGCGCAGCATGTTTAGGTTACACCGACGCAGGACACCACATATTTTCTTTGTGAGGTAATTAATCAATCAATGATAACTTAAATAATTTGTAGATATAGCCCCCTGAACCACTTCAAGGGCAGCCACCCTCAAGCGATCAACGATCAGCTACCTGTACAGTTAGTCAAAAAATGGTGACGTCAAGTTATAGTTGCTTCACATATTATCGGACGGAGCAGTTCGTTTCTGCTTTTCTTAGAACCTTGTAGAAAACCCTTGGTGAGCCCAGGGAGCACTGAAATAAATGATGAGCAGTGTACAATCGGTGTGTGTTAGGCGAAGGCCAAATATACTTGGATAAGAGAAGAAGTAGACGTTAAAGGGATCCAGCAAAAAAAAAAAAAAACAAAGACAGAGGAGTGCAGTTCTATGTGTCATTTAGAAAGGAACATCCCCACCACCATTTGGAGATGTATATCGGCAGAGTTACTGGATATAAACCAGTTGCGAAACTCCCGATAGACCCCATGTATCAAAAGCCAGTCTTCGGTTCCCCCCTCCCCCCCCCTCCCTGCGCCGGGGAAAGCACCGGGCCAGTTGACTAGCCTTGTCGTCTGTCGGCAGAACCTTGAAGCAGTACTCAAGTGCTTGCGGCTGCTGCCGTACGTCATCAAAAGAAAAACCGCAAAATCCCATGTAATTTTACCTAATTATGTATTCTAATTTTAAAAGCAATCTTTATTTTACGAAACAAAATTGAATAATAAATGTTTAGCAAAGTTCAGCGTTTGTCTCCTAGGTGCCGCGCGCGTCGACTTGCCCTCAGCTTCCACGGAACAGGGGGGCTAGCGCCACCCGGATTCTGAAGCGGAGTTTCGCAACTGCATGTATTGAGTAACTCTGAAAAATCGGAGGAGTGAGAACACGGGTACGTGCCGCGTGCAGCCGACTGTACAGGCGGCGCAGGTATCGCCATCATTTCTTCCTGGCTCGTCTTCTTCCTTAAAGAATTGCGCACACCCCAGCCTATGGATGGCTAGACTAAGTTTTTTTTTTCTCTAGGCATTGTTAGCAGCAAATGCGCCTGCATTCAGTAACGTTCTCCCTCCTTTGCCCAAATTCTACCCCTGCAACATCGCAAAGGCATCTCTATGCCACGCAAAAAAAAAAAAACTCATTTTATTACATCACCATCTAGTTTCACCGTCTTAAAAATAATTTTCCAAGGCAGGCTGACACGCCACGCGCGACCTCCTCGCGACAAAGGCATGCGGCAGCGCCCAGTGGGGCTGCGAACATTCTGGAACAAGCACCGAGCAGCGCGACGTTGCAAGCCGGTATCAAATGATGGACCCATACGGACCGGACAACCAGTCGAAGAAATACCTCCCTGAAGGCAGCCGCCGGTCCTCCGGTGCTTCTCTGGCAAGCGCGGCCAGGGACAGAGCAGCCTCAAGCGGCCAGCTGGGAAGAACGAGGCAGAGCTTAACCTCGGCCATGACTGCTGCCTCTCAACCGTCCATGAGTATGAAGACGGCGGAGGGGAGCGCGCTTGCATCGATCCCAGGGAACGAGCGGCGAACGTCAAGACCCTCTGTGGAAGATCCAGAGCGCAGAGGTAAGAGAAGCAGTTTGCGATTATGGAGAACGTGACGTAGTCATGTTTTACCATTGCTGGTAGACAAACGCCGCATGAAAGAGCTAGGTGTGCTTAAGGAACGTCTTGGGTACAGTAAGCGACAGTTAGCGGGGGTGGGGTGTTGCAGAGCTTGTACCGCAGCCAGTATGGCCGAATGAAATATGTGTGTGGTCTCTGTCAATCTGGCATGACCAGTGGAAAGGGATTGTCATTCGGAACGTACTTACGGCTTTTAGCAGTTGGTCAGTCAAGTTGTCAGTCTTGTGCAGTTGCGTTTTACCTCAATTGGTATAATAAAGACTGAACAGTGTCGCATAAATCCCTCCTCTCTTTGCCGAACACCTCTGATGCTGTTCTCTTTGTTTCTTCGCCCTCCCGTGAAGGACACATTCGAGGTTTCTTGAATTCATATTAATCTTAACAGGTGACCAATGCTGGTGCGCCGTCTATTCGGACCATCTTCAGGCTTTCGCTTAGCGTTCGAGGCACGAGATCTTCGCTTTGGCGCAAGGATTTTTTGTATTTGCAGTTAAAACATAATTTGAAACGCTTTTTTTTGTGTTTGCCCGAAAGGGAGCTAAATCACTGCACAGACGGGATTTAATTTACTCGGCATATAAATACTTGCGCATTTAACAGCTTCCCGCATTCGACTTTGTGAACTGTGTAAAACGCTGACACCAACCGATTGCATGGCGATAAATAGGAGGGGCCGTGGTGAAGTCAAAACTTACTGAAGAAAGTATCATCGACTGCTTGGTTGCCTAATAAAACTCGGAAGTTGAATTTTCCAACGAAGACGGGGGTCTTTCTTTGTCGATATCTTTCAGGTATCCTTAGAGTGGCGTAACACCGAATTTCGTAAAAACATTGTAATAAAGCTTCGAGCGCTAGTTCCGTCTAACATAGGTACAAAAGTACAAGGACTCAGGAATATGCACTCATTTCACCAGTGCAAGTAAACGATTTTTTTTTCAACATAGTTGCGATAAAAGACTGCCAACAGCCGTTTTCCGTAACTATACTTCTTTAGTAGAAACAGGTGTACGGCCATCAGACGGGAATTAAGATTTGTTTACAACTCCGCACTGAACGCAGAAAAAAAATAAAAATAGAGAACATGATAGGATTTTTATTAGAGGCCGACTACAGTGCGATTTTGCCTTAGATTTGTTGATTTGTTTGTGAGTTAGTATCGGCGGACAGTAGGCTTCGCTCCAGAAGCATTTCGTTTTCTACGTATGCCTCAAATAAAGAAGGCATTTCGGATCATCGGTAAAGCTCTACGCTGTAACATTTTTGGAATGCGGTCGCAGCGCGAAAATTCCGCCAAGCGGCATTGCGTTATGATGCACGAGAATGCGGCTGCGTTAGCCTCAGCCATGTGATACTTTTGAGCAGAATCCATGATCGTAGAGTCTGGTACAACCACTACAAAACCATCCAGTTCAATGTTAATCACGCAAGGAACCTTTTCCCAACACCTCTGCATTTTCCAGTTATAGATACCAACAATAATCCGGTTGCAAAATTAGCACGTGCCGTGAATTCCTTTCCGTGTGCCATTTTCTGTGCAGGCTCTCGTCCGGTTGAGAAAGAAGACAGCAAAACCAGACTTGGAAGAACTTCCTTGCCGTCGACAGAAGACAACAGACCAAAGCTTACGATTCTGAGAGCTGCGGAGCCACCAGCCGATGCACCTACCAACTTCGCCGGCTCGCCCTTCCCTCTCGAGAAAGATGTCATCGAATTCTTGTCGAAATACCGCTTCGCAATCACGGTCGGCATAGTTTTCGTCTTGGTCCTGGCCTTCACGTTTTACTTGGGCAGTATCGTCGGGCACCCCAAACCAACTAATTCCCCTACTAGTACGGTACCTCCTCATTGTCGTCGGCCTCAATAAAGCAGCATAAAAGGGCATACAGGCGCTGTAAAAAAGCGGCGCATATACACCAATGCGACAAAGTGATGTCAAAACAACTGCCGGGATTTGCCAAGATAAGCTTTACATAGAAGATGGTGTTCAGGTTAGACGCTTGTTCCTGGAGTGTTTCCACATTTAGAGGGAACCGATCATTTGGATCGTTTTGTCCTGCGCCGACACGACCTTGCTTAAACAAAACATGTATTCCGGATGAAGCCTGATTGGCATCTTTGAAGAGGAAGATCTGTCAGGACGACGTATGGCCAACTAGCAGTGTTCATACTTTTAAGAACAGCGGAAAACTATCAAATACAGGAGGCGAAAGAGGGTTAACAGTTTTTCAAAAATAAAGGTTGAATAATTATTCTTAAATATTGTTAAGTAATGGCGCAACAGATGAGGTCAACGCTGGCCAGGAGTGATGGGCGGTCTAGTTTAAATTCTTATCAGAAAGTCATTAGGGCGCCCGCGAAGTCTTAGCCCAGCCCAAGCTTCGTCGTCGTCGACGATGCTGGGTCATGGCGCATGGAGAATAGTCTATGTCCTGTGACATGTATTCGCCCTGATATTGAAAACCGTCGGCTCCTGACAGTGGGGTGACGAACCACTTATAGTGTGAATGATATTTGTTGTCGGCTGCTCGTCTCCGTTCTACACGACTTAAGATACCCTCTGGTAACGATAAAAAATTAATATTGAGAGACGACGATTTGCGTGGCCGTTTATTGCCACGCTCGGGCCAAGGAAGAAGATCAAGCGGTGATGATGATTATTTACAAGTGTTGATGATGCCGAGCCCATCGGGGCTAGCACTGATGATAGTGGGTGATTACGAAGAAGCGCCGGTAACATAACCCAAAGTACTGGGAGTGTAGTCACTGGGTCTCACAACATAACTGCCCACCTGGCATAAAGCAATGGCCGGGCTATATTTATTTGCGGGTTTAATTGAGGGAAGTATTAATCATCATCTGTTGTGGGATAACAACGTTTGAAGTTTCAAACATTTTAAGGACTTGAAGGAGCGTGTTATCCTACAACAGCCACCAGTTAATACTTCCCTCAAATTTTACACGCATGAAGTTTCTTACAATATGGAATAGAGCGGAATGTGGCGCTAGTGGGTGTACGGCTCACATCAAGGCCGTCTGTGCCGTCATGAACCGCCATTATACACCTCGCTCGCATTTAGTGGCGAGCTTTAGTGGCCCTTAACTCTAACACAGTGGCACAAAAAACGCAAAGAATGGTGTCTTATTATATAATGGAAAATAAAACAGGCTGTTTTAAAGCTAATGAAAAAAAAGTAAAGCGTATTTTCGCAGGAACGCTTGTGCCTACTATTCCGCAGGTCGAGCTGGTATTAAACAACAACGTCAATATTTTGTCGGAAACTCATTACAGACTCTTATTTTGTTGATTTTGCTATTATTTCAGAGAATAAGTTGTTTTAAAAGTTTTGATATCTTTTTGAGCGCGCCTACGACAACATCGTCTTCGTGGTGAACCGCCGGATGCACCGACCATTGATTTGATTGATTGATTGTAGGGTTTAACGCGCCGACACAACGCAGGCGATGAGGCGCGCCGTAGTGGAGGACTCCGGATTAATTTTTACCACCTGGAGATCTTTAACGTGCGCCGAAATCTCGTACACACGGGCGTTTTTGCCTTTCGCCTCCATCTGAAAAGCGGCCACCGCGGCCGGGAATCAAACCAGCGACCTCGTGCTCTGCAGCGCAACGCCTTAGCCACTGAGTCACCGCGGTGGGTATGCACCGACCATCAGCTACAGTATAACAAAACTTGTTGCTGAGCGAGTTGGTTTTACTTGAAGAAAAAAGAAAACGTGGCTTTAAACAGTAGCGGACGAAGACAAGATAGGACAGATACGGACGCCCGTATCTGTCGTATCTTGTCGTCGTCGAAGTACACTTTGTTTCTTTTTTTTGCCCGCTACAATGTTCGCGGCGGCATAGCTCGGTCATACGTCCTTCTGCGGCGTCATGACAAACGTCAGTTACGATCAGGCACTGCCTGCGCTTTAGCGGACCACGGCTACCGCAAAACAAAGAGGATTTCGGTTTCCTCGTAGCTTGTACATGTGTTAATGCATAGTGAAAAACGCATATTCCCAAAACCGTTTAAGAATCCAATCGTAATGCCAAGCCCAAGGAAAAAGGAAGGTCTTCCCTTAAACCTCCACAGCGACATGGATTGCCAGGTGCAGGTTTTTCTTTAGTATACTTACTAAGAATCTCTTTGTTCACACGCTCAATTTTTACAATGTCTGCAAATCAACGTCTGTGCACAAAACGACCGTATTTCTCGGCCGTTTTCAAGCCGTGTCCTTTCTCTTTTACTAACAACCACGTCATAGTAGTAGTAGTAAGTATTGTTGAATAAGGCGGACTTAGCCTTGCATAGCTGCCGGCAATTGCTCCGCCTAATCGTCTTCCACAAACGATCACCGGCCCTTCCAAAAATTCAAGCAGGGCAGAAGACTGCACTCAACAGTGAAAAAACTACAACGGATCAGAACAAATTCCGTTGCCCGGGTCTGCCTTTGTAGTTTGCAACGTCGTAATGACTTTGTTCGTTTCGCTGCCGTTTTATTACCTGTAAGTGCAGTCGGCTACCCTGTTTGGAATGGCGGGTGGCATGTTGGAGGGGGCGTAGTTATTATTAAAAGAAAGAAGAAACCGCACGAAAACGAGCAAGACCGACGACGGTAATTGTGCTTACAATTTGATTTGCCGCTACATTGTTAAACAATGAGCTTGTAAGAAAGAAACAAAAAAAAAACATTTCAGCACAATGCACTACACCACCATAAATTTTACACATTCTAAGAAGCCCTTGCTTCAGGAAGGTTCCGTGTTTCCTTTTCAAAAATAAATGCTGTAGCCACGGCGCAAGGGTACCTGCACTTATGTGAATCCAACCCACCAATTGACAGTTCAAGGATCACAATTTGCTCTATTAAACGTTCTCCTCGTTCTCTCTCTCCCTCCTAACAAATGAAAGTGGTAGTGCCAGACATTTACATCTTTTCTTGTGTGCATTTTCATGTATATTTTTGTGAATATGCGAGACTTTTTCAGCCGGATCGTTCACTGGATGCAGCAGTTGTGCGTACGTGACTGTGCGATTGCTTCTTTGTTTCGTTGTACATAACCAAAGGGAGCCGACCTCCCAAGAATGGGTTTTGATCCGTATAACCGTGTGCTTAATATTAGCCCTAAAGATTAAGAAAAACATTCTATATCATGTAAGCAAATATTGATCGTGCAGCTGGGCGAAACGCGAGTGTTTCCTCAACATGAGCGTCGTCTAACGGCGCACGATATTTTCTCACACTGACAGCTTTAAATAGCATTTTGAAGGCTAGCCATAAATCCTGGACAACGTCGCCAAGAAACAGCGATAGGTGGTTTTCTAAGCGCTGGTGCTTCGTATACTGTTTAACACCCAGAATGAGGTTTAACACCCAGAAACTACACAGGACCCAGGTGGTCGAAATTAACCCGCAGCCCTCCACTACGGCGCGCCTAATCGATGTTGATTTGATTGATTGCGTGGTTTAACGCGCCGACGCAGCGCAGGCGATGAGGCGCACCGTAGTGGAAGGCTCCGGACAAATTTTGACCACCTTGGGATCTTTAACGTGCGCCGAAATCCCGTACACACAGTCGTTTTTGCTTTTCGCCTCCATCAGAAAAGCGGCCGCCGCGGCAGGGAAACGAACCCGCGACCTGTTGCTCAGCAGCGCAGCGCCTAAGCCACGGAGCCAACGCGGCGGGTCGCGCCTCATCGCCTGCGTTTAGTCGCCGTATTAATTAAACCGTACAATAACACTGAAAGGCGGGCTAGTTCGTGACAATTCATAGCTGTAACTTGAGCGCACAAAAAACGAGGACTGAACGGAGAGTCGAAGACCAGCGCAGACTAACAACTGAAATTTTATTCATCAGTTAGCACATATACAACCTCTTTGACAGCACCCTCGCATGATCAAATGTGTACGTATCACGTCATACACACAAAAACAAGGAAAAAAACACAAGAAAAAACTTTAACCTTTGCATTATCTCACGTCTTCTTCATTTCCTTATCGGACAGGGCTACTGACGGTTTACTTATGCACGTTCCCTTTAATTTCAACATCTGCCTGGTTCCACTATTTCTCTTGTAGTCCTGTCGTGGTGGTGGAACTCCGTCGTCGTGAGGTGAAACAACTGCTCGCACTTTTTTGTTGTGCAGTCCGCACTGTGCGCAGCCAGATGCCTGTATGGCCGACACCTTTACGGCTGGACATGTGTTCTCTGAGCCTTACATTTACGCATCTACTCGTTTGACCAACGTACTGGTTCCCACATGTGAACGGAATCTTGTACACAACGTTTTTTCTACATTCCAAAAATTTGTACGTGTGACGCATAGTACATTTAGTAGCCTTGTTGCTGGCCCTTTCTTCGTACAGTCTGTTAACCACCGGGCGAACCCGTCCCACTTTGTTTTTGGCAGAAAAAAACGACATTCACATTATACCCTGCAGGCTGCGACGCTTGCTTTGTGGTCTGTTTAATGAATACTGAACTCTACGCTGTATTCCTGATTGCAAAGAAAGGTTGCGCCGGGCTTCTCTGGCGCAAATGCTTGGTACTGCCTATCCTGACGCATGCGCTAGGCGTTTTGGGCGAGAACTGCTGGATCCTGCCTGAATTGTTTTATTAAGACACGAAATTTCCCGACTAACAAGAAGCTAACAGCTTCGCTGTAAAACGGGCGAGCCGTTGTTTGAACTAACGACGACGGAGTTCCACCACGAAGACAGGACTACAAGTGAGGTAGTGGAAGCCTAGCAGATGTCGAAATTAAAAGGAAAGTGCATAAGTAAACCGTCAGTAGCCCTGTCCAAAAAAATTCACAGCATATCCACGGGGTGAATGATGATGAGTGGGCGAAGCTCCTGAGGGGAAATCATCGGTAAAACCGTGACTCTTCAGTGAAAGTTCGCCCACTACATCTGTGTCCGAACGTAACGTCTAGAAAGTCTCGCTTAAACCGCACGTCGGCACCTTGGGGCTGAGCTCGCCTGATGCGTTTTGCAGACGCCTCACGAGCTCTCACTGCATCGGGGTCTGCCTGCCGATACGCGCGCTTTCTCGCCGCTTCCCGTTCTCTGACGTTTTGGAGATCCTCTTCGCGCCGTTGCCGTGACGCTTGGGCCTCTCGTTCTCGAACGCTGGGATCTTGGCGGCGTCGTCGCGCAGCCAGACGACACGCTTCGGCCTCCCGCTCTCGTACGGCAGGATCTTGGCGGCGGCGTCGCGCAGCTTCACGGAGCGCTTCTGCCTCGCGGGCTCGCACATCTGCAGCCTTATCCATCGGGCGACTCCGAGCGCGCGCCAACAGCGAACGGATTTTATTACAACGCTCCCCGCCATCTAGTAAACAATCCAAGAACTAAACTAGAGGTAGCCACGCCATCTAGTAAACAATCCAAGCGCATCTTTTCATCATATACAAGTACAGCCATCTAGTAAACAATCCAGGAACTAAACTAGAGGTAGCCACGCCATCTAGTAAACAATCCAAGAACTAAACTAGAGGTGGCTACATACATACGTCGAGGATGGACAGACCCACGCCCTAAGGAGCTTCGCCCCTAATAAGGAAATTAAGTTGTCAGACGACATGAGATAATGCAACGGTTAAATTGTTTGTTCTTGTCTTTTTCTTGTGTTTGTGTGTATGACGTGATGCGTACACATTTGATCATGTGCGGCTGCTGTCAAAGAGGGTATATATGTGTTGAGTGATTAATAAAACTTCAGTTAGTCTGCGCTGGTCTTCGCCTGTCCGTTCAGTCCTCGTTTTTTGTGCGCTCAAGTTACAGGGATAACCCGTACAATCAATCAATCAATCAATCAATCAATCAATCAATCAATCAACAGCATCAATCAATCAATCATCCAGTCAGACAATCAGCCAGGCAATATATAAATAAATAAATAAATAAATAAATAAATCATATCAGTCAGTCAGTCAGCCAGCAGCCAGCCAGCAGCCAGCAGCCAGCCAGTCAATCATCAATCAATCAATCAATCAATCAATCAATCAATCAGTCAATCAATCAATCAATCAATCAATCAATCAATCAATCGATCAATCAATCAATCAAATCACATCAATCAATCAATCAATCGATCGATCAATCAATCAATCAGCCTTACGTTTTACACGTGCAGCTTTTGCTGTTACGCAACACGTCGCGGAGGCTCGTTGTACTGGCACGCAACAATCGACCCAAACGTTTGGCTATTCACGCTGCACCTGGAATATCCGATGGAAATTAAAGAAATAAAAATCCCACATGCATAGCGTTTATGCGCAATTCCTTTAGGTAACTGCAAAGATACAGTGTCAGTACAAACACGAGGCCCCGTTCACAATACAGCGGGGTTATTCGCGAACCGCTTGCGTTATATTTAATGGCAAACTAAGGACATCATGTATACAGCACGCGTATCTGAGTGTGGTTCATTCACTACCTTCGTGCTTTTGTAATTGTGTCGTTAACAGCTTTTCTATTTTGTAGGTTTGTGAACAAATCTCGCCCTTCCAGGCCCTTTTAAATTTTCGGAAAGGAACTGAACTGAATCACGCCGCAGCTATAGCAAGAAATTTCGGTAATTGCAAGGTATGCGTTCAAAACGAATGGTTTACAACACGGATATTCTTTAGAGAATCGTAGCAAAAACATTACTGGACTTGACATGTTCAGTGACGTTATATAATCTTACCAGGCGAAACTTCAAATAATGTGAGTCTTAACTAACCAAGACGTCAGCTTCGAGCGTCGCAACAGCTTTCGATGGTGCTAAACTTTCACTCAACTATGCGTACACACATGAGACTGCATTTTGACTGTTCGCGGTTACATCTGCACTACAATAAACATATTGAGAATATTTGTGCTTCTTTCTGAATGCAACAACATAACCTCCTATATTGGACGCTGGAGCAGTAAAGTATCGTTATTAGCTCTTCAAGACCTCCTAGGAATGCAGTTATGCGCCATGTTAACAAATCAAGCGACTGAAACTGCTCCAGAAACTAAACTACCTGAGGTCAGGGATCTCCCGTTTGTGTCTGTCTCCGTTTGACGTCATCATTTGAAATCATCCTCGGGAAATTTCTGGCGAAAATCTAGGGCATGGAGTTTTCATATCGTTATTTTGTCCGTTCAGTGATTCCCAGCGGGTCGCAGCTTTGTCAGCGCAGTAGTGCAAGCTCATTGCCGCTTCCATGCTATCCATTGAGCGTTGAAAAACAAAAATGCAGAATAGCACTCTTGTGTACACGTTTCATGCTGGGGATGATGCGCGGAACAGAAAACACGCGCGCCCTCAGCTTGCATTGGCACTCTACCGCTCAGAGGAACATCCACAGTAGCATGCAGCGCGACCTCGTCGGCACAAAGTGGCCTATCTTACCGCAAAGGCGCATAAAATTTGTTATAATTTCTTGCCGTTCCATTATCTGTGTTAACATGAGTGAAATTTGCTGTCGAGCGTTCCTTTTGGCAACGCATTGAACGTCTCTATACGTCTGTACACGGCTTTTACAGGCTGTAATAAGAATGGTAACATAAACTCAACTGGAGATAAATAGTCTATTAGCCTACAGTGTCTTGCTATTTTTGTATTTACCGCGTTGAAATTACTAATGAAGGATTTTAGGTGGGTCATATTCCGGAGAGTAGAGTGGCAATGCCGTCTACTCCGACAAGCGGCGATATACATTAGGGAAAGGCCTTGTGGGAAGAAGGAACATCCTGGCCTCTTTTCAAACATCGCCCATTGCTTTGGAAAGCACGAATGCTCCAGTGCCCTTTTTTACTTACCGGCGAAAATAAAGACAGTAAGTGGTGCTTCATCTAACGTGAGACTGAATCAAGTGTGCCATCTCTGCGCGTTGCAGCGGTAAAAGAAAAGTGGTAGTCGTTGTTGCTGTTTCTGTCGTCGTGGCCCTTACCCATGTCGGGATTAGCCAAGAATCCGGTGTTCGGGTGGCTGATGTGCCCGCATCACAAAATTTACAAAACAACAATTTGGAAATCTAGAAGCGCACAACAGTGCCTGCTGCGTGGCTCCTGACCGCTATGGCACTTGGGTAATTAGGGTGCACACCAGCCACGCCAAACGTTGATTGTAAGGAAGCTACGCCTTGAGTCTCCTTGCTGATTTGATTCGCGCCGTAGAACTAAGAAACAAAAATGCCGCAAAAAGGCCCCAATGTTGGGTAGCAGAAGAAAAGCTGGACGCAGTAATTCGCACCGAAATACGAAAAAACGAAAGAAAAAAAAAACGGTCTTTGTGATTCCCGGCATAAACTTTTCCTTGGCGGCTACCATTTACCATTTCAGACCGTCTACAACGGTGGAGTGCATAGCGATTGAGGCGGCCTTGAAATAGTTCAGATAAGTTTCTGAGCTCTCAGAGCGCTTTCAGGCCTCCAAAATTGTGCTGGGCAATGTAGTCTATGGACGTCGTGAACGTGGGTGGGATGTGGAGGCTCTGCGCATCCCGACCTCCCACTCCCTGCTGGCCTCAAATAAAGTCTTTCTCTCTCTCTCTCTGTTGATGAGTAATTACTACAACATATTGTATTCATTTCTTTACGAAATATTTAGCGGGGAGAGCAAATTGTATGTTACATTGATTGTAACTCTACTAGGTAAATGGCGGCACAGACACGTTTTTATTTTAACGCTCTACAGGTGATGACTACAGTATTCTAAAAACAAATGTGGGGGTTAAAAATTTGGGAGCTGGTGACGAAAATGCGATCTCATCCGCGAGAAATTGCGAACGGGCTCACATGTCACCTTTCTCGCACGTGCCTCTGAATGCGTCTTGAGCAACGCAATGTTGAAAAGGGACGAGTCTGTGTCAAATGTCGTTTCAAATCGCGCGCCATCAGCCGCAAAGGGTTCGCACAACATCCGACAGATGGCGACAAGTGTACTGGCCAGTAGGAAGACGCAGTGAAACATCCCCCTCGCGAGGGGCACGATCAAATGCAGAGCATTTCCGGGGGCGCACGACGTTAAGTAGTTCGCGTTACGTTAATGTTGTTGCACTTGTGGCAACTGCTGACGAGAGAGCGCTCGTCAGCAGTAATTTGAATGAGTCAACGATATAAGGCGCGTCCGTAGCGTCCCATTCTGTGTCGGCTTTGTGGCGCAGTGGGTAGAGCACCATGTACATTGCGTTCCGCCCGCAGGGTCGAGGGATCAAAACCGGGCGCCGGATAGTATTTTTTTTATATATAGTAGGGACAACGACGCTGCGGACTACGGACGTCAACGCGGGTGACATCGTGAGTTACTGAAATGCTCTGCATTTAAAAGATAACATCGCTTCCAGTGCGGACTGCGGAAATTCTAACGGATTCCAGGTCAGCCCTACAAGTTTGGCAGCTTGGATTTCCCGCAGATAAAATTTGCCAGCGCTCCCTGCGTCTCCTTCAGCAGCTAAACGAATTCGGGCTTTGCGTTCGCTTCCATTGGGCTCCTTTCAATATCGGACTGTTTGGAAACGAAGCCCCGGATAAGTTGGCCCGTGAAGCGCTTCAGATCTCTTTGACGACCACAACACCAACCTTGTTTACCAAAGGAATGAAGAGGACAGAGGCATCCTTACTTTTCCCCATCCGGACCAACTCAGCACGGACACCAGCGTGGCTTCATATGCTGAACCTCATCTCCTCCCTACTGCGCGCAACGTGTTTTGTAAAAGGTAGGGTGTGCTAATATTCGAAAAGTTCGCATAATTCTCGAGTATTAAATATGTATTATTCGTATTCCCTTCGAAAACTATGTAGTCGAAACATTTCGATTATTCCAAAGGGTTCGCATATTCGGCTATTATCCAATATTTGGACTGATTAGTTTGAGGGGGGACGCGGCTTTGAACTTTGGAAAAATGACCAAAACATTGTTTTTTGAAAGCCACATACTTGGCTTCTATGTTTTCTATCCTCTTCGTTTGCAAAGTTTTGGAAAACCGCCACAACATTTGGCAGCCACGGTGACAAAATTTCAGCGCAAAAGGGCGAAAAAACGGCAATTTTTGGGGGCGCTGCATCTCCGCAAAGGTGCCATCAGACGCGGTCATTTTCGTACCATTGGATCGGGTGAGCGATCCTCTTTCCGCTCCTGGTTAACTCTTTTATTTTCATTTATTCACAAACGCACAAACGGCAGATAAACAAAGATGCACAAACGCAGCCAGAAATAAATGCTGAAGCGTGATTCGCCTTGGTCGGCGCGCACTGGAACGGCCCTCCTGATTGGGCGTGGCTGCGGCAATGCAATTCATTAGATGGCGGCCGCCTGAAGTGCGTAGTGCACGTTTCTGGGTTCATTTTCGCTGCTTCGCTAAGCAAAGTTTCTGTTCAGCCATTTTATCGTCTGACCCACCGCGGTGGCTTAGTGGCTGAGGCGTTGCGCTGCTAAGCACGAGTTCGCGGGTTCGATTCCCGGCCGCGGCGGCCGCTTTTCTGATGGAGGCGAAAAGCAAAAACGCCCGTGTGTGTGAGATTTCCGCGCACGTTAAAGATCCCCAGGTGGTCAACATTAACCCGGAGCCCTCTACTACGGCACGCCTCATCGCCTGCGTAGCGTCGGCGCGTTAAACCCTACAATGAAATCATCAATTTTATCCTCTGTGGTATTCAACACGGACATTATCACGATGGGAACGCCGGAGAACACAAGCCAGATTACGGGAAGTTCCGTGGGTCGTAAGGCATAGGTACCCGCCGCGGTGGCTCGGCGGCTAAGGCGTTGTGCTGCTGAGCACGAGGTCGCGGGTTCGATTCCCGGCCGCTGCGGCCGCTTTTCTGGTGGAGGCGAAAAGCAAAATCGCCCGTGTGTTCGAGATTTTGACGCACGTTAAAGATCCCAGGTGGTGAAAATTAATCCGGAGCCTTCCACTATGGCTCGCCTCATCGCCTGCGTTGCGTCGGCGCGTTAAACCCTTCAATCAATCAATCAATCGAAAGGCGGAGGTCATTGAACGATTCGTGGTGCGCGTGACTTTACCCCCAAAGGGGAAACGCGGTGTGCGCGCTTGTGTTAGCGGTTAGCGAAGTGAACGTTTCGTATGATTTGCGATGCTTACACGCTTAGGTATTGCTATATTTTATAGTAGGCTTGCTAGCCTTGGGAAAGAAACGGCCGACGCGTCAAAACTGCGGCGCTGATGGCGTAGCCGCTGCGCGTTGGAGCATCGCCTGACTGCGCCACTGGGTACGATTGAATGCCAGTAGTTGTAATTAATTCCTGTGACGTTATATTTAGTCTTAAGAGCTACCTGACTGGCCATGTCAGGGATAATCAAAGTATGACATGTTGCAATATACGAGAGCCGCGATGCGGGCGAGTCATATCGCTTTCTTGCGCAACGTTTCGCGCGCACTTCGAGTAATCATGCAAACAGGTCTGCATGAGTTAGGAATAAAATCGTGTTGACGGCGTTAAAAATGTACCTTACAGTCGTAGCATTCAACGAAATAATTTTTTTTAGGAAATTATTAATACCAATGCATACATCTATAGTTCGGTGCATTTTGGCTGTGCTGCGAGAAATATTGGATGCCCTGAATTTCAAGAGTAGGAAAAAAAAACGTTCATGTATCGGAGTTGGAGTTATGCAGAATATTATACCAAGCTTCAAAGTAGCTCGTTGGTATCCTTATGGTATATAAACTTTTGGCAATGAACACCTGCACGTACGAGTACAAAGTTGCCACTCCAGGCAAGGTTATAAAGCATGAAACAAGTGAAAACTTATTTCTCAAATTTAAGTAAATAAAGAGTGCTTCACCTGTTGCCATGACCACAACACTGCAAAGAGAAGTTGTCTCGTGCAATACAGGTAACCAGCTAACCTACTTTGCATTGAAAGCTATCCCCCCCCCCCGTTTGGTCCGCAAACTGGGCTATAGCTGACAATGATGTTTTACGGAAAGAAAACAGCTTCAAAAGGCAATCCAATTTCCAGGCAAGGCATTCCAGAAGCCCCTTGTTTAACAGGGCATGAAAAGCTACAACCCTAGCGACTTTGCATGAATGAAATTTATGTTTGAAGTTAGGAAGCCTTTTTCTCAGAACAGTTTTTTTGCCACCTACGCCTCTTGCTCCAGTGATTCCTTCGTGACCGCTAGGTCTATTTTGATTACATTTTTGCGTTGTGTTCCTTGATGTACAGTTCCGGTCGTGAAAGGCTTGGTTTTTCAGGTATACGTGTTGTGAATATGTTATTCAAATATTCGTTTATGGTTCGTATGCCTGTTGTACATTCACCTCTAAAAAACTGAAAACAAATAAAAAACATTGTGTTGTAATATAGATCATACAAGACTGTCATGACCTCGTCCATTCATTTGTGAATGCAAAGCACTTCGAACAAGTTTTCTATCTTGTTTTATGGGCCACTCAAGCTCGGTACAAGGTGAACAGAGAAAAAGTTTGTAAATAAAAAAGTTTTCAAAATATTACTTTGACATTTTTATTGTGTATTCAAGAATTTCCAGTTGCTGTTCCAATTTTCATCAAAATTCACAAAGAAATAAAAAAGTTGATTTCGAAGGCCAAGTCCCCACGTAGTTATTGGATATTCGATTCGTACGCGAAAAATTTGATATCCGCACACCCATAGCAAAAGGTGATATCAGACATTTTTATGGACTGCCGACAGCATGCAGCGGAAAGGTTCGTTTTGTTTAAAGAACTTCGAATGAGAGCCTCTCCGCATGACTCTTTGGATGACATTATATTTCCTATAGGACATTGAATAGCCAGGATTGGATTTTGCGCGTGATCCTCGGGTTTTTATGTGACACACGTCTCAGTGACTTCTGGTGATTTCCCGCGCATTAGCGGCAAGAAGGTGTTGATCGGGGGAGGAATTGCTGGCATATCACGCCAGCCTAGATCCCTTCGTCTCTAAACATCATCACCACCACCACTACAACGCAAATGGGATGCGGTAGTATTCTTCTGGTATCGCCACAAACGGTAAAGAAATTGTTAATAGGTTTCTCGAGGTCTTTGCCGTTAAACCCACATTAGCGGGTTAAAGAAACCCCGGGGAATTCATGTTGAGCGTAATTACAAAGATAAATACACCAACAGACGTACGTTTGGCCCTCCTTGTGGGGGAGCCGGAATAACTGCATTCATAAAATTCCCGCATCTTACTCTCAACGTTTCTCCGTTTGCTGCTCTCATTATTTCTAATCCACATTGAACGCTCACGACTTCATAAGAGAAACAGGCATCAGCCTGATGGTGAATATGAGGAAGATAATGACGAAGGTGACGATAGCAACACCCTCCATGCGTTAGGCTTGGACCGACCGGGGGGAATTGGCCAGGATTAAATCAATCACTGCTCTCAGTGGAAGCTTAAAGGGACCCTGCAACACTCTTTTAGCAGTGCAAGTAAACCTGCGGGACGTTTAGATCACACTTCCAGGAATACCTGAGCCAAATATTACACGTGCACGTGAAACGGTGAGCGCCAAATCGATGTGAAAGACGCGGAAAAACTAACCGCTCTCTCTTCAGTTGTCCTCCTTATGCAACCCCTGGCATGGCCTAAGGGACGTCACATAGGCCATGGCTGCCCGATCGGCTGTCACTGGTCAACTTCGCGGCTAGATTCTCCCATGTCCGTCGTCGTCATCGCTGTGTACGAACCTCTTCTATGACTGAACCTGTAGGCACAGTTTTGCCGTTTCCTTTGTGTTTTGAGTGCGCGCGGAGTTTGAGTGATGAGCTCAATACTTCCCTTTTAACGGGACCACTTGACTACAAACGTTTATTGCTTCAAAAACGCTCTACCAGCCCGAGCGCGCACTTGCGAGCAGGCACCCATGCCTGCTTTGTAGTGGCACCAAACCGGAAATAGGCCCCTCCGCGTTGCGGAGAAAAGGAGAAAACTACCCGGTTTGTGATATATCGAAGGCCGCCGAAGAGAACGCGGCGAGCCGCCCCCCTCTCCGGGAGAGAGCGCGCAGCTTTCGTCGCGTTTCCCGCGGTCGAGTTGAGAGGGAACGATTATGCGCGATTTCTCATCGCGCGTAGTTTCGTTAATTGTGGACGGATTTTCATAATTCTTAGCTATTTTGCGTATTCATCTTCAAGATTAACAGCTACCAACTAGCCCAATTTTCCGTTCTGCTGCAGTATATTTTGCGTCGTATGATTGATTACAAGTGAAAAAGTACTCTTCTTGGCCAATCCCTTTAAGAGGGAATGCACCATTTTTTGGGGCCACCATCACCAGCGGAGCCCAGAATATTCTCGAAGAAGCACCGAGCAGCAGGACGGGAGTCGTCGGGCTCAAAGGATGGACCAACCTGAACCGGACAACCAGTCCAAGAAGTCGTCGCGCATTCCTGGGAGCCACAAGGCCTCAAGGGATGTCATGGCGGGTGCGTCCAAGGGAGCTTCAAGCAGCCAGATCGGAAAAAAGAGGCCCACCAGTACGAAGACGGCGGACGGGAGCGCAACTGCATCAACCCCAGTGAAGGATCGGCGACAGCCAAAATCTTCTGCGGAAGCTCCTGACCACAAAGGTAAGAGAAACAGTTTGCGATTATTGCCAGCGCGCCTTAGTCATGTTTTACTCGTGGTGTTAGAGAAAAGACGCATGAACGAGCTATGTGTACTTGAGGAACGTGAGTTCTACTGTAAGTGCAAGGCGGAGGGTAGGGCGCAGAGCACGTAATGCCGGCAGTATGGCCGACAGAAATATGTGTGGGCTCTCTGTCACTCTGGCATGACCAGTGGAAAGAGGTTGTCATCGTGAGTGTAATTACGGCTTTTAGCACTTGGTCACTGGTGTGCGAGCAGTAGTGTCTTATCTTAATACGATGATAAAGGCTGTACACTGTCACATAAATACCCTTCTTTCTATCCCGACAACCTCTCACGGTGTTCGCTCCCTGTCTTCGGCCGCCCATGAACAAGGCTGTAGAGGTTTGCTGAAATAATACGGCTTGTGCGTCATCTATTCGGATTTCGCTCACGGTTTCGCTTAACGTTCGAGACACAAGCTGCTCGCTTAAGCGCGAGCCCTTTTTATCTTTAAGATGAAGTATTTGTTCATATGATTGTTTGTGTTTGACTGAAAGTGAGCTACATACAAGCACAGACGGGCGCATCTGTTTACTCGGCATAATATTGCTTCCGCATTTGACAGGTGCCCGCATTCCACTGTGCGAACTGTGTTTAACACGGAAGCGAATTGAGGGCATGGCACCAAATACGAGTGCACGGTGTGCAGTCATAACGTCCTGAATAAACAGGCACGAATGATTTTTAGCCTTATAGAACTCTGAAGGAGAAATTTTTGTCACGAAAACAAAGATGTGCTGCCTCTTCGCCGATATCTTTGAGATGTTGCTCGAGTTGCGTAAAGCCGCGCCTGTATAATATTTGTAATACAGCTTGCATCGCTAGTCCTTTCTGACCTTGTAATGACAGTAAAAGTACCCACGATTATGTACTCATTTCAGCAGTCCGAGGTAACAAAATTGCCTCCGGATACTTGCGATAAGAACTGGTACCAACCGCTTTCTCTAACCACACCCATCCCGTGGAAACCCATGTATAGAGATAATACGTCAATTCGTAATTGTTTAAACTCCGCACTGCACGGAAAAAAACATTACATTGAGGAAATCATATAGGAGATTAGCGGTGAACTGCATTGCAAATTTTTTTAAGGCTTCCAGAATTACTGAAGAGCTACAGAAAATTCGTAGGAGGGTTGACATTGCCGCCAAAGCTTCAGGGACAAAGCCCGTTAGGTGCTGGGGCTGTCGGCGCCTCATCTCGTCGTCTATCGTCGCAGTGTCAAGTAGTCGCGGTAATAAAACTCCGGGATACCCGTTTGTCCTCGAGCTAGTCATGGTACACAGAGGCACAGTCATTGACGCCGCGCGCTAGAAAGTAACCCGTACTAAATAAACACACCGGGACGCTCGTTTTTCCAAAGCCTCGCGCTAGAACGCTTCCTGCTTCCAGCAGGGCTGTATACCTCTACACCCCCACAAACAGTTTCTTCACCATGAGAAAAAATGCCAAGGCGCCAAGAATACGCGTATACACTGCGTGCTTCGCCCCTTCTTAGGTTTCACGGTAATGGAGAGGCCCCGAGACTTTTTTTTCTACGAACGCCTAACGAAATGGAGCCATTTAGAACAGGGCTACAGCGCTATTCTGCAACATATGCTGAAAGCTCTTTCTGAGAGACATAAGCGCCCAGCCACAAGGCGGGAAAATTGTTAGTGTACAACTTGCAAAACCTTTCAGAATCAACAAGTGTTGTTTGTACCTGCTAAACGCCTACCCATACGGTCAGTTCAGTTAACGAATAGTAGGGAGAGAACTTTCTCAATATCTCCGGACATTTCAGGTATAATACCCCAAATAATTCTATGTCACAAAAATTAGCACGTGCCATGAATTCCTTTTACCTGCAACTCTCTATGCAGGTCATCGTCCGGTGGAAAAAAGTGACAGCAAAGCCAAAGTTGGCAAGCCTTCTTTGGCGTCGACAGAGGACAGTGGACACAAGCCGACGATGCCGAAACCTTCGGCGCCAACCGCCGATGCACCTGCCGACGGCGCCAGCGTGGCGCCGCCTCCCGAGAACGATGGCGCCGACTTCTTGAGCAAATTGCGCTTCCCCATCGCTGTCGCCATAGTGTTCGTGTTGGTGATGGCCTTCACGTTTTTATTGGGCAAACTGTTCTTCCCACCCAAACCAACTAATGCACCTACTAGCACGGTATCTCGCCCCTGAAATCGGCTTCAAAATGCAGCATATAAAAGCAGACGCGTGCTGTCAAAAAAGCGACCCAACTATACCGACGTAAATAAATCGACGTGAAAGCAGTTGTGTTGACCCACATAAGATTTGCTTGGAAAATGGCTTTACACGTTGGTCCTGAAGTGTTTTCACATCAAGAGGCAAGCAATTAATTAGGTTGCTTTGAACTCGGTCGACACGAGCTTTCCCAAACGAAATATCTTTTTTCTGGTTGCCTGCTTTACATTCTTGGAGACAGAAAGATCTGTCAGGACGATTCAGGGCTGACTAATAATTTTCGCATTAAACTATCGCGCAGAACTATAGAGGACAAATGGCGATAAAAGATCAACATTTGTTTTTAATAAATGTTTAATGATATCAAATTTTGTTACGGCGTGGCAGAACAGGTGGTAACAAACCCTGGTTAAGTCCTATAAGCTGTGCATCTCCAGTTATTAGAAGGTGGCCATGCGGGCCTTCACGCAGGCTTAGCGCAGCGAAAGCCTCCTCGTCGGCGATGCTGGGCAATGGTGAATTGTCCATCTATGTCCTGTGTCATCTGCGCGCCCCGAGATCGAACGCAATCTGCCCCTGGAGGGAGGGTGATGGTACTCACCGAGTCTGAATGCTACTCCCCGTCGGTGTCCTCGCTTTTTATACAACCAGTCTTAAGAAACGTAGGAGTGGAAAGCCCAGGGAGTGTTCATGAATCCAAGCGAAGAACGACTTTTTCTTACTGCTCTACGGAACTTTCTCGACACATCCGCCCTTCCCCACTTTATTTAGCTTCCTGCCCCAGTTTATGTATCAAACATTTTCCCCAATTCCTATAACCGACCGCCAAACCCGTACGCACTTAAATTCTCACAAAGCGCGAAAAGGCGTTTTTGTAGCGTTTTTAAATAAACAAAATCGTGTTACCACTACCACTTTTCAGCTGCTGGTCTCCGTTCCGAAAGGCGCAAGACGCAGCCTGCCACAATAAAAAACAACATGACTTCTCGTCTGTCAGGGAGCAATGGCCTGGCTACCTTTATGTGCGGATTTTACCGAGAGCAGCAATAATCAGGGGCTGTTGTGAAGTAACGATGTCCTTTATTTCCGTTCCTGTGGTCAGCGCTTGCAGTTTCAAATATTCACCCACAGTTTTTTTACCTAAAAGTGAAATTCCCAGGCAGCAAAGAAAGTGGGTGCCAAGACAGGCGCGTCTATGGCCGCTTCCTGGCATGTCCTGGCAGCCTCCAGGCTCCGGCAGCCACTGATCATACGTTGAACAGCAAACATTCGGCCACCAGCACATCGGTATTTCTCCGACCGCCCGTTTTCAGACACACGACGTGGGGTACCCGGCTTCCAGATATTCAGTTTACTTGTACTTCCGGTGGCCGATGTTCAGAAAAATAACGGCCGGTGTACGGCCTTAGGGCACCCGTTTTTCCTTCGGGAAGCGGTGTTCAGACGAAGCACGGGAAGCCACCGGCAAGAGAGGCTATTCATATTCTTGTGGCAGTTGTTGTCCCGAATGAGACCGGCCGGAGTGCGGCTGCTGTGAACTGCGCGTACGGTGGCAGAATATTCGTTTTCTTCGGGAAACCGATGTTATAAAAGAAACCGGCTGACGTAAGGCCCCGGAATGTAGGTTTTGCATTTGGTTAGTGATCTGCGGCCGAATTACGGCGAGCGAACGTCCGCAGAATATTTGGCCACCGCTGTTCATGAGGAGATCAGCCGACGTGGGGTCTCATGTAATCCGTCATTCTTTCGATAAGCGGTGTACAGCCGACAAACGGCACGCGTTTGGGCGCGGAGAACCCATGCACCTGTGGCAACTGGCGTTTGGAAGGAACCGGCCGGTGTAAGTCGGGTTTTTCTTTCGGTGAGGAAAAGGCCGTTAGGCCAAGCGATGCAGACGCGTTTTTCACCCTATCGGTGTTTCTGCGCTTTAAATGAACAAACTTCGTTTTTAAAACAGTAATGAGTGGCATTAGGTGAACCGGCAAGGTGCAAGGAGTCACTGGACAGTACCAGTTAACCTTTATAGCCATCCGGGATATCGTTTATTGCTTCAACAAACCGTGCCATATCAACGGGTGAGCTAAGCCTCACCAGACATAGCGCTAGCGGGTGTAGCTCGAAACAACCCATTCCCGTTCGAGCCCGACCGGCTTGAAGCCACTTTCGAAACGCCCATTCCGTTTGGCCCGTCTCTTGCGCGCCCGTTCCCAAAACGCCCTTCCCGTTTTACAGCTGTCTGCTTGAACCCATTCCCAAAACACCCTTCCAGTTTCAACCCGGTTCCAAAACGCCATTCCAAATTGAACCCGTATCGTTTCAACCCAATCCAAATTTTGTAATTAAGAGTTACTGTTTTAAAACGAAAGTGTTCTATGCCGGGATCCACCCAGATCTGACTGACGTCATATCCGTCACGGAAATGACATCGCCCGCCAGAAAAACGCGGCTGGGCCAGGGTTCCAGCCGGGCGCTCCGTCGCCGCAACGGTAGGTGCCCGGCGCTTTACCGACTCCGCTAGACGCTGAAGCGCGGACAGTCGTATGAACGCGCCCTATAACATTCCTATAACCGCCTCTATTTCTATGTGCTGCCGTCTAAGACAGGTGAAGCGAAAGAGTGCATCACGGTGCTACTGAGCGCCGACAGTTGGCGCCGGCTAAACTCGTCGGAGCGCAACCATCTGTACTTACACTCCTTGTAGCAAGGACGCAGTGGCCGCACATTTGTGAAAGCGACATGGCAGCAGGTTGTCGCTCGCCAAGCACACCCACAGGACATCCCCGCAAATTATCCTCTTTCGCTGCAGCGGACCGTGAGACCACCAAACGATACGCCGGCAACGCGTTCGGTTTCGTTCGCATGGTTTGCCAGCGCGTGTGGTTTTATTCGGGTTTACCCAGTGCTCCGGAGCGTGCATTCCAGTGCCTAATGTTGAGAAGTCTGACGGTGCAATACCGACGAAATATAAATAGCGATATGCAAGTTCATATCGATGCAGAATAAACATTCAACTGATCCTGCGAAGGAACATCTCACTTTCGTGTTTTACCGATTCCTATGAAACAGGGATTAACCACGTTTTTTCAAACTGTTTCCCACAATGTGCATTCAAGGAACGGGCCATGGAATAATGCAAAAACTTCTACGAAGCAATTTATCTGGAATTGAGCATACGGCCTATATTTCCGGGTGATAAAAGTTTGCGAATGTCTCAGGCCGATAATGTGCTATTGAAGCTTTTAAGTGCGAATGCACTTCTTAAGCGAGCCTGAATCGTCCGCCGCCGTAGTCCGCATAGCAACAGCTGCGGGTGCGCGCGCTCCTCGTCTTCCCTAGCAACGGGGGGAGATGGGCGCGCGCTGCCTGGCCGCGTCCCCATGGCTCATTCTTGTTGTTCCTGCTGACATGGCACATACCGACGTGGGGGATTGGCCAGGAATCGGGCGTGAGAAGGGCTAATGCACCCGCTTAAAGGAGTACTGACACGAAATTTCAAAGCTGAGATCCGCTCTAGCAATCAAGTTTCTCCTCATGGCGACAACGTCGAACTAAACAATCAGGGCTGGAAATATTTCACCGCCAAGAAACTTGTGCATGAAATATCGTGCACCGATGTGGGTTCAAATTCTGACAATTGCGCAGCTTTTCTATAACCAAGAAGCGTGCACCGAAGTGCAAATGCTACTACTGCGAGGACCCAAGAGATGGAACTGCGTGCATTGCATGTGATGCATGTCTGTAGTGGCATTTCACAGAACAGTTCTCAAGCCGGCAGCTGTTACCAGAAAAAAAAAAGCGTTACCGTGTTCTGTTTACGTTACCGTCTACAGTGTTTGCGGGAGCCCACTGCGCATGCGCGAGAATTACCGTGAACGGTAACTTACCGGCACAGCCTTTCCCGTCACCAGTGAGCGTCCTGAGCAGACGAAGTGTACAGTCGCGTATTAATTACAGCAAATGCATTGCGCTCGGTTCTTTATGGTTGGTATAGCCGATAAAAGTAAACTTACTTTATGCTATTTTAGGGGCGAAGCTCCTCTTACTCGGGCCCTGTCCCGTTCCCTCGTTGCTGCTGTATACGGCACGGCGCATTAATGATGATTGTGGCAGGATACCCCTAGGGATTGGCCAAGCAAAGATTGGCCGAAGAGGACAAAACGCTCAACGCGTTCGTTGCTACCCAACAAGGAGAAGAGGAAGAAGAAGAGGTTGTCGTTCGTCGCGTGCGAGCTCAAGACACGTACCGGGGGGTACACGACACAATTAAAACGCTCTGCAGAAGGCGACGGCCAAGGTGGCTAAACTGTCACACACCGAATTCGCCAACTTACCCATGGAGATTCTCATCGTCCAAAACAACCCTACGTAACCACCACAAACATCGACGTCGTAGACGGGCTTGTCAACGGAGCGGTGGAAAGCGTGACGTGTCGAGTCTTTATATGATGTGCGGGCGAATGTTTCACGGCTTTACCGATAAGCATATTTGCTTCGCCCCTATCATCATCATTCACTTCGTGGAGATTGGGGAATTTTTTTTACGTTTTTCTCGTTAAATATTTCTCAGGACAACGACAAACTACCATTTTTCACAGATAGGCGAGAAAAATGGCCTCCCGTATACTTGGGCTAAGCCTTGCCCGCCTCTAATAGTTCAGATAAGTTTCTGAGCTCTCAGAGCGCTTTCAGGCCTCCAAAATTGTGCTGAGCAATGTAGTGTAGGTTGATGAGTAATAACTACAATATATTGTACTCATTTCTTTCCTAATTATTTGGCGTGGGGGCAAATTCTATTTTACATTGATTGTAACTCTTCTCGGTAAATGGCGGCACAGACACGTTTTTATTTTAAAGCTCTACTGGTGATGACTACAGTATTCTCAAAACAACTACAGGTATTTTGAACACTTCACCCGAAAAGGGAGATATTCAAGCTACTGTAAACGAAAGCAAACACATATGAGCAAAAAATTATGCGTGATTTGCTTTGAGACTAATTCATCAGATGTCGCTACCTGCGCCGCGGCGGGCTGAATATGCAAACCGCAAAACACTGGGCTAAAACGTGCCCTACCGTTATCCGAAGCACGTGGAAACTCCGGCTTCCGATACCACGGTAAGCGGTCACGGTAAAACGGGCACGTTAGATGTAAATTCCTGTTCTGGGCAGTTGCTGAAGTAGTCTAGTAAGGCAGTGTTTCTCAAATGGGGGTCCCCGGACCCCAGGGGGTCCGCGAGAACATTTGAGGGGTCCGCGAAGCCTCCCTAAAAACTTTTCCCGCCACCATTGTTTTCTCGATTTTGCCGTATTTTTTGCAATCGAGAAGGTGGCTTCGCTGCATTACACGTGCGTTTAGTTGCTTCGCGTTGTACATATTTTAACATCTGCTTCTGCGTAACGTGCCAGGTATGAGAAGGGAGAAAAACAGACACAGGAAGGCGTATATGGGTGTTAGGCAGAGGTCGGCGAACTCACTCATGAGTCCACTCACTCAGACTCATTTGGACTCAAACTCACGCGTGAGTTTGAGTTTGAGTGAGCGCGAGGCTAGTGTGGCATGGTGAGTTTGAGCTTGAGTGAGTTTGAGCCGAGTGATCATGACTGAGTTTGAGTCGGATTGAGTTTGAGTCCATTTTGAGTTTGAGTCCATTTTGAGTTCTGAGTACATTTTGAGTTTGAGTCCATTTTGAGTTCTGAGTACATTTTGAGTTTGAGTCCATTTTGAGTTCTCAGTACAATTTGAGTTTGAGTCCATTTTGAGTTCTGAGTACATTTTGAGTTTGAGTCCATTTTGAGTTTGAGTTCATTTTGAGTTCTGAGTACAATGTGAGTTTGAGCTCATTTTGAGTTCTGAGCTCATTTTGAGTTTGAGTCCATTTGAGTTTGAGTCCATTTTGAGTTCTGAGACATTTTGAGTTTCAGTCCATTTTGAGTTCTGAGTACATTTTGAGTTTGAGCATATTTGAGTTTGATTACATATTGAGTTTTGAGTACATTTTGAGTTCTGAGTAAATAGGAGTTTAAGTCCATTTGGAGTTTGAGTACATATGAGTAGCCTAGCAGGCAGCTATGGTTGGCTGTTAAGTTTCATGCGTCACTGTGGGCTCGGAATTCAAGTTACCTGCGGGTATGGCACCAATCGCGATCTGCATGATCGGTTGGGATGGAGGTGGTGTCTGATTTTTTTTAGTTTCTTGTTGAATTTTTATGGCCATAAGCACTTGCTGTATACCTAATTTTCGCGGCTGGGCGCGTGAGTGATAATTGACTGGTGAGGTCATAAAAAAGGGTTGTCTTAACTTTTCCTCCTGACGGATCCACTAAGAGCGTGGGAAAGGGTGGTGGGAAAGCACACGGCGGCGCTGGCGTGCTGGTTGTTCGCCTGCTACTGTTAACGGCTTGATATACTAGGGGTCACAAAGGAAGAGGTGAGACCCGGGGGGAAATGGGGGGGGGCTGTCCTTTCTACTGTTTCAAATGAATTAGCTGAATTGACTGGGCAGCGCCCCTTAAGACAGAATAATGACCACATTAGATTGGGTGAAAAGTGAAACTGATGAGGCTAAGGCGTGTAAGGTATAAAATGAAAGGTCCGGATTAACGGAATCACGCGGGGTAAATAAAAAAATGCTTCCTGATTGTAGTCATCAGGCAGTCATAATGAGTCATAGATTGGTTTAAAATTCAAAATGACGCTGCGAGGGCATGTGGGGAATCAAATTCAAGGTCTCGATGTGGGGAATCATTCGGGACGAACATGAGATATGGATATATCATGACGTAGTCATGGTAAATCAAAGATTCGGTTAAAATTCAGGTTCATGATGCAGGGCGTATCAAATTAAAGGCCTCGATGAGGGTAATCACGTGCTTCCTGATTATTATCATGACATAGTCAAAATGGGTCATAAATTAGGTTAAAATTCACAATGATGCCACTGGGTGTCCGGGGAATCAAATTGAAGGTTCCGATAAGGAAAATCACGTGGGACAAAAATGTGGTAGGGCTATAAATAAGAGATAGTCATGGTTAGCCATTGATTGGTTTAACGTTCAAATTGATTCCGCTAGGATGTGATGGGTATCAAATCAATGGTCTTGATGAGCCGAATCACGTGGGAGAAATACAAAAATGCTTCCTGGTTATAACCATTATTATTTTTTTGGTCATGGCGAGTCTTATATTGGGGTAAAATTCGAAGTGCCCCCGCTAGGGAGTGTAGGGTATCAAATTTACGGTCTTGAAGAGGGGAATCACGGTACAAATAAAAAAAAAGGCTTCGTAGTTCGAATCATGAGATGGTCATTATGAGTCATAGATGGGGTTAAATTCAAGGTGAGGCCGCTGAAGCATGTGGGGCGTCAAATTGAAGGTTCCAGTTAGGGGAATCATGTCGGACACCTAAATAATGCGTCCTGGTTACAGTCATGAGTCATGGTTAGTTTGACTGGTATGAATTCCATATGACCCTGCTAGGGTGTGTGGGGTATCAAATTAAAGGTCTCGTCGAGAGGGTCACGTGGGACAAATATGAAAATGCTTTCTGGTTATAATTATGAGGATATCGCAAAAGGTATACAGCAAAAGGTACACACTCTCACTCGCACTCGCACTCGCACTCGCACTCTCACACTCACACTCACACTCACACTCTCACTCACACTCACTCACTCACCTCACACTCTCACTCACACTCACACTCACACTCACACTCTCACCACTCGCACTCACACGCTCATTCTCACCGCACTCTCACCTCACTCTCACTCACACTCACACTCTCACTCTCACTCTCACTCACACTCACACTCACACTCACAACTCTCACACTCACACTCACACTCACAAATCACACTCTCCCCTCACATCACACTCACACTCTCACACTCACTCACTCTCACTCACCTCTCACTCCACTCTCACTCTCACTCTCACTCACACTCACATCACCCACTCTCACTCCCCCACTCTCCCACTCCTCACTCACACTCTCACTCTCACTCTCACTCCACTCTCACTCTCACTCTCACTCTCACTCACACTCACACTCTCACCCCTCACTCTCACTCTCACTCACACTCTCACTCTCAACTCTCACTCTCACCCCCACTCTCACACTCACACTCTCCACACTCACACTCTCACTCACACTCACACTCTCACACTCACCCCCTCCTCACTCTCACTCACACTCCCTCACCTCACTCTCACTCTCACTCTCACACTCACCCCACTCTCACTCTCACTACTCACCACTCTACACTCACACTCTCACTCCACTCACACTCTCACTCTCACTCTCACTCACACTCTCACTCACACTCACTCACACTCCCACTCTCACTCTCACTCTCACTCTCACTCTCACTCCCACTCTCACTCTCACTCCCACTCCCACTCTCACTCTCACTCTCACTCTCACTCTCACTCACACTCTCACTCACACTCACACTCACACTCACACTCTCACTCTCACTCTCAATCTCACACTCTCAAACTCTCACTCTCACTCTCTGACTGTCTCAATCTCTGTGAGGCCATGTAGTTCTGAATTCATTTTGAGTTCTCAGCCCATTTTGAGTTCTGAGTTCATTTTGAGTTTGAGTACATTTTGAGTTTTGAGTCCATTTGAGTTTGAGTACATTTTGAGTTTTGAGTACATTTGAGTTTTGATCATTTTGAGTTTCAGTACATTTTGAGTTTTTGAGTCCATTTGAGTTTGAGTTCACTTTGAGTTTGAGTACCATTTTGAGTTTTGAGTCCATTTTGAGTTTGAGATTCATTTTGAGTTTGTGTACATTTAGTTTTGGTCCATTTTGAGTTTGAGTACACTTTGAGTTTGAGTACATTTTGAGTTTTGATTACATTTTGACTTTGAGTACATTTGAGTTCTGAGTACATTTTGAGTTTTGAGTCCGAGTGAGTTCTGAGTTTTGAGCTCAATGTGAGTTGAGTTTGAGTGAGCGCAGATGTGCTGCTCAGCATGAGTCTAGTTTGAGTGAGTGGTGATTGAAAAAAATTGTGAGTGAGTTTGAGTGAGCCGCGCCAACTTTGCCGAGGTATGGTGTTAGGAGGCTTTAGATTCAACAGCAAATTGTTTAACATTATGACGCGCATAATCATTAAGGCAAGCAGAAAAGGCGGGCATTGGGATAAGTGTGTGGGCGACGTACGCTCCAGTGCAAATAATTTGATGTTATGACACCGCTCAACATATTCTCCATCGTGGGGTCCACCACCACTGTCGCAAGGACAAAAGGGGTCCTCGGGGTAGTCATAGCTGACAATCACTGTAGTATGGTATTGGCAAAACGGCCGTCCTAAGGAGCACTTGCAAGATGATGAACGATGTCGATGCCTATCTTCCCGCGCGGTACTGAAGAAAATGGTACCGGCTTCATTAGCGGCATTACCTACGTTGCTGGTTTTAAGTGCGAATGCAATTATTAAGCGAGCCTGAAGCGTCCGCCGCCGTCCGCATAGCAACAGCTGCGGGTGCGCGCGCTCCTCGTCTTCCTTGGCAACGGGGGAGATGGGCTCGCGCTGCCTGGCCGCTGACATGGCACATACCCACGTTGGGGATTGGCCAGGAATCGGGCGTGAGAAGGGCTAATGCACCCGCTTAAAGGAGTACTGACACGAAATTTCAAAGCTGAGATCCGCTCTAGCAATCAAGTACAACGCAACACAAATAGGTGTCTGTGAATAAATGCATCTTTCTTTCTTTGTAGTTGTGTGTGTGTGTGATCTCTCTTTCGCGAACATTACCGAACCGCGCAAATTCAACTCGTGCATTCGCACTTTCACATTCTTCCCCTCGGGGAAATGCGGGGAATTTTTTTCAACAGTCTGACAATGAGATAGCAGGTCAGGAGGAGGTCCTTCCGTTCCGCAAGAAGTGTGGGAGCATCTCAGTGACGAACCATTTATTTGTAGTTGCAATACGTTGGCGGTGTCAGTTCCCAAGAAATTGGCGCCTTGTGGTACCACGTAGTACAGGAGTTGAGCATACTGGTTCCCATAATGAACGGGAGTTGCGAAGCATCCGTGGACGAAGCATCTTACTACGTGAAAAATATACCAATGTCGTTTATGAGGGCTGGAGGGATGGTAGAGGCTTCGGTTGGCTGTACGTGTCAGCACGAAGAATTGAAGTGACAGAACCCGTGTCCACGAAACAATCGATGGGCGTTTCTTGAAATTGTATGCGACTGCGGCGCTCTGCTGGCCATTAAGTTCCAGTACGCTGAAGGAAGATGGATCACGGTAATGAAATTCTTGAACAGCAAGGGACTCCTAGTTAAGCTTCTCGTTACGAGAGTATCTCTCGAAGGGGCCATACTTGTCGCAATTGTTTGAAGTTTTGTTTCTTGCATTGCAATTAGTAAATTGGCTAAGTGTTTTTTACAGCCGCAGCGAAAGGAGGTCCTGCCATTATGGCCTGATAAAGCGCGTTCGTCTGGGCCTGGCGCCTGGCGTACCCCCCCCCCCCCCCTTACCCCGCTTACCCTGTTTATACCCTGTTTACCCCGTTTACTTCGTTCGCTGTACCCCCTCACATACATTGACACATGCGCGAGCGATTTTGCAAGCGGTTTCTATGGTGCCTTCGTCCTCGGCAGTTATTCTATACGTGGGGTCTGCCGGTCTGACTGGCATTTCTTTTTGAAATATTGCAGCATACTCGTTCTGCTGCCATCAATGGCTCTAGAGGGGCTTCGTTGGTGTAGGCAAGCCGGCTGCGCACTCAGCTATTTCAGTAAGGCCACCAGGTTACAACAGACCAGTCTAACAACACAGTCAGTTTGTAGTGGTTACTTTTGGTATGAACAGCAAGAGTATTCTGACAATAAATCACTGGACTGTCTCAGCATAGCTAGATTTAAACATTCGCCCGCCGCGGTGGCTCAGTGGCTAAGGCGTTGCGCTGCTGAGCACGAGGTCGCGGGTTCGATTCCCGGCCGCGGCGGCCGCTTTTCTGATGGAGGCGAGAAGCAAAACCGCCCGTGTGTACGAGATTTCGGCGCACGTTAAAGATCCCCAGGTGGTGTAAATTAATCCGGAGCCCTCCACTACGGCACGCCTCATCGCCTGCGTTGCGTCGGCGCGTAAAACCGTACAATCAGATCAGCTTTAAACATTTACGGTTAGTCCGACACAGTCCCTATACGCACTTTTCACACCCCCTCACTAGTAGGCTATCGTCCCCCTGATTTATGTGTCATTTTATTTTTCGGGTATCTCCTATTACGAATATTGCTGGAGTACAACTGAGCTTGAACGGCAACCACTGCACGCCAGGTTATAATATCTCCGATGATAACACAACGCATCTTAGGCAAACAAATAACGCGCCTTAGAAACTTTTTATGTACTTTTTGGTTCAAAGCAGTACTACCCCCTAAGTGACAAAATCACCTTCTAACGTCTTATATACTTGCAAAAATAGTAATGTTCTGGCCTTGATTTTGTTAAACTGTAACAATTCTGTTAGAAGTTTTATCAGGATCAGAACCTTGTTACTTTTTTTTAAAGCTGGGATTTTGAGCACAGTTCTTATCCTTGAGGCGAAAAAAGCGCCCCGTATAAAGAGGCATTTCGTTACCGATGTACCTTTTTTCTGGAACAAGAGAGAAACACCGCACGAAAATGTATAGCAGTTATCACCATGCTTCCTTTCTCTAGCATAAGATATGAGAATTCATATTTGTAACTCTCTACAAAGCGTATTAAATTTTTTTACCAATTATTCAACGTAAAGTAGTATAGTTGCTGCCATCCAGAACGGCCACCTCAGCTGTCGCTTCCTGATGTTACAAAACAATTTCACCATCTTCCCGTAGGGAAACCCTGAGTAGTATGCGAAGCAACCATGGGGTCGATTCAAGTTCCCATTAGTGTTCGGTTCGATCGCGGCGTTGCGAGAGGAGAAAGGGGTGTGGAGTGCGCTCGCGCGTCATTTATACCGCGGAGCTACAGTGGCGCCCCCAGCGGAGTATGCGGCGGCTACAGTCGCGTCTGTAACCCTAAGCTGCTTCGAATAATCGCGCGCGGAGCCGCAGGTGTTGCCATTCGTTGCGCAATCGTGGATATGAGAGGAGCTTCGGCGAGGAGAGGAGGAATGCCGGAGAGGAGAAGAGCGTCGGAGAGAAGAGGAGGAATGCCTCGCATACTACTCAGTGTTCCCCTACGGGAAGATGACGACGGTGGTTGAACGCGAAGCTATCTCGTGAAGGATTGTTTGGTCGGCCAATTCCTAGGGACATCCTGCCACAATAATCATCAGCGCTGCCTGGCCAGGCATGCGCAGTGGGGGTGCGGACGGCGGACAACGACGAGGGAGGGAGGGACTCAGCCCCGAGGATGAGATGCTTCACATCTTACAAGCATTGCAGCAAAGTCAACTTTGTTTTACGTTTCTTTTAAGTGTGAGGTGTTCCTACTTGTCTAGGGTGACCACCCGCAGTGCGCAATTGTGAAGTTTCTGAGAAAGTTGTATAGCTTCTCCGTGTAGCCGTACGGCTGCATTGAGGTGGATGTCAAATTTTCATTCACTCCGCCTGCAAGCTCGGAAGAAAATTGCAGTAATAAAACTTCCACGTGCATAAATTTTCTTCGTAAGTGTTCTAGCGAATCGCAATGACCCACTTTCTGTACAAACACGATTTCCGGTTCAAAACACAGCGCAATCGTTCGGAAACCGTTTGAGTTATGTTCAAGGAGAATCTAAGGCACGCATGCAAAAAGCACATGCAACTGGGCGCGGTTGTACCTGGGCCGTTTTATAACCTGCACGAACGGAGATTTTAGGGCTGCCAAAATATCTCACGATTCCAGGCCAATTTGAGGTTTTGGAGACAAGCACAACTAATAAACAGCGCAGCTATTACAATCACTGCTCAATAAAATGCATTTGCTTTAAAAAAGTTAGTTTTCAGCAGTGTAATAATAGGTAACCGGGTTGTACAAATTTAATTTGCTCTGTGGTGTTTTTTGCACGAGGTGTTATAATTAATTTTTAAGGAAGCTTTTTTCCGGTAAAAGCCTTAACTATCTAAATTCACTGTTATGCAACACACCGGTATCCAACGATTACAAAGTGTTAGAATGCAAACCGCACATCTTCGAATTCATTTCAATCTTGGGCATTCGTATGTCAATGATAATACGAAAACTGGAAAAGGGTGTGCGACCTTCTTAATGCAAAAAGATAAGCGACTGTATTGAGTGTGGCAGCAACTAAGTGCGGTGGTGAGCTTTTGAAGGCATTCTTCAATTTCAGTTATTGGCCATTTTAGCAAAGAAAGCAATTATACCGCTTTCACAAAATTAGGTGGAATAATTGGAGCTTTCCCATATTTCCCTGTTTGTGTCTTTCTGCATTGTTTGAAGTCATTTACGACTAATTGCTCGTTACAAACCTCCGCATGCAGATTCCGTGTCGTCATTTCTTTCCTTCAGTGATTTCCCGCGTGTCGCGGCTTTTCTAGGTTTGATGGAAGCTCATGGTCGCTTCCATGCAATTCATTGAGCTTTCGGGAACCCAAGTACAACATACCACTCTTATCTAGGTGCTTTATGTGCTCATAGATGTCGAAATACACACGACGTGCGCCCACCGCGTACATTAGCACGCTACTGCTGCGAAAAGCATCCGGACTATGCAGCGCGACACTGTCGCCACCAATACGCCGTTCTAGCGGCGGACAGGCACGAAATCTTCCTTAAGTCCTTTTCGTTTATTTCCTGGTGTTGCTCCACGAGTAGGCGTGGATAAATCGTATTCGAAATCGAGCCTGAATCTTGTGGTCAGTAGTTCCCTTTTCTCTTCCCTTTCCCACGCACTACATTGAAGGCGCTGCGCCGTGAAGTCCATGGTCCGTCGTTCCCGGGTTTCCAGGCACCAGAAATGTTATGGAACGGGACGCAGAGGCGAGGCCATGGCTGAGCCGGACCGAGGTTTATTAGCTTCCTTCTCGTCCCTGATCGTTATGATAGTACGCGGTCGTCTTCCTCTTCTTCCATAATTCCGCAACAGACACAATACAGGCGAGGTGGAGCGCTGTAGTGGAGGGCTCTGGATTAAATTTGAACAACTGGAGAACTTTGCCGTGCGCCGAAAGCTCGAACGCACGGGCGTTTTTGCGTTTCGCTTCCATCAGAAAGCGGCCGCCGCGGTAGGGAATCGATCCCGCGTGTTTGGGCTCAACTGTAAAACGCCATACACATGGTGACCCCAGCGAAGATGGAGGAATTCCTTCTGTGCAAGCGTGGAAGAACACGAAACGACGCATTGTATTGGCTTTGAAATTATTTACACGTTGCATCGTCGACACACCAGCCGTGTGTGCCCCACTTATACGGAAGTGTGCAGCAAATCTGCTCATACCTTACTGAGGCACCTCCTACTTTAATTATGGTAGAACTTCTGGTCATTCGAGATGGAGAATGGATTTTTCTCGTTAGAGATTTACCTTCGCATAAACCCGGCGTCGGGCCTTGACCAGTACACGTACTCCACACAGGCAGTTCGGGAACTCCGACGCGTCGCCATGTTTCTTGACTTGACCTGCGATGTGCATAGAATTGTAATTGTGAACTGATTTCTGTTGCCCGTGTGCGTTCTGCGGAATCGACGTTACACGCCTGCCCACACCGACGCTTACGCGGCCTGCCATTCAAAGAGGGTGACAAGGTCGCTACCCCTGCTACAGTTATCGAAGAGCGCCACCATTTTCATTCTCTGGCGCTCCACCAGTGCCCTTCTTCCTCCTCGTGGGTCGGACCTTCCGGGCGCGTTAACCCGCAGATAGGAGGTGGCGCTTGCGAGAATCCGCGTTGGCAAAGCGTTTACCCCGGCGATAAAGGCCTCATACAGGACGAAGGTTCTACCAGAAACATGGCCGTTCTGAGATGCCATCGCCACTAAAGCGACTCTAAACCATCTCCCGGGGACATGTCTGGGTATCCAGAGAGCACGAGTTCGCCACATGAAGGTGTTTGGATACCACACAGGACGACCACCTTACATTAATTTGTTTATTTTCTCTTACCCTCCCTCCCCATTCCTTTCCCCCATCGTGACCAGTGGTCATCCTTTTCTATTAAAGGTTGTCTCTCTCTCTCTTACCTTGGGAAGTAAAAAATAAAAAAAAAACCGGTTTAGTAACGAGGAAGAAAAATGTGGCTAGGGAAGTCCGGGGCCAGGAGTTAAACCCCGGACTTTTACGTTGAGGAAAAAACAACCTAGCCCACTGGGCTACCTTTGGGCACTGGACGCATGGTCTGCCCTACCGGCCTCTCCGGAACATTATTGTGGAGACGCGATTACTTGTGGAGATTTAGATTTTGACGAAGGGCGTATTATCGCAATCAAAAAACTATGACCCGGGGTTTTCTGTGGACGCCGCACACATGACGGCCAGCAACAAGAGCTCTGCTGGTAAAAAGTGCGTGCAGAATGTCTGGCTTAGACCCTCTTTTAGGGTGATTACTTGCATTCGTGCTGAATAATCCCAAAAAGAAGCGCGCCTCCCCCATTTTTTTTGGCGCTGGTGTGGCAATGAAAATGTTGGAAACTTTCTTATCACTGATTGTAGCGGGTAAACAAGCAGGTACAAATGAAGCCGTGGGGATGAGGAAGAGGGCGACAGGGAGGGGGCGAGCGCTGGTGCCCACTTCTATAGCCAAAATGTTTTTTCATAGGGGGTTATGTGTTGCCCGAAGGGAGGAGATTTGCCGAAAGGTATATTTAGTCGGGCTTACGGCTTTTTTGAGAAAACCCCCAAGCCCCTTTCTAGCTACGCCCCTGCAGGTGGGATAGGGCGAGGGAGCGCAAATACGCCAGGTACACACCACCTACCGACGCCCATGCACAGCGTCGAAACTTCTAGATAGTTAGTTGTTTCCCGCTAGTCCAGTCCCGAAACGAACACACCTACGTTAAGCAGGTCCGTTCTTCTCCCTTTCACCAAAATTTTACACCCGCCCCATCGCAAAGGCGTTTCTCGGCCACGCACAACAAAATATTTGTTTTGCCAGAACGCTTTCTATTTTCCTCATTGTAGGAGCAATTTCCCAAACCATGACCGGCTCATCGCGCGTGAGCTCCTCGCGAAAAAGTCACGCGAGATCACCAAACGGGGTCCCGACCATTCTCGAAGAAGCAGGGCGAATCTCGCCGGCCTTAAATCATGCACCCAAACGGACAGGACAACCAGTCCAGGAATCCGCGCCTTCTAGGGAGCCGCAAGGCCTCCAGGAGTTCCATGGACAGCGGGTCTAAGGAAAAGGGCTACTCAAGCAGCCCGTTGGGAAGAAGGAAGGGGAGCTCAGCCTCGGCGGTGACTGCTGCCTCGCACCAGTCCGCGAGTCTGAGGACGGCGGAGGGGAGCGCACATGGATTGATGCAAGGGAAGGAGCGGCGAACGTCAAGACTCTCTGCGGAAGCTCCGGACCGCAGAGGTAAGCAAAACAGTTTGTGATTATTGCGATCACGAAATAGTTATTCTTCAGGAATGCTGGTAGACAAAAGCCGCATAAAAGCGCCAGGTGTCCTAAATGAATGTCTGTTGTACAGTACGCTCACATTTGGGGGGAGAGGCAGAGCTTAACGAACCCGGTTAGGCCGATTGCAACGAGTGAGTGGTCTCTGGAAATCTGGTATGCGCAGTGTAGGGGATTAACATCGTGAGTGCCCTGATGGCTTTTAGCCCCTTGTGAGTGGAGAGTTGTTAATGTTGTGCAGTAGTGTCTTACCTTCGACAGTACAATATAGGCGGAAAACTGTCACACGTATGCCTCTTCTCTCTTGCCGGTCCACCTCTCACGCTATTCATTCCAATCATCTCTCGATCGTCCCAGTAAAATCGCAGTAGTGTTTTTTTTTAATTCATATCAATTTGCTCATGTTGTCACTGCTTCGCGCCATCTACTTGCCCGTTTTTACGGTGTCGCTAGGCGTTCAAGCGCGAGATCCCCCATGTACGCGCCCGTTTTGCATTGACCATTTAAATATTGTTTCAAAGGCCATTTTATGTTGGCCCGAAAGTGAGCTACATGTGCGCCCAGACGGACGCCTTCGTCTGGTCGGCATGTGACTACTTGTGTAATTAACAATTGCCGTCAATACACCGTGTGAACTCGATTTTTTAGTGAAGGCAGTTAAGGCAAAGCAGTGGCGGATGAAAAACGTCAGTGATAGGTGTGCAGTAAAAACTTGGAGAAACGACATGCGTTTGCTTGTTAGCCTAATGAAATTCGAAGGAACTGTGACTTCCCCACCAAGACGAAGATGTGTGTCCCTTTAATGATATCTCTGAGGCATTGCCTTAGGGGTGCAGAGGCGCATCTCTATAGTATTGGTATTAAAACTTTCAGCCCGGGTTCTGTTGGTGTAGGGACGGAGATGAAAAGTACCCGCACTTATGCAGTAATTTCAGCCGTCCACGATCGCATAATTTGTATCGGTATAGTTGCCGAAAAACACCGGTGAGAGCCGTTGTCTGCAACCGTACTCATCAAGAACAAACATGTGTATGGTCAGCGGACAGAAATTATGATTTTTTCACAGATTCTCGCAAAACTAAGAAACACAAATGAAAGAAAGCTCATGACAGATTTATTTTATAGGCCAAGTGGAGTGTGATTCCTTCCCAGATTTCCGCATTTTAAAGACGATAGTCTTTCTTGGCCTACTTAAACCCACAAATTATGGTCTGTCTGTATGCCTGTCTGTCTGTCCGTCTGTCTGTCTGTAACTCGATTCAGCCACGCAGCCAAAGTAAAATTGATATTGCGCAATAGTTTTATATACTCACAGCCAAATGTAAACGTCTAATCCCAGTTTAAATGTTCATACCTGTCAACTTTGTTGAACAAGAACATAACATTACGCAAATATAAGACAGGAAATTAGTACACAAGGGATATATACAGTGTCCTTTTATTAAAAAATTCATGGATGCTTGGTTTTTCGATAACAAATGATATTCTACATCTAGTGCAAAAAACCGCCGCCTCGTGGCGGCATATGAAAAATCACTGCGGCAACAGCAACGAAAGGTTCGACTAACAAGGTTCCACGTTCTTCTTGGAACGCACGTGGAGCACGGCCACGCGGTTCTATAAACCTTGTAGTCGACCGCCTCCATTCACGCGCGTCTCCGCCGTACTGCAGCGCTAGCATCGAGGAACCCGGCCGGTAGCAGTGGAACGCAGTAAATTCAAATCGCCTCGCGAAAACCTTTAGTGTGTTTACCTTGGGATGAGCGCGACGGTACAGGAACAGCATGAGAGGTGAGCGGGAAAGCAAAGGGGGGCATTTCCTTGGCAAATGTCTACAATTACTATCGTCTTTTGACGACATTTGCAACGAAAGGAACAGACACGCGGCCAATTTTTTTTCTAGAGTTCAGATCAATTGCGTAAACACTGGCGTTTCTACCAAAGGGTTGTTTTTCTCCAAAAGCCGGAAATAGTAGAGGAATTTTGGGTTATACGCATAGAGCTATGTTGTAACACATGCACAAAAAGATAGCACAGAGACACAAGCGCCAAGGCCAAGAAGTTAATAATGTAGCCGACTGCGCCTGCGTTAGCCTCATTCGTGCCCATTTTGTAAAACCTTACAGAATATATCAGCGTAGAATCAGTGGCAACTCCTATCAAATCATCCAGTTCAATGCTAATCATGCGAGGGAAATTTTATTCTACGGAATTCGTAATTATAGTTCACATAATACTTCTGTTGCAAAAATAAGCACGCGCAATTAATTCCCTGTTGTCTCCAACCCTCCATGCAGGCTATCGACTGCCTGAGAAAGGAGATAGCAGATCCAGACTTGGAAAGCCTTCTTTGCGGTCAACAGAGGACAATCGACCGAGGTATACGACGCTGACAACTTCGGCGCCATCCGCCGAAGGAGGCGGCCACGTCGTCGGCACGACCCCGCCGCCCGAGAACGACGTCATCAACTTCTTGATGAAATATCGCTTCCCCATCACGGTCGCCATAGTGTTCGTGTTGGTGTTGGCCTTCACGTTTTTATTGGGCAAACTCTTCTGGGAGCCCAAACCAACTCAAGCATCTACTAGTTCGGCATATCCCCGCGGAACTCGGCTACAGTAAAGCAGCATACAACGGCAGACACGCGCTCTAAAAAAGCGGCTCAACTATACCGACGCAAATAAATCGACACCAAAGCAACTACCGGGGTTGGCGCACGTCAGTTTTGCAAAGAAAATGGTTGTAAGATTGAACGATAGCTTCTGAAGCGTTTTCAGAGCTGGATGCAACCAGTAAATTTTGTCGCTTTGACCTCCGTGGACCCGGGCTTTCCTCACAAACCTTCTTTTCGAGTGAAACCGGCTTTATAGCCTTGTGGAGGGAATGATCCGTGAGGACAACGTATGACCTGAGGTCATAATTGGAATATGGGCAAAACTATCAAATAATCAAATAGCGAAGTGTACAGAGAATACTCTCTTTTTTGCAGGCAAAGGTTTAATAAATATTGTTACGGGTGCGCAGAACAGGTGAGACCAACCCTGGTTAAGAATGATTAGCGGCCAATTCTCTATTATTACAAGACGGCCTTCCGGTCCCCCGTGCTGACTTACCCCAGTCTAAACCTCGTCGTCATGGATAATTACTTGGTCATGGCGCATAGAGAATTGTCCCTTTATGACCCGTAAAATCTCTCCGCTGCGAGACTAAAGACAGTCGGCCCCTAGTGGTCGCGGGACGAACCACTCCTATAGTAGGAAAGCCACTTCCCGTCAGCCGCTAGTTCCCGTTCCGCAGCACCCAAGACGCCCGCTTTCCACGATAAAAAAAAAACAGCATCAGTGCCTTTGGTACCGTTATCTGCGGTATTTGTCGAGGTATGGCGCCCTGTGTGGGATAACACTCTCCTCTAATTCCGTGAAACAACGTCACCGTTGTCAGAACTTGCAGTTTGAAACAGGTATATGACTATGTTTGGATTTGTGGCAGTTTTTTAAATGCCAAGCAGCTTTTGGTCGAGCCTATTCCCGACGCCGTTGTGTGGGCGCAGTTGTGCGGCGTCCACACCACAATGCGCATGCCTGGCCAGGCACCGCTGATGATCACTGTGGCAGGACGCCCCTAGGGATTGGCCAACCAAAGAATCCATCACGAGATAGCTTCGCGTTCCAACCACTGTCGTCATCTTCCCATAGGGGAACCATGAGTAGTAGGCGAGGCATTCTCCTCTCCTCTCCGACGCTCCTCTCCTCTCCTGCATTCCTCCTCTCCTCTCGGGCTGCTCCTCTCCTCTCCGGGATTGCGCAACGAATGGCAACACCTTCGGCTCCGCGCGCGATAATGCGAAGCAGCTTAGGGTTACAGACGCGACGGTAGCCGCTGCATACTGCTCTGGGGTCGCCACTGTAGCTCCGCGATATAAATAACGCGCGCGCGCGCTGCGCTCCCCTCATTCTTTTCCCGCAACGCCGCGATCGAACTGAAAACTAATGGGAACTTGAGTCGACCCTATTGCTGCTTTGCATACCACTCAGGGTTCCTCTACGGGAAGATGGTGAAATTTTTTTTTAACCAATCAGTGCTATTGCCTACCCTGTTCGTAACGGCCGGGGTTTGCCTGTTGAAGGTGGCATGGTTGTTACGAAAAGAGAAAGGAAAGCACATGAAAAGAGGCAAGAGAGACGACAGCATTTATGCATTGACGTTCATTAGCCATAGTCTTGTAACAACTGAGCGTGTGTCGTTTTTGAACTAAGAATGAAACAAAGATTTTTCTGCCCAAAGCCGTGCAGAGTAATGGTTACACGGGTATATCATACACCGGTTAGAGACATTTTAGACGCCTATTTTTAGGCCTATTGTAAACCTTGCACAGGTGTATTAATACATTACAAGAAAGCCGTGCTGTAGGATGCTTCCATCATCCTTTTCAAAAATAGTACTGTTCTGGACAGACGCCCGTGATACTTTGCGATATTTGTACCTGGAGAGCCAGTCTGCTACACTCCGCTTGATGGCGTCACAGAGGTTACTGACGCAGGTAATGCGTCTTGGGGAAATCAGTGCTGGAAGAGCAATAGTACGGCGGCTAGGATCAAGGACGGCCTGTCATGCGCATACTGCCTCTTAATAATCTGAGAATATTGTGCCATAAGTGGCCCGGGAAACATCTCATCTCAATGCCGCCATGGTCTTACGAGAGCCTGCAGTGTCAGCTACATGTCCCTTACATGAGAGTCAAGCGAAACACGCCAGTGGAAGCAGCCAAGCATATTGGTTCTTGAACATTTGGAGAACACTTATCCCAGTCACCTTCAAGTTTTTACGGATGGCTCAGTCGATCCGTACAGAGGGGTTATTGCCGGGGCGTATTTCATTCCTGATGGCCAGGGTTCCTGGGCAGCACGCCTGGATCATGTGGTGTCTTCCACCGCATCCGAGTGCATTGCCATCGCGGCTGCTTTGAGAAAACTTAAGTCGCATAAGCCGCAGGAAGTTGTAATTCTGACTGACTCAAAAGCAGCAGTAAAACTTTTGCAGCGTGGGATCCCCACGAAAAAGGACTGCCAGCATTCCTTACGGCTTGTGCAAGAACTTAACAGCAAGGGTTTCAATGGATTCCATCCCATTTTGGCGTCAAGGGCAATGAGACAGCTGATCAGATTGCACGGATTGCGATGCAATTTGCACCGGCAGTTAAAGTCTCCCCCAATCACTGGAAGGACTTCAGGGGAACAGTGGCCGAACATTTCATGTCTTTGGAAAATCCCTATCACCAGCCTTGCGTCACAAAGGGGCTTACAAGATCGGAGGCAACATTGCTGTACCGCAACCGAACGGGCTCAGCGAAGACCACAGCATGACTATTCAAGGTGGGCCTCGCGCGATCGCCTCTGTGTTCGTCATGTGCAGTGATAGGATATGTACACCACTACGTAATATGTTGCCCAGAGCATGATGTCGAGCGAACTGCAATGCTCTCAGCGATTAGAAAGCTGGCAGCCCCACACAGCACTCTGGACCACATCGTCTTTCCAAGGGGACATTGGATGCTGCGAAGAGCTCCTGAGCTCCCTTGAGGAGACGGAGCTTGCAAACGTGTGGTAAAAGGACACTACCTTTGGCTGATTAGGAGGAGCTTGGGCGGAGCAATTGCCCGCATATCCAGCCGGGCTAACGGCCCCTGATCCCACAACAACCACCACCACCACATATGTTTTTATGTAAATGTTTTAATGTTTTCTAATATTTTTTGGGTAAAGCAGTTGTGAGAGTGCGGATGTGGTGTTGATGTTTTCGATTGTTTTAAATAGGCGTGTTTTTGTCCGCATCACTCTATGCTTAAAATTAGCCAGCTTTGTTTTTTGTGGTCCGAGGGAAAAGGAAAGGAAGTGCGTTGTGGACATGGCTCACAGGGAATATGTTTGGGGTCGGCAGTGAGCTCACCTGAACACCACCCAGTGGATGGGAAGGGAAGTAGTGTTGAGTGATAGTGTAGAGGAGAGTGTTAAAGAAATCAAGAAATCGAGAAGACAAAAAAGACAGGCAAGCTTTCACTCACGCGCAAAACTTGAATGGCTTATCTGGTAGCTGTTGTAAGGGATCATTGATGGACGCAAAGTTCACTTTTGGTATCGTGGTGGTGGCGCGGTTGACGTCAGCAGGATGGTATTTCAATGTTTTTATGTTGAGCATTTGGTCGACGTTTTCGCACGCAACTCTTCAAGCATGCCTTATGGTCTCTAGCGGAGGCTTTGCACGCCGAGCCTTTCGGAGCGCGGCCTCTACCTCGGCCGAGCGAACTATCGTGGGCCGGGCAATGTGGAGTCAAGGATCACCCACAGCAGCAGCAGTGACATTCAAGTAACGGCTCTTCTAGGGAATGGAGCGCATGCGCACGACGACACAAGGATGAACGAATTACGAACGTAGGCTATGATATGTCTTTCTCGTTGCGAGCAAATGGGACCAGGACACGGCGAACGCTGAAGTTTTTTCGGGTTAATGTTTACCAATGTCCCTATGTGGGTATACTTGGCTTGATGAACGGGCGTTCGAGGCACGAGGCGAAGACTGGAGTTTTTTGGGGGCAATATTGGCAAATCTCCCTAAGTGCTTAGCTTGACGACCATGCGGTCGAGGAACGCGTGCCCGAGCTTTAGGCAATTTTTCTGTATATTTTAACTGCGGACGTCATGAACGAACAATTTGCTCAGCAGCTTCCCTCTCAATAAAAGACAAGGCCGAGCCAGTTCGCGCACAACACTCATAACGGCAGTCCGGGCTACAGCGGCTGGGAGCCGTCCGTGAAAGGATGCAGGTAGCCGCTAAACTCGTCCTACCGGAAGCCGGCAGCCTCGTGGCGGATGGCCTAGGGCGGTGTACACCACTTGTTGCGTACCCGAGGCAGGGTCGTGAAAATCCGCATGGCCTACCCAGAGTCTGCTGGTGTTGGTCTATACGGCGTCGTTTCGGCATCTCCGTGCCCTCCCCTCCTCGAAGATAGTCCGCAACACTCCCGAGTTCGTCCCGTCGTGGATCCTCGGAAGGAGGGCAACGCTGTCGCCACTGGTAAACGGGCGCTGGATGTCCCGCAGCAGCACCTGCAAGCCCGCATCTCGATGGGCCAGGTGCTAGCTTCGGGGGACGCGGATGGGACCCCCAGGACGGGCCGTGTGGCGCGGCGCTGGTCTACCTCCGCTTCCTCCGGTGTCGAGAACCCCCGTAGGTTAGGAGAAGCGCGCATAGCCCAGCCGAGGTCTCCACGACTTTGATTGGTGGATTGCCTGTGGTAGCCCCTTTTTAAAGGGACACTGAAGTGATTCCTAACATTACGGGATTACTAGCGCAAATTGTAGTCCGGAGTCTATAGGCCATGTTTCGACCACTCTGAACGCGTTTACGCGAATTTATTTAGTAGAAAAAGCAATTTGAAATTGCTGTCCTCCTCTCTGCACCCTTGCCCATTTTTTGTGGCGTTTTCGTGTGACGTCACGAGGAGACGGGCTGGCAATTGGCTGCGCTACTGCACACGGTCCGCCGACCTTCCGATCGAGTCAGTAGTCACAGCGTTTAGACCACGGGCCGCCGACTGGTCGTCGCAATTGGCTCGCTTAATTGAAACTAAGCCACCGCGCGTTTGGGAATGAAAGAATGTGCCTTTCTTTACTTTGTTATTTTGTACACTGTCATCATCATGATCATCATCACCAGCCTATCTACGCCCACTGCAGGGCAAAGGCCTCTCCCATTATTCTCCAATTACATGGGTCCTGTGCCAACTGTGACCAATTTATCCCCGCAAACTTCTTGATCTCATCTGCCCATCTAACTTTCTGCCGCCCCCTGCAACGCTTGCCTTCTCTAGGGATCCACTCTGTTACCCTTAATAACTAGCGGTTATCTTCCTTTCGCATTCCATGCCCTGCCCACGTCCATTTCTTCTTCTTAATTTCTACTAATATTTCTTTAACACCAGTTTGCTCTGTGACCCACTCCGCTCTCTTCTTGGCCCTTAATGTTCCACCTATCATTTTCCGCTCCATTGCCCGCTGAGTCGTTCTCAATTTAAGTTGAACCCTCTTGGTGATCCTCCAAGTTTCTGCCCCGTAGGTGAGTACCGGTAGGATGCAGCTGTCATACACTTTCTTCTTCAGCGACAGTAGTAGGCTGCTATTCATTATCCGAGAATGTCTGCCATATGCACCCCACCCCATTCTGATCCTTCTAATTATCTCTGCCTCATGGTTGGGATCTGGGGTCACAACTTGGCCTAAGTAGATATATTCGTTTACCACTTCCACTGCCTCGCCACCTATCTCAAACCGCTGTGCTGTATCGAGGTTATTGATCATTACTTTAGTTTTCTGCATATTAATTTTCAGACCCACAGTTCTACTCTGTTCGCCCAGTGCGGAAAGCATGCTTTGCAATTCGTCCTCCGAGTTACTTAGCAAGGGAACGTCATCAGCAAATCTGAGGTTACTGAGGTATTCTCCATTAACCCTTACTCCCACCTGTTCCCAATCCAACGTTCTGAATACTTCTTGTAAACATGCTGTGAACAACATTGGAGAGATTGTGTCTGCTTGTCTGACCCCCTTCCTTATAGGTATTTTACTGCTCTCCCTATGGAGGATGATGGTAGCTGTAGACCCGTTGTAGATATCCTCTTGTATTCTTACATAATGCTCATCTACCCCCTGGTTCCGTAATGCCTGAATGACTGCTAGGGTTTCGACCGAGTCAAATGCTTTCTCATAATCTATGAAGGCTATTATAGGGGTTCAGTATACTGAGCGCACTTCTCTATCAACTGATTGATCGTGTGAATATGGTCCATTGTTGAATAACCTTTAAGGAACCCTGCTTGTTCTTTAGGTTGACTGAAATCTAAGGTTCCAGAAATTCGGTTAGCGATTACCTTGGTAAGTACCTTGTAGACGACTGACAGTAACCTGATCGGCTGTAATTTCGGCATGTTTTCCTTGTTTTTCCCTTCCAAGATTCCTCCAGTACAAGATTCCTCCGTCCTTCCAGTACACTGTATCTAGCTCCAAGTCGTGTCAAGGTCGCCTCACACAAACGCTGCACAAGGGCACATACGACGCTCCCCTTACTTTACGCTAGTAGGGAAATCTAAGGCCACTTGAAGGCGGGAAAAGAGTCAACGAAGTCAATATTGGTACTAAGAAAATAAAATCAACTGAAACTTTTACTGTACAGCGCAAAACTAGTGAGCAGGAAGCACTTTTTTGCGCTGGGTGAACAAGCACAGCGGTCAGCAGCACGACCGCACATCTGCGAACGCTTTTCCGTCCAAGAAATGCAATTGCTAGACGTGAGATATTGTGGAAGTTTGGGGGACGCTTACTGCACGGGTGCTATACGACAAATAGTCACTAAACTACTTCAAATGATAAGGGTAAATAAAGGTGTAAATTGGTTATACTTTATATACCTTATATATCCCGCCTAATCAGAGTTGGCTTGTGGCTGATTGGTCTAAGGCGCTAGGTAATCGTTTTCCAAGTCGCAAGTTCGAATCCCCGAGAGTGGATCGTTTTTTTTGGCCAGTTGATTTTCTCGTTTTCGGCCGATGCTTTCTAAACTGAGTTCACCATTTTTTGGCCGTAACGTTCACTGTTCCACGAGCGAGTTTGCAGAACGCGCGCAGACTGCCACTGACGCTCTAGTCGTTGCATTAATATAAGATTTTTAGAGCCCAAAAACGCACTAAAAAACAAGAAAGATTCACATGTCACCAGACACTGTTCCGAGCATGGGTGTTTTCCGCTTTTTCATGACACCACCATCCTTTCGGTTCACACTAATCAGATCACTAGGGAAGTTATCGAAGCATTTCACATTAGAAAAAGAGGCGATATCTGCATAAGTGAGCCGTCGATAGCATTATATGAAAAAGAATTCTTATTTCTAGATAAGTCCGTGACTTAGAGTTTGGTGTTACTTTGTAGTGATAATCTCGATGTGCGTCATGTTGTGAGCGCACGTGGGTTTTGGGGACATAGTATATATATGCGTGTTGCAGTTTATTGAAAAATGGTTGTGAGTACAGCGTCGTCCTGTCGTCTTTCTCTCCTAGTGTCCCCGTTTTTTACGCTGTTTCGTCAAGATGATACATAACCAGTACTAACTCGCCCAAATGTTGATCCTTCTGCTCTAGTGAGTTCTCGTTAGCGTGCTGCTGCTTGCGGGAAGTGGGCACAGGCCTGAATCAGCACACCCTTTGCCTGGTGCGAACACGCTTTTTACTATACAGGCATGAGTGAGGCAAGCTCCGAATATGAGGGAAACGCGCATGGCATTTGAGCGTCAGTGGTGACGCGGAGGGCGTCATCCACTGCGTAGGCCTCGGCTAGTGATTTCTACGATTCCAAGCCGTCCTGGGAGGCTTATCTCAGCCATTTTACAGCCGACAATATGGCACAAGGGCGGCACGGCGATTACTTAGATCGAGAAGGCCCATCCAACGATGCCGTCGGATGTCAAACATGTTGTTTTACAGAACCGAAACCGAAACTTGTACGAATGCTAGCCTCGGACATCGTCCAATCATGGTGCCATCTCCTCGCGACGTACCGGGAGCTTGACAAATTCACTTCAGTGCCCCTTTAACAGGGTAATGACGTGTGATCGCAAAATAAAAACTGTGACACGTGTTAAACCCTTCGTGTACTACTAGCGCTGCTTCTAGGGCAGTCGCAAAGTACTTTTTCTCTGTTACAGGTCGTGGCTGTCCTAGGCAATATTTCACTCTCTGCTTTTCCTCCGCCAGCATTCTAATCTTCTTTTCATCGCGTCAACAGCCCTAAAGCTAACTCCCTGTGTGCTACCCTTAAATCCTATGGCTTCGAAAGCCGGATATTTCCCTCATGTAGATTTGGATGGATACACTCACATTCAAACACTAAGGGCCACAGAGTTCCGGCTTTTTTTTCGCAGACCACGCTTAAGCCATCATTTTTCGTATACTTCCCCCAAAGCTCTTAGTTCTCAAGCAGTATTTTGTCGGCTCAAAACGCCAAGCACTGCCCTTGAACATATCGAAAAGATTTTCGTTTCTTGTGGCCAATTTCTCGTCCCTGTACATCGCTAATGATGTTTCATCTTCTATTTTTTCTCTCTATTTATGTGTTTCTATCTACCTTGCTCATTTTAACACGAAAGTGTTTTATGCCTAGGTACACAAACCTAAGTGACGTCATATCCGTCACGGAAATGGCATCATCAGAAAAAGTTTTATTGGCGCGGCGCCGCTAGGTTTCGAGCCAACTATCACTGTGGCCGCACAGGAGGAGTGAAACGCTCTACCGACTGATCCGCGAAGTCCTGCCCGGGTAGCGTTACAAACGTGCCTGATGTCCTTCCCTCTAACTTGTTCATTCTGATGGGGCTACCGTGTGTGAGAGGTGAAGCGAAGTAGTGCGTCATGGCGCTAATGAGCGCCGATGGTTGGCGCCTCAATAGGGCAGCGTGTAGCAGCGGAAGCTGCTCTTGTTTACCTGTCCGCCGCCGACGTGAAACGCCACTCAGCTTGTGGAACGACCCCTATGGAACGCCGCCGCAGCGGTCCACCAGCTGAGCTCGTTGCAACGCATGCGTCTGGCGTGCACGCCACCGAGAAGGACCAGTGTGGTCGCACCTTTGCCTAAGCTACCCGCCAGCAGGTCGTCGCTCGCTAAGCACTCCCACAAGACGGCTGCCGACCCGCAAATCATACTCCTTACTGTGTGGCTTCACCAAACGTGGCTTCACCAAACGATTCGCTGACAACACGTTCGGTTCCGTTCGGACGGTTTGCGAGCGCCTGGAGTTTCAACGGGATTGACGCAATGCTCCAGCGCGTGTAATCCAGTGTCTAATGTTGATGTGTTTAACGCTGCCGTACCGACTAAATATAAACAGCCATGTGCAAAATTATATCGATGCACAATAAACATTCAAATGCTCCTGTGAAAGTACATATCAATTTGGTGTTTTACCGATTCCTATGAAAGAAGGATCAACCACACTTTGGGTTACCTTGGCTGTCTTTGATTCGCCACTGTTATCTCCGTACTTCGTCGTTAGCCTTCCAGTTTCCTTAGCCACTGAGTGTCCACGCTTTCTATGTATAGGAACCTAAAATCTTCGGTGTCCACCTACGTTCATCATTAGCTCTCAACATTCCTTAAGTATATGTTAACCTAAGCTTCTTGAACTTCATATGAAATCCAGCCCTACCTCCCTGCACTGCTTCGTAAGTTGTTTTCCACGCGCTTCTAAAGCCAGACGGGCTACCGTTATCTGGTTTACTTGAGGGAATCATAGAGCTTCTGCTTTTAAGCAGAGTACTGCATTCCAAATGTAATGTCCTGAACAACTACACCTTTCCAGAGTCCTCTCAGCACTTTATACTTATTATACCCTCCCTCCTCTTCATCTGTAAGCTTCATTATAGCTGCGTTTAACTTTCCTTTACTCTGAAATTGCTCCTAGTTAGTTCTGAAGTAGTGGCTCTCTTCGTTTATCGGCAGTGCCAAATATTTCTATTCTATCCCCACCCCTCCCCTTCACAGTGGGCGGCGCAGCTGTCCAGCTCTGAACCCGGCTCCCAGCTTAACCTGGTGAGACGGGCCCGGACTGCCAGCCAGAGCCAGGGACTCCTGAACTAAGGAGTCTCCCCACTGGTCTGCCTCCACACACGGAGTCAGATTGGGCCTGAATAAAAGTTTTTTCCTCCTCCTCCTCCTTTGACTTTGGGTAATTTTTCCCCCTGGATTGGCACGGCGTTAATGCTAGTGGCATTGAAAACCATTGTTCCTAATTTTTCAGTGCTGAAATTTAAGGCAAAATCTGTGGCTTCCTGGATAATATAATGTATGAGTGGTTGCGTATCCTTCTGGTGTCAGAAGATAAGAACAATGTTGCCTGCGTATAACATTTCCTGTATACGCTTTTGTACCGCCTCGCCTTTCCGCATATGTGTTTCGTTGAACCGTAATTGTATTTTTTCTAATATTATTTCTAACCCTGCTATGTAAAGTATAAACCACATTGGGCTAAAAGGCCTTCCCTGTATCAGACCTCGATGGGTGTTGACCTTCTGTGCGCCTTCCAATGTCAGGTGCACTCTATTATCATTACAGATTGCTATAAGGAACTGCATTATCTTGCAATCCAAGCCCTGAACTTTCAGCCCCTCCACAGACTTCTGTGTTTACGTTGTCATATGCCCATGTACTTGTCAAGAACGTAACCAATAAAGGTGTATTCTGAGCTATCTCAATTTCAGTGTGCGGTAGATAGTGAAGAAATCATCATCCAAGTGCCTGTATTGTCGAAATCCACTCTGCAGTTCCGAAATATAAATCTGTACACCACTGACTGTACTGTGAGTGGTCTGTATGAATAATTACTGGATTTGTTGGCTCTGCCTTTGTATATTAAATCCATCGTACCTTCGAGTCAATCCTCCTCCGTTGTACACGCCGTGGTACGCCCGCTTCGGCACCTGGTGCGAGAAACCATTGCCTCGAGCTCGAAGCTGCCGCAACCGTTGGAGCAACAGTGGTAGGCACCATACCCGTGCGCTTCGTTCCCGGGGGACTTGATAGCCTGCTTCCATATGCGCTGGCAGTCAATGAGCAACCCTAGATACCTCACAGTCCCCCACCATAGCAGAAGCTGTCCGTGTAGTGTGATGGGTGATGCTACCCAACGAGCCATGTAGCCAGCCCCCCTGGTACAGAATCAGGTCTTTGTGTTTTATACTCCGAGAGCTCCTAAAGATTAAAAAACGGGTTTAATATTGTGTAATTTTTTGTAACATAGACCTCGTCTTACGCCTAACTAGATTGATTGTTCCACACTGCCCGCTTTAGATAGAATTTTGAAGGGGAGCCATATTTCCCGGACAACGTCGCATAGAAATGGGAGTGGCTAGGTTTTGAAATACCGATGTGTGTTTCATATGCCTTACATTTGGAACTGCTGCTTTCACAGTTCGGCAACATGACGACAAGGGTGCTTTGACTGGCGCGGAAACCTGAAAGCCAGCGATTCGCGGTTCATGCTGCACATGCGCTCTAGCTCTTTCCGCTGCGCCTGGACCTTCCACAAGAAATTAAAGGAATGAAAATTCCACGTGAATAAATTTCATCCGTTATTCTTTTAAGAACGGCCAAGAATTATTGTCAGTACAAGCACGATATCATCTTGAAAACCCTGCTGGGTTATTCGGGAACCTCTTGCGCCCGTGGTCTGGTTCTCTGATTGGGCATGTGGCATTGCACGTTTTAAGAAAAGCAGCAAGATTCATACATCACCATTATGATCAGCATTTTTCATCTTCGTCGCACGCCATTCGTCTATCAAACACAGACGTCCTTGTGAACATATCGGCGCTTTACTTAAACAGTCAACAGAAATCCCCGTCGACACACTAATTTCATATGCTAACTCCGGGGCAAGAACTCGCAGGTGAAGCCCCTGAACACCGCGACCTTGGTGCTATTTTTAGATTGCTTTAAAATTTCGTCTTTTCCTCTCACAGTGGAAATATGGTATAACCTGGATGTTTCTCTCCAAAAATTGCCTACCAATAGATTTTTTAATGAAATGCCTACCCATGTGTTTCCTTAGTTTATTTTTAAATAAAGAAAATTTAAAGGGAAGCTCTGCGAGGAATGTATAACACACCTATAACGGGGTAAGGTTGATTTCCGATCTTTGTGGGTGTGTAGCTATGTCGTTTCACAGGCTTTGTATTTTGTAGTGTTCAAAAAGCCTAGCTGTTCCATGCCGCTTTAAATTTGTCGAAAAGAGCACAGATGATCAACCGTGCAGCTATGACAGATATCTATCAATTTAAAGCGCTCTTTTAAAGCGCTCTTTCACAGTTTAATCTATCAATTAGTTCGGGCTACACACCAACCGAAATTTTGCTGGACATAAAGGCCGCCTTTGATTTGGTCCTGCACACAGCAATTCTTGCCGCTCTTGAAAACCGTGGCTTGGGGCAAGATGTATACATGGATAGCGGAATGCCTTGGTCGACGACCCCTTTTCATCTCCATCACAAAATGCCCAAATTCTCCTTACGCCGGGGAAAGAGCGAATCACAAGGTGCCGTCTAATTCCGCGGCTGTTCAAACTAACCCTCATTTCATTAAAAAGAATCCTGCCTCATGGAGTGAACATCACTGTGTGCGCAGAGGTCATATGTGGGGGGTTATCGTTCACAATTATGTATAGAGCTTCGCTTACAGAGAGCTCTATACGACATCTCTAACTACCTCGGAGCCCGCAGTCTCAAGCTTTCCCCAGGTAAGAACGGGGACATTGCCTTCACACGGAATAATATGGATCGGTATCCATTAATGCTAGGGGGGGGGGGGGGCGGTAGAGTGTGAGGCGCATGCTTTCATATACACGAGTTCAATATTTTTCTGGTCACCCGAAGTCAATCGATGTGGGAGCCGCATTTCTTCGGCCGCTATGTGTATAAATGGCTTGCAGGTTCGTGCTCGGGCAGCGATTGGCATTCAATGGTTATGCTGCACAAAAGCTATGCAGATGTAGTGCTTTAAAGCTTCCTATCCTGTATACAGTATCCGATACAAGCAAGAAATGCCTTGAAGCGGCAAGATGCAGCCACCTACCCACTTGACTTGGCCTTCCCAAGGGATGTTCGAACATTGGAACCATAGCAGAGGCACGTTGTTCTTTGCCTTTTGAAGTAATTATACAACAGGAGACTCCTCGAGGAAACTTGAGGCATCAGATACACGCCAGAAATCACTTCTTAATTGGTACCGCCTCCGAGTAGAATAACTCTGGATTCTCCTAAACGATTCATAGCATACCGCTGTCTATGCTGACCCAGCACTCACAAAAAAAGCCACCATATTTCCGTCCTTCGATCCAGCTCCCCTACAAATTCAATGGGGCATCCCGGGAATTGCCCCTAAAAAGACTTGGCCGCAATCAGAAATTCTCCACATCGCTCAAGACTACCTGTCTACAATGCATGCAGGGAGAAGATCTATAGTCACCGATTCCTCATCATACATGGAAAGTTCTGCGCACGGGGGAAGGCACAGTCATACCCCACGTGAAAAGCATCAGAGTGCTCGGCATGCACATCGAAGCCAGCCGCAGCAATACAACCGCAATCGACCGCATGGTCACCAAGATGGGGATCGCAACGCGTCTCATCAAACGAATATCTACGCGCAGACAGGGAATGCGAGAAGCTAACCTGCTGCGCCTCTTGCAATCATTTGTCATGAGCCACGTTACATACGTTGGTGCGTTCCACTACTGGAAACAACAGGAGAAGGATAGGATCAATGCGGCCATCCGCAAATCCTACAAGGCAGCACTGGGGTTGCTCAACAGCACGAGTAACCAGGCCCTTGCCGAACTGGGGGTACACAACACCCTGGACGAGGTGAGTGAAGCCCAGCGGGTCTCCCAGCTCGAACGCCTCGGTTCCACCAAGACCGGCAGGGCCATCCTCCAGAGGTTGGGCCTCAACCCACCTCAAGTTGACCAACATCAAGATAGGATCGTTCCCATAGAGGACGACATCATTCGCAAGATAAAGGTGCTCCCCTTGCCGCGGAACGTCCACCCGGACAGGAACGCGGAGAGGAGAGCGGCGCGAGCCCGAGCGCTCGCCGAGGCACACAACAGTGACGAGGGGGCAGTATACGTGGATGCAGCCAAGCACCGCGACCGCCCCAACACATATGTGGTGGTGGTCGTACGAGCCACCACCGGGGAACTAATGAACGCCTGCAGCATCAAGGCCCGAACGGCCGCGCAGGCAGAGGAGGCTGCCATAGCCCTAGCGCTAGCGAGCAGCCCCACAATCACCACGGTGCTCAGCGAATCGAGGACCGCAGTAGCAAGCTACGCCAGGAACGCCGTGTGCGGGACTGCAGCGAGCCTGCTCCCCGAGCGCAAGGAGACTACAACGCACATCCGCTGGTTCCCCGCACACGTGGGGGGCATTGCGGGTGGCACCATCAACCGCAACGAGGAGGCGGACGCCATCGCACGCGAGCTCGCGCACCGTGCGGTGCCCCCCTGCCCATCGTCTGCGGCGGAGATCATGGAGCCCCTGACCAACTACGGGGACATCCTTCACTGGCATCGTGCGGGAAGACGCGCCCTGCCCCACCTCACCCGAGGCTCAAGAGGGGCGAAGCTGTCCTCCTCCGTCAACTACAGACTGGATCCGTGCTGACTCCAGCGCTCGCGCGCCACATGTGCACTGGAACTTACGAAAGTGCAGTGTGCAGTGTGTGCGCGTTGGTGACTGCAGACCTGGCCCACATCATGTGGGTATGTGAAAGACACAGTGCAGTGGGGAGCCCAAAAGAGCTACCACCGGACATTACAGGACTCGTGAGCTCGCCCGAATACGAGCGGCAACTGCTGGCAGTCCAGCGGCTCGAGGCTGCTCTGGCCCGGCAAAGGCGAAAAGGAGACCCTCCTTCGGCAGGGGACTCGCCGAGTAGCCTGAACCGGTGCCCAGGCATAGCTTCAGGGTCTGCTTACTACATAGACAGGGGGTGGCGAAGACCTGCGTGGCCTGACCCGCCTCCCCGCCGGAAAGTTTCAATAAATGTCATTTTCTCTCTCTCTCTCTTGAACACACAACTAACTTGTGAAATGCTCTCCTTTCGCGCGAGCGACTAACATTTAATTCGACAGCCGTTGATCTCTATGCCCTTAAAAAAGCAATAGTTTACACCAGTCGCCATGCTCGGAACCAGTGGAGCATCTTCACGGACCTCAAGGCAGCTCTGGAGATTCTATAGCGGAAAAGTAAGTTCCCCCCCCCAACCCCATCTCACATCTTGTGACATCTCATACCTTCACAACCTTGCCTGCTCTGCTGGGGGCAGCAATAAATTGCAGTGAATACCTGGACGCCGCGGCATCAGAAGAAACCAAAAAAGCTGACGAAGCGGCCCGGAAAGGCCTTCTGCACCAGAAGGCCTTTCCGCCTTTCCGAATACTACAAGGTGCTTTTTTCTAAAACAGAAGCTTTCGCCATAGCCCATAGCATTGCGGGAGCTGAAAGAAACCGTTGATGCAAGGATTTCAAAAATTCCCGCCGCCTTTTGCACACTATTGATCCACAATTAAAGCCAAGACTCCCGCGACAGCTTCCTCGTAATCTGAAAACGTTATATCATCGTTTAGGGCGTAACAGTACATATACAAACAGTTACCTGTTTCACCTTGGAACAACGCGAACTCCGCACTGCGATAATTGTTGTCGTGTTGAGACCGTTGAACACATTTTATTAGAATGCGCGTCCTACATGGCACCTACATCACACTTCCTGGAAACATCGCGCGTATAGAACAGCGACGAATAATATAGAAAATTACTGTAGGACCATGGAATTATCCCTCCAAGCAGCGCCAAACTCTAAAGAGTTTGTCCAGTTCTTTGAATGATAGCGATTACGAAATTGTACATTTTGTTCGTTTCATCGCGCCAAGTCAACGACATCTTTTTTCTTTATACTTTCTGCCAAGCACTTCCGTTGGCTGTTTCATTTCCTTCCTTCAACCTGAATTCTCAACATAGAAGCCACAGCAAACTCAGGCAAATCACTCTGCTTCTTCAATACTAAAAGGTACGCATCCAAGAAGGTTGGTCCACAGCAATGCAATCCTTGCTAGTAAGGTTACACAACTTGTGCTTAAGTCGAGATGCGGACTGCAATGGGCACCGCCTAAATAATTTCATGCAAAAAGTTCAGTTACAATGAGAATGCCTTAATTCACTGATGCGACAGCGTGATGCATATCACCTACCTTTGATGGAGCTAACATTTCAGTTAAATATGACTGCACGTAGATGACTTCATTTCGTATGTTAACCTTTATACCTGCAGGATACAACAAACATACACAAATTGCACGCTGCTTCTGATTGAAACAAAATACGGTCCTGTATTGAGCGTTGAGCATTGAATTGCGGTTATTAGCCGTTCAAAGCCTCCAAAAAATGCAGTATTGCGCCATGTTGACAAATAAACCGCATAAAACGTATTTCATCAACTTAATTTGCCGAGATTGGGGTATTATAATTTCTTCCTCTCTCGGTTCCTTTTTTTTTCATTGTTTGAAGTCATCCTGACTAGAACCAATAACATGCAATTTCCGTGTCGTTATTTCGTACGCTAAGTGATTCCCAGCGGTCGGGGCTTTTTCGGCATAGCAATTCAAGCTTGTTGCCACATACATGCACTCGACTGAGTATTGAGGAACCAAAGTACTGTTTATCACTTTTGTATACGTGTTTCATGAAACCGTGATGCACGAAATCGACAGGACGCGCGCCCACAGCGTTCATAGCTACACCTCCTACGAGCAATCACACTAACAGCGAGACACTGTCTCCACGTATAGGCCGATCTCGGTGGGAATCTGCATGATTTTTTCTTCAATTTCTTGTCATTAATTTCTCTCTATTCTGAGCGCGAGGGCGCGTGTTCGATTCCAGGCCGCGGCGGCCGCTTTTGTGATAGAGGCGAAAAGCAAAAACGCCCGTATGCATGACATTTCGGCGCACGATAAAGACACCCAGTTAGACAAAATTAATCCGGAGACGCCCACTACGGCGCCGCTCATCACCTGCGTTGCGTCGGCGCGTTATACTCCACAATTATTTAATCCATTTCTTTCTATTACGATGATTTAATGGTGTCACTTTAAGCAGCCCATTCCTAAAAAAACACCTTCTTAAAGAACACATTACACGTCTCTACGCGTCTGTAAACCTATTTTGCACGCTGTATTATCAATATTACAGTGAATTGAAACTGAAACACATGGGCAATTAAGCTACAGGTGTGGTGATACTTTTGCAATTATCGCTTTCACTTTACTGAAGCAAGATTTCTGCGGTGGCATATTTCGGAGAGAGGCATTACCGTAAACTGGTACCAGTGGTGTTATACACTGTGGAAATGCCTTGTAGAAGGAAGTAAGAGCCCGGAATCTTAAGAGGGACGGTGGTGCCGCTGAGCGAAACATCCCCTTTTAAAGTAAAAGCGAAAATAAGGATAGCAGGTGGGGTTCCATTATGCGCGCCAGTCAATGTGTGCTAGCTTCGCACGTTGCAGCAGCAGAATAAACGTCGCCCTTGTTACTCCTTTCTTTCTGACACTTACCTACACGGCGGGGGATTTGCCAAGAACCCGAAGCTTCGAGGAGATAATGTGCCCGCTTCAAAAAAAAAAATGGGTTTGAAACGTAACCATGTAGAACAGCGTGTGCCGCGTGACACCTGAACGCAATGACATGTGCGAAGAACGGGTACACAGAAGCCGCACTGAACGCTGATTGTAGGATATTTGTGCTATGAGTCTAGTTGCTGATGTGATTCGTGCCGGAGGGCGAAGAAACCAAAGTGAAGAAAAAGGTCAAATACGATGCCTTACTATTCTTCTCGCCTCAACATTATCAGTAAAGACGTTGTTAATAAGTATATCGAGGCTTTCGACTTCACATAACGTGAGCATATCAGGGAAACCCTGGGGAATTAATTTTTAGAGGACACAACGCAGGAAAAATTCACCATGTGGCGTATGTTTGTCACGCTAGGGAAAACGTATAGAACAGAGAAACTACAAATAAGGAACGAAGGTATCTATGGGAATAGGCGAGGCAGCGCATTGCTCTTTGAACCACCGGCGGGGTGTCGTAGAATCAGGGAATACCCGGCTAACTGCATGGAACAGGATGAAACTTGTGTATGCTATGGCAGGGATAGGGAAACCGTAGAGCGTATTGTCACAGACTGCACAGAGGTATACGACCGTGGCGGGACGATGGGGAAGCGACGTTGACGGAGGCTTTGGGATTTGGGGTGAGGGGTAGCCTTACTTCACGGCTATACGGGGAACGAAGAGGCGGCTGGAGTGGTGGAGGAAGAAACATAGGGAAGAGAGTGGGACGTAGGAGGAATAATACACCGAATTAGAATATAGAACAGAAGTGGTAGGAAGCGATGGAAGTTTCAAACCAGTGGGGGTGGGGGGGGATGGGGCTACCCATTACGTTTTTAAGGGTAGGGCAAATAAGTAGAATAACACAGCAAGTCGGTTGGTGACAACCGACGTCCCTATACAAAAAGAGGGCCTCTAATCATCATCATCACAGGCTGACGCCAGAACACCTCTCTTAATAAGATTCAACCATCCATATCTGACTAAGTCGTTCTACGCTGCATTCATTCTTTGCATTTCGCATCTCTGTAATGACTTCAAAAGAACCGGAGGCATACCATTGATGGTAATTGCGAAAGGCATGATGAGGATGGGTATGGTAACGACGTCGTTTACGTGTGAAGCTTCTATCAACCCGGGGGGATTTCCCAGAGTTGGATCGCTAACTGCTTTTACTGGGAGCTTGAGGCTAAATTTTACTTGGTAGAAAAAAGGTGAATGGTGTGAAAAAAAAGTCCACTGTGATTGAAACAGATAGACGTGAAAGTGACAGCCATTGACAAAACTGTGCAAGTTCTGAAAAGTTAGCTTGCTGAGTTGGAAGACCGCAGCAGGCGAAACAACATTCTTGTTCACGGACTTGCTGAAAAGACGATAAATCAAATGACAATCTAGAGCAGTGGTTCTCAGCCATGGCTGGTCCGGGGACCCCTTCCGGTCTTCCGAAAGTGATGGGGGATCCTACGATGGAGCATACGTTGATCGATGTCATAATGTCAAACAATTTGTGCCTGCAGCTCACGTCGCCCACAGACTTTTCAATGTCCGCCTTTTCTGCTTGACGTTAATGACTATGCGGGCCATAATGTCAAACAATTTCCTCTGGAATTTAAATTCTTCTAAACACCTATACGCTGCCTTTTCTAGGTCTGCACTTTTGCTTCTCATAGCTAGTCAGTTGTGCAAAAATCAGATGTTCAAATATCTGCTACGGGGAGAAACTAAACGTACATGTGATGCGACGAAGCCACCTTGTTTGAATTGCAAGCCGGTGCTGGCAAAATCGAGAAAAGAATGGAGGGGGGAAGTTTCGAGGGAGGCTTTGCGGACCCCTCAAATGCTCTCGCGGACCCCCTGAAGTACGCGGAGCCCCATTTGAGAATCACTGATCTAGAGGAAGCCGTGGTAGAAGGTGCGCTTAGTACTGTCTTGGCTGTGAGTATGCGCTCAGCAGAAAAAATCCACCTAATCCGGTGCAAGCGACCTGATAAAACCAGACCTGTGGTAGTAAAATTATTCGATTACAGCGAAAAAATGAACCTATATTCAAAATGTCTGAAGTTAAAAGGCAAAGATGCTTCTATCTCTGCACAGTACTCCATGTCCACAAGGCAGAAGCGGAAAAAAGCTATGGGACAGCACAGCTGTGCAGAGGAGGACCGTGAACAAGACTAAACTTATATACCATAAAGTTAAGATAGCAAATCATCACTACCTCTGAGATGGTGGTCAATAAACGTGATGGATCCATCTTTTATAGGAATCGGGAAAACACGCAAGTCAAATGTTAGTTCACACGAGCAGTTGAATGTTTATGTGCAGCGATATGAACTTGCACATCGCTATTTATATCACTCTAAGAATAAAGGGTAGAAAAATGGAGAATAACGCGGGTTTTCTCCACCAGCCCAGCGAGTTTCTCCTTTTAGCTCATTACACGTAGCGCCCTTTGCACGGCCTCTGCGAAACACGGGCACGGGGAGCATATACATTCTCCCCTGACGTCTGCGATCTGACGTTGGCGCCGACGCCGGTAACGAAACCGTTCTTCGTTGCACAACGGCTTTCGCCGATTGGGCGTACGCGATTATTCTGTGCAGCATCGCCTCTGCAATGTGGTGCTTCCTTGTCCTCTCACGGCTTTTTTTTATCCTCATGTACTCGCCACGCAAACGCACGCTTCCCCAGCCGTGTGTTTCGCGCACATTCCGTGGTAGCTGCTGCATGCTTGCTGGGTACGACTCGCCTGCTCCCAGTTCAGCGTTACCAGCGCATTTGTGGACGCTTTCTACTCACTGCCAAGGGTAAAAGAGGGCAGCAATTATACTAAACTGCCCATTTCTTCATCAACGAGCTCGGACAGCAGCATATTGATGCGTTAGGGACCAACAACAAAAAAACTCCCACCTCCCGTCGCGGGAACCCCTGTATAGATGCGACGCAGAGGCGGAGCGGCGAAGGGACCGCGTTTTAAGTGCGATGCACTTCTTAAGCGACCCTGAACCTGCGTCCACCGGCGATGTCCGCATAGCATACCCACGTGGGGGATTGGCCAGGAATCTCCTCGTCTTCCTTGGCAACGGGGGGGAGATGGGAGCGCGCTGCCTGGCCGCTGACTTGGCACATACCCACGTGGGGGATTGGCCAGGAATCGGGCGTGAGAAGGGCTAATGCACCCGCTTAAAGGAGTACTGACACGAAATTTCAAAGGTGAGATCCGCTCTAGCAATCAAGTACAACGACAACACAAATAGTTGTCTGTGAATAAAGGCATCTTTCTTTCTTTGTAGTTGTGTGTGTGTGTGTGATCTCTCTTTCGCGAACATTACCGAACCGCGCAAATTCAACTCGTGCATTCGCACTTTCACATTCTTCCCCTCGGGGAAATGCGGGGAATTTTTATAGCGCGCATAACGTTGAGGGGACTGCGTAAGCCGGTCCCAGTCGATGACGACGTTGGCGTACTTGTAAAGCGGCGTCGACTCTAGGTGTTTGAGCCAAGCGTGGATGTTGCTTCGCCGGAGAACGGCACACCGGTTATATGCGCAGCGCGCCCGCAGGACAGGAAACCGCGGAAGACAGAGTACTGCACATGCGCCGGCCCCAGCGCGTCTGCCACGGCTATGACGCAACACAATCCAACACAATCCACTTTAATCCAATCCAATCCAAATCCATTGCAATCCAATCCAAGCCAAGCCACGCCAAGCCAAACCAATGCAATCCAAGCCAATCCAACCGAATTTAATCCAATGCCCCTCGCGAGAGAGTGTTCGCTATCGGAGAGGAGAGGGTGTGAGCGACGGAGAGCGCAGCTGGCGCGGCGAGGAGAATAGGGGAGGGGTGGACAACGCCGACGACGACAACGCCGGAGGGACAAGGCGAGTGAATCAGATGTTCTGCACCTAAAGAGACCCCTGCAGTAGCACAGTTAGCATTTCGGCTGGCGTCTCGAAATGGTTGCCAGACCAGCGGTACGCTCATCGCTAAAACAGCGAGTTATCACTCAAACATACGCGCGGTAGCGTTTTGTTACACGTTTTTTTCTTCTTTGAGCTATTCTGCTACTTCTTATAAAACCTCAAACTAATAAAAGGTTCCAATTGCACGAGTTACATTTAACGAAACAACAAAACACAGCTGGGGCTCACGCCTTGATGTGGGTTATTCGAAAAAAAAAAACAAGCTCAATGTTCCTCTTTGCAAGCTCTGCAATCAGTGTCATAAATACTTTGTGGCAGTTTAAGGTGTAGTTGTGCATTGTGATCGCGCCGACACGTGCAAAGTGTACCATGTGTTGTGCAATGTCTATGTATACGTGTATTATGCTTTCGCTGTTGTCTATTGCATGCAGTGTGCGTTGACAATGCATTCAACGAAGTTTATGTTGGCGTGTTGTGCTATGTTTCTTCCCAATTTGGTCCCGCCAGCCTGCGGCCTCTGTAATGTTGCTATATATACGTTAGCCATAGAGGAAACGCCTTGATGTAAACTCCCACTGATAGTGATGCTTAGTAGCTGCCCCTCCTCTCCCCCAACCGTTTTTTTTCGTCATCTATCAGTCAATTTTAAACTCTTAAAATTCGAGCTCGCTAGATGACGAGCAGTGTCATCTCTGGGCTCGGACGGATGCGGTGGATCCGTTTTTTTCAGCCACCTGCACCGCCTTTGCGCTGAGGGGCACGATTGCAGACGATCTTTGTTGTGATGCATCGGTTGTAGCATGGTAAGGCGACTTACAACTAGTCGTTCTCTAACGGCCGCATGGGATGTTTGTGATCTCGTGAGTGGGTGAACGGCAGGATTACAAGCGTTTGGGAAATAAAGGCAGCATTTTGAATGCAATCGTTATAACTTCTGCTCTGTTTACAGCGGCGCGTTCGCGCTAAACGGATAGACGGAGCGCTTAGCGGGACGGATGCAAGTCGCGCATATACGAGTGGCGTCATGGCTTGCTAACCGGAGGTCTGGTGCGCGGTAGGTACTGTTTTGGGGTATTTTAGACACATTTTAAGCGCACCAACTACAGTACCTACCTATTTGTACTTGCTCGATCATCAAACCGATCAGGCTAGGCCTTTTTCGCATAACAAGCAGTCCTCGGGTAGCGCCACCAAGGGAGGATCGCTCCCCCATTAGCTCACAAAAGGGGGAAATCTTCCTCCATTCCTAGGGGGAGAAACGCGCTCCTCCCTGTTAAAGGGAGAATCATTCTACCTTTTAGGGAGCAATATATGATACATTCCTGTTTCACCCGTAAGGGACAAACTACCACACCTTTTTTTCTTAGAGATTTTGTTGGTATGGCACCGCTAAACACAACAACATTAGACACTTCATTACACGCGCCCGTAGCACTGCGTAAATCCGATTAAAACCTTAGGCGCTCGTGAACTGTACGAACCAAAACGAATGGCTTGTCAGCGAATCGCATTATCCGCTGCAGCGGACCGTGACTTCACCAGGAGATTCGCTTGCCAACCCTGATAACCACTGTCAATTGTCACCTGAAGGTTGGTAACATGACCATGTGAAGTGAATGGTCCTGCTGAAACGGTATTAGAAAGTTTTATTGCCATGCCCACATCACACGGTGGTTCCGCAGGGCTAGGGACACTTACATAACTTCTATCAGCACGCACGGCACCACACTGAAGTCGAAGTAGGAATAGTTGCCCTCTCGTAATTGCCATTAAAGTGAAACGGTCTTCGACAACACGGTAGAAGCAGACTAGAGGCAATGATCGTGAAAGCAGACCACTGGGAAATCAGGGCGTTGAATTTCGCCGACTAGACCTCATGTTGAGATGCCATGCTCCGCGGTAAACATGCCACTAGAAGGACCGTGCGCGACGCCCCGTATTGGCAGCCTAATGGTATATAATTCATGCCAAATTTCGTAACATCCCGAATATTGTTTGCTGATATACACTACTTGCTCGTTCAGACTCATGTGAGAGAAGTGTTTTTTGTAATGTTAGAGTATCTTTCAATTGAAATTTGCTTAAAAGAAGCAAAAAAAAAAAACTGCCATGCTAACTCTAGCCATAAAAAGCGGTTCTAATATACCGACGCCAATGCAATTTCCGTAATTTCCGAGGTGGTTCTGTGGTTAGGTCGGAAGCTGCTGAAGTGTATTAGCACCTGGAGGCAACAAATTAAGTGGGTCAATTTGATCTCCGCGGAGACAAGCTTTCCCACACGGACGATAATTTTTGAACGAAGCCTGCTTTACAGAATTTGCCTGAGGATCATAATATTCAGGACAGCATACGGCCAAGTATCATTTTTCATAGCTGAAGTATACGGCAAAGCCACCATATACAGAAGATGGGAGTATAGACGGAGTATAGACACTTTTTGCGCCGTAAACGTTTTATTTGTGAAATAAGTTTGCTTATGCGCTCTTCAAGACCTCTCCCATCAAGTAGAAATCTGCCGCCTAGCAGATGACACAGCATCTGCACCGTGTAATACTCTGAACCTGTAAAAACTAGCGCAGGGACTATTTCGCAGTTCTGGTTTAAAGAAATAAAGTTTTACCTATCTTTTTCTCTCCCTAATTTTTTTCTCCGCAATTGGGTAATATTTTTCGCTTGAGTTGCTGACTTCTGCTGATGTACAGAAACGATGGTAATGTTAGTACTTGCTTTCGCTTTGCTTTGGGCAGTGTATAAAAGGAAATTTTGTGTGTTTAGATTTAGGGTTCTAATAACAACAAACTCAATAATCCTTAGCGTTGCTTCCACAAACCGACTCAATGCGTTCGGAAAGGCAGGTTTGGGGGTTTAAACGGCAATTCTTACACATACGCTGTTGCTCGTTGAATCACAGTACTAGCTTACGAACAACATTTTTAAATAGAAGTGATGCACTGGATAATGATTCGACAGTGGGTATAAAAATAATACCCCGTGTAATTTATCACAACTTGCATTACATCCGAACGCAGATTACAAGCACGCCAATCCCAATAACAATAATGCCGAAAGCACGTTTTATTTTACCACTGTGAGGAAAATATAGCGCGCTTACCGCAGAGGCCTAATCGAGGCGTAATAAGCGGCACTGTAGCGAAAAGTTTTCAATCACGAGAGAAAAAAAGTAGGGCGAAAGGGGGTGACCCCTTGTTTCATTTACGAAGCCATACTTTTCGTGTCCTGCTACCTTTATGGTGAAATTTTGCTCCTTGTTCCTGTCAAAGGCAACCCGGAAACCTTCCCAGCATTATTTCACGCGTCGTCAATCTTCATTCCATTGTATCTGGACAGCCACCATGACCTACCTTCCGAATTCTTTTTTAGTCTCTTGCCCGGAATCCGACGTTCCACACGCCATTGAGCCATTGCCGCACGTGCCGTGGACACACGTCATACGTTGACCAGTGAGACCTCGACCTGGGAACCTCCTGGTCATCGGATAAACTTCGCCCTTTGTCCACTTCTTTCCACGCTTCCCGTTCCAGGCTCGATTCGGTTCAACATTTTTCTCCCCTCCCCGGTCTCGCCGCAGTTCACAGGCATCCGCTTCAGGAAGAGTGGCGTTCCCTACCGTAGGCAGCAAGCCGATGATCTCTCGCAGCTTGTCCCGTAGATTGGAACCCCGACGATGGTCACCGACACGCAAGCGGCTCATCACTGGAGAGAGCACTTTTCGTGCGAGAACCGTTCCACCGCCAAGCATCAGCCACAGCCCCGAAACCGGAACCGGATGTGGCCGTGCAAGCGACGTTCGGATGTTGGGCGTTGACGCTTGGCCCGTCGGTCGTATGTCGACGGGCTCAGAAGCAGTCTGGGGCGATGTCGCTATGGCTCGTCAGGGTACTTAGACGATGCCAGGCGGTGACTCGCAGCGTGGATATTGCGTTTGTAAGGCGATGGCTGCTTTGTAGGCGGCTCCACATATCGCGCACTCTATCTGGTAACCTGTCCATGGTTTTAGTTTCGGCGTGCGAGGGGGCGTTGTAAACTAAAACGGTTGTTTTGAGAAACCACCAGAGATTTCTCGATTGCCGTTAACGTCTAGACGTCACATATTGGCGTGCATACCTCAGTCGGGTGCGCATGCGCAAGCAGTGCCGGTACCGACAACCGTAAGGGTGTCGGTAACAGCACTGCATCGCCGAAGTGCTGCCTACGCTAAGTATACTCATTTTTATTGCCCCAAAGTATAGCTCCAGGCGCGAAATTCCTTACAAACTATAAATGTAGTCCTCGTTGAGGCTGTTTATTAATACAGTATTGTTAAATTATGCCAAGAACCTAACCTGCCAAGGCTATCGTCATTTCCCTTCCTTCTCTAATCCTCACCCTCTTCAACTTCTTCAGATGAGTTGCTACGCTAACAAAGCGTTTGTAGGACTTCAAAATAGCGCTGATGAAGTTAACCTAAGCTCTTAAGTCTAGCGTGGCGTGAATTCTAATTACGTTATTTGGGGCCAACTATGCACAGCAGCCGGTGGCTTGATAAGCTTGCCCTTTTTATGCTATAGACAAAGTGTACACAGTTCTCTATAAATCAAAATACTTAGATATGGACTGCGTTCTCTATAAATCAAAATACTTAGATATGGACTGTGTTCAAGGAATGCTGCAACACTCTTTGAGCAGTGCTAATAAAGCTGCATGACGTCTAGATTACACCGCCAGAAATATCTTAGCCCCATAATACACGTGCACGTGAAGCGGTGAGCACGCATGTCGCCGTGAAGGACGCGGAAAAAGCAACCGGGCCGCGCTCTTTTCAATTGCCCTGATTGTGCACCACTGGTACCAGCGAAATGACGTAGTTTGAACGATGGCTGTCCTATTGGCTGTCTTTCGTCAACTTCATTGCTTTTACTGTGATGCTCCGGCGTCGTCGGCGCTGCGCACCAACATCTTCTATTCCTGAACATGTGCGAAACGTTTTGATGTTTCTCTTGTGTTTTAAGTGAGCGCGGAGTTTGAGTTACGAACTCAATATTTTTTTTTACCCAGACGTCCACAAGAACCAGTTGTTGCTTCAAAAGCGTCCTTGAAGCCAGAGCGGTCCAGACCGGAAATAAACCCTACACTTGCGGGAAAAAGGAGACCCCATCCCCCCTTTGTGATATATCGAAGGCCGCCAAAGAGAACGCCACGAGGCGCCCCCCTAACCGGGAGAGAAAGCGCAGCTTTCGTCGCATTGTCGGTGGTCGAGTTGAGAGGGAAAGGTTACGCGCGATTTCTCATTGCGGGTAGTTTTGGTGATACTAAACGCATTTTCATAATTCTGGTGGCAGGAAATTGCTGGGGGCAATAGACTTTACCCCAAAATGCATTCCGAGTAGTCGATGGTAAGTCCTGCAGGGTTCCGGTCAATGAAATTGAATAACATCGACCAACTGTAGAATGTCACCTTCGCTTTGTGAATTGATTGATTGATTGTAGGGTTAACCCGCCGACACTGCGCAGGCGATGAGGTGCGCCGTAGTGGAGGGTTCCAGAATATTTTGACCACCTGGGGATCTTTAACGTGCGCCGAAATCTCTAACACACGGGCATTTTTGCTTTTCACCTCCATCAGAAAGCGGCCGCCGCGGCCGGAAATCGAACCCGCGACCTCGTGCCCAGTAGCAGAACGCCTTAGCCACTGAGCCACCTGGGCGGGTAGCTTTGTGAATTATTCATTACATGTCGCGAATTGTGATAACGAGGTGGTAGACCGCTGCACCGAAAGCGCCAACTCTATACTTGGATGTGGTCATGCTGTTCCGTAACGGTTAACATGGCAATTGCTAAAGTGCACAGTACTAGAATTGTTATATTAAATCTGGAAGTCTCAAGCTTTCCGTGCGCACTAAGAGATCCGTCTGCTATCACTTAGGGCGCGGGCATGAGCTTTGGCCTCTCGTCGGTTGCAGCCTCGATTGATTTCATTGTTACCGAAAGTGTATAAGGTTGCGGGAGCTCAACGGCCAGCAAAAATTTGGGCTTAGGTATTTGCCCTAAATGTCAATTTTAAAAACTTCGCTGCTGGTGCTGCTGACTTTTGTTAACATCAGTGATCAACTAAAACAAAAATGACCAGGTAGTGTACCTCCAACAAGCGTGGAAGACGAGACCGCTAATTACCGACTTTGCTGACTGCAAACTGTAAAAGTAGACTTAGTAACTGTATGCTACACTGCTAATTCCAAATCGCCCGAATGGTGGAATTGGGAATTAACCACGCCTTTACAGAACTCTATCCCTCGATATATCCCGTTTTTATATTCGCTTTTTATAATATGTGTTGAACTTTCTATTTGCTTTATAACCAACGTCTAAAGGCCTCGCAAGCTTCCGAATAACAAGTTTCCCAGAAAAATTCCAGAATGGCTCATCAGATTACTTGGGTGTGGAGAGTTGTAATGGGGTCCTATTTCGTTTCAGTTTAATTAATAGAGAGTTGGGTTTGACTGTAGATATCTTTGTGACGTCGTAAAAGCACGGGTGTGACAATGTGTGCTGCGCGTCAGCAATGAGACCTGCACAGAATATTATACGCAAGACGTTCTATGTGATTTAAATAAAGGGGATTTCATGTGTTCTACTAACAACCTTAAGACTTTATAATATCTAGGGAAAGTTCCGGGAAGTCTGGCAGGAATTGCTAGTTCTTTATGATCTGCGAAATCTCCCTGGCTTTTGGGCACCTGTAGGGGTAGATTAAACATTCATCCCTGCATTTTATAATGAAATGCAATGTCTGTGCAATTGCGTAGGAACTTTTGCAAGTAACACAAGCTCAGCTGATGCCCTGAGCAGGAAAATTTCGTCCGTCTATTCCTGCCATCCCAAAGACGAAGCGCCGTCACTCGTTTGAAATTTAGGCTAGTCTCAAAAACGTGTAACATTACCGAGGCGGCAAGGTGAATTCTGCTGCCCAAGGAGTCATGGCGCACTTTTTACGTGACTGTAGTATTGACTTAACCGGATGTTTATGCGATTCTCACGGGTTGTCTTGGCGTAGTGATATTGTTGTACAGTGCATATGTACTCGGGGAACTGTGGCTCTTGTCTTTCGTCTGTACAGGTAGCCAGCCACGTAGGTGAAAGTGACCGGGTGTTTACGGCCGTAATGGCTGCTGATGGCCGCTGCTACAGCCGAACCCCTCCCCGTTCTCTACCACGCGCGAGAAGCGTGGAAGATCTCATCGTTTAATCCACTCCTAAATAGTATTAGGGACGGAGGTCATCTTCGGTAACCGGTGCGGCAGTTGTGCTCGCATGTCCTGTTCGGATAGGATGTGCCATCCTATCTTCGACGCGGAGAGTGTCATCTTTCACTGAGGGGGGTGTGCCTCACCAGTTCCTCAGTTTTGTTGTGCATGCCAATGCTTAGGGGTCGTGACTCTTTTCCCATAAATTCAGCTTTCGCACTCACATGCCTTTGCTCACACGTAGCATAGGCATGAAAAATCGTGCGAACGCACCTGCCTGGCGCAAATGTAGTAAACAACCTCTAACTGTAATCGCCGGTGATTTTCGTGTGGCTGTCTCCAAACCAGACAACAATTAGTTGATCTTATTTGTGTTGGGAGAGCTTATACTACAGGACACCGGTATTTTTAGCGTGCCGCGGGGAGTTTAGGTTATTTGTTATTGAATCTTCTGCGAGCATATGTTGCATGTGGGTGCTGATGTCTCGATACCACAACAAAAGGAGTTCATGCAGTTAACGATGGAACAGCTTGGACTAGAAGAGACCGGCATTATTAGGCTGCTGCGTTTAGTATTTAATTATCTTGGACTATTTCTCCGCAAGTTTATTCCATAAGTGTGCGTGGGCCATGGGATACTTTGTTCACGGATAGATGAGAAAAATCGTGACGTCATCGCAATACACAGCTTCGCTAGTTGGAATCGGCTGTTGTCTTCACGGGTAAAATAACTACGTAAACCAATACAGCTTCCAAGACCGTGGTACTTGTAGTTGGTAAGAAGAGCAAAGACGACATGGATGAACTCCGAATACTTTCCAGGGCACTTGAGTGTGCTTTCTTGCTGTGAAGGCGAATAAAGGTAATGATTATCGTCTTTTCAACTGCGGCGTCCTATTTGTGTCTCTTTCTAAGCTTTCGTTTCTTCGTGTATGGTCGCGAAGTATTTCGGCAGGCTTCTTTGCTCCTACACCATGCATGCGGGTTTCTTCGCTTCAACTCAACTGTTCTCCACAGACGGGTTCTCAAAAACACATCACAGCTTCTCCAAAACCGGAGTCCTGGGCGGCTGGGTGCACCTGTTCCCTTTTGCCGCTCGTTCACAATTGCCGCTCGTTCACTTTTCGCGCCGAACGCACCGAGCTAACTTTCGTTCCAGCCCAGGCGAGGAGCGGAGATTGCGCAGTGTCTACACACTGAGCTTTTACTCTGAGACATGGGTTCATAATTCTTAATCAAATCAAATGTATGTTAGTTCTTCTGCAGCCGGAGCCATTTTCTGCACCAGGCAGCCACTATTAAACGACGGATTTTCTCATAACGGGGCACTTAAGGCACTGGTCTTAAAACAGCGTTGGCGTCACCGCACCAACATATACTTGGGTGGCAAGTCCCCTCGCTTTGCTTTTTGGAATCTCACGGAAGCAACATCTCGCGTATTGAGAGCCCCGCAGGAGGGCCAGGGGCACTTCCCCTAGATGGCTGCGAAGCTTCCGAGGTTTGCCGTTACAGTGGAGGGAAAGAAATTCAGCCCTCAGATTCCCGAGACTCGGTCATCGGGAAGAAGAGCATGCGGAGAAGTAAAAACATGGGGCGTGGTAGGGGGAAAGAGGACTTAGCGGGCGCTCGTCGGCCAGAGGAAACAAGGCAGCGGTGTCGCACGTTTATCACCTCGTAAACGACGGGAAAGGTCTAAGCCTGACTCTGCTTCCGCGTCGAAATCCGCCACCAGGAGGCGGCGTGTCGGCCTTACCCTGCCCCCCTAGTTAGGGAAGGGAAGGGAACATCAGGAGCCCCATAGCAGCGACGGCGCAAGGAGAGCTATCAAAATTGCTTTTTACCCTCTGTCCGCACTTCGTGCCCATGTTCTTGTTTCTGCCACGCGTGCGCGCTTGAGGAGAGTAAGTAAAGGGGAGAAGGAAGACGAGGGGGTTCAAATGGCCATTGCGAAACCCTGGGTGGGAGCAAGATTCGCAAGCACGGGTTCAGGAGGTTCGTTAGGAGCTGCTGGTTGACTTTATGGTAGCGCCTAACGGCTAGATGGGACACCGGCGGCAGTATGTTTTAATTTCCGCTCACTCACTCGCTTTCTTCATGAGCTCACGTAGTCGCCTGTGGTAGCCCAGTCGTGTGCTTGGACTGGTTGGTGCTTACGTGACTCCAACCGCAGAAAGGGGGGCCTCCTCGCGACGTAAAATTTCTACGCCAGCGTGAACTCGAATCTTTTCTTTGCTCGCCTACCACCCTCACCGAAATATCGTTTCTTTCTTTTGGCTTTATACAACCACAAACTACCCCCGTGTACGTGAGCGCTTTAGAGAGAAAAAAAAATCAGAGGCCGTTTGTAGCACTGTATCCTTCCACTCACAGCTCCCCATAAACCAAGACGTTCGAGCTTAAATGTTCTGGGCCGTTCGCGTACTGTGTGCTCGCATGCATCCGCTGCTTAAATAGCCGCCGGCCTCGGTGCTGTTTCGCGAAACACGGTGGAACGGCCTACCGTCTCATTTTAGAATTTCAGCCCTTTCCCCGGCTTCTTTTACGAGCACCGTGAACGGGTGACGCGGGGCTTCTATGAAGTACGTGACCAGAGAGAACTGTTCCTCAAGGAAGAAAACTTTGCGACGACTGAGTAAAAAAGATCTACCCATTACGTTTATTTGGGAAAAGTTGTTATACGGTCCTTGGTATAAGGCTTTATGTATTCTCAGCGTGTACAATTTCGATTTTTGAGTGGAAGTAACACAACACAGCGGCCATTCTTGGCGCAACTGAATTAACTTCACGGCGGTGACAAACCGGGTAGCTAAAACTACTATTTTGTAATAATAATAACAATCGATGTAGTAGCATTCTAATTACCCTTGGCACCGGAGAATCAGTTGTAAGACAAGCATTCGTAGGAGTGAGTGCAACGTATCAACAAAACGTTTCTGCCTCTGTTTCTTCATAAGTGTGCTATTTTTTTTAATTTGAAACGAATTATGCGCCAAGCGCTAACGCTATGCATGATGAAAGAGTAGTTTACGCGATACACAAAAACACATAAAAATACACCTGTTTCTTTATTTGAAGCATCTTAAAAATATGAACTAAAAAATGCTGAAGCTAGTACATTCTGCTTTCCTAGAAAAACAATTTGGCATGTCCAACCCAGTTTTTGTGGTTTCAACCTCGTTTGGTCGACTCCTGTCTCCCCTTGCTTTCTTTTTTCTCATCCTTGCTTGGGGAACGATCTGGTCTTTTGTGATGTGTGATTATTTTGTGATTCGGTGATAATTTTTGTGATTCTGGTCTTTTGGGAGCGCCCGCAGGCCCTTGATTGCTGAGGCGCTTTTTTTCCTGTCCACGTTTTGTATGAGTGTCTTGCAGAATAAATTTATTATTATTATTATTATTATTATTCATAGAAGCGCCCTAATTGCAAGTAATTACGGCTTCGATTTTTTTTGCCTAAATGTCCGTGGACTTCGAACTAAGTAAGCTGAGTTTTTTTTCTGACGTTTCATCATGTTTTTCTGATATTATTTTGACAGAGACATCGTTGTGACCTGAGAATATTTCGACTGCCCTTTTCCATCCAAATTATCGTTTTCCTACGTGACCGTGATCCTTCGCACGGCAAACAAAAGGGTGGTGGTGTGCTTATCGTCGTTCTTATTCGATAAAATGAAAGGGCCGTATTGACCTTGAAGAATATCCTCAGTCCATCTGGTTACAGGTGCTATGTTGTAGCAGTAGCAGTCTATGTAGCAGTCTACTGTTTTCCGACAGTATTGAGGGAGCTCCTCTGCAAATGGTTGAGAAGATTAGGAACCTCGGGGTTCTTTTCGACAGTACCCTCTCTTTTTCTCCTCATATTAGGCTCATCACCCGGTGAGCGCTCCGAAGTCTTGGAAATGTGTCGGATTACAAAGGAATTCTCTTCTCGAGACCCATTTCTAAGGCTATACAATGCAATATGTGTCCCTCAGTTAGAATATGCTTCTGTTGCCTGGAACGGCATCTCCAAATCTAGTAGTAAATTAATAGAACGTGTGCAGAAGGTTTTATCCATATATAAGCACCGTGATCACAATCGCAGTTTTCATCCTGAGTTTGACTTACCCATAGTTCCTTCCATACCTTCCTTGAACTGCAGACGTATGCGCGCAGATCTTACATTTCTTCACAAAATTGTTCATGGTGACCTTTCTTGCGCAGACCTGCTTAACTGCTTAGAGTTTAGTGTCCCACAAAGGCCCACCAGGTCGCATCGCGCGTTCTTGACCGCTGCGCGACACTCCAATAATTCTCCTGTGCGCAGAATAGAGAATTGTTACAACCGCTTCTGGGAACGCCTTGACATCTTTTGAAGTTCCTTTAGAATTTACCGTACTGCGCTGTTGAATAAAGTATGTTAAACATCTATGATATCTCTGTCGTTCGTTTTTCTTTTGTTTTTCATTGCGGTAATTTGGTTTTTCTGCGGTTCTCTTTAACCAATTGATAGTTGGCTATTTTGAAACTGATTACTTATGATGCTCGTCTTATCATTTGTCTTTATACCCTTGTAATCGTTTTTGTCGTTTTACTGTCAAACATGTTCTCTGCTTGTTGTGTTCTCTTTAGAATAAGCAGAGCCACAAAGGCATCATCTTTTTTTCTTTTTTACCTGTATCCAGTCTCCGCCTGTGCTTTATTTCTGTCATTTTCACTACTTCAATTTGTGTGTGTCTTGTCGCTTGTTTGTTTCTTCAATATGTTTCTTGTATTTTGTATTTCGGTAACTATCAGTGCGCCAGCACCCAGGCCTCTGGCTGTTCCTGGGCACGTAAATAAACATGATTGATTGATAGATTGATTGATTATTAACCGTCGCTGTCGTGTGGCCCTGACGGAATACCTTCTGCTGTTTTAAAAACATTCGCAGCCATTTTGTTTTTGATTTAACTGCGATATTCTATCACTGTCTAAAAACAAACATGTTTCCTAGTAAGTGGAAAATTTCCCGAGTGCGCCCCATTCTCGAGTCAGGCACCAAATCTGATGCAAAAAACTATAGAGCAATTTCTCTCCTTTGTGCTGTCTCCAAGCTTTTTGTGCTGCCTCCCTTTGTGCTGCCTCCCAAGGCTCCGTGTTGGGCCCTCTGTTGTTCTCCATTTTTGTAAACGAGGTGTCAGCCGCAATGAAAAAGTCTTCTTTTCTTCTCCACGCTGACGACATCAAAATATTCAGACGTATAATGTCTATCGATGACTGTGTTGCCCTGCAACGAGATATATTCTCCTTTGCTAAATGGTGCTCAGATAACAGGTTAAATCTTAACCATGCGAAAACAAGGGTCATGACTTGTACCCGAAAAACAACCCGCTTTTCTTTCGCTACAGTATTGATGATCGTTTTCTGTCTAGAGTCGACGAGATCAAAGACCTCGGACTGCTCTTCTACAGCGCCTTAACTTTATCGCCTCATGTCACTCAACTGACTCGGCGGGCGCTCCGCTCGCTTGGTGCTGTATGCAGACTTTCACGAGACTTCTAGTCTCCTCATTCGTTCCTAAAACGTTTTATGACACTTTGTATTCCTCAACTTGAGTATGCCTCTGCAATTTGCAATGGAACTGCAATATCTCATTTAAACAGTGGAGAGCCTTGTAGAGACCAATGTTATCAATATTTATGTATCGTTATCTCTCTGAGCCTCTTCGATAACTGCCTTTTTAAGTTACCGGCGAACCCTCCCAGGACATTATTTTGTTATACAAACTGCTTCATGTTACAGTTTCATGCCCGGAACTGCTTGCATCAATCAGTTTTCGTGTTCCGAAAAAAAGCAACAAGGCATAACACCCTTTTCCCACAGCTGCACAACTTAGTAGATGTTCTCCTCTTGATAGACTGCAACGCCTATCTAACATTCACTCCGGGGAACTCGATATTTTTCGCCGTCTCCTTCGGGGTTTTTTTCAGGGCTGTAAGCCGTGGCGCGCTAACTTCATCTCGACAGTACTCGTGTTCTTAAGTTATTTTCCTTGTGTGTGCGTTGTTTTCACAGAGTATGTTCTTATTTCTTCGTGTATGATTTTGATGCTCCGGGCATAATTGTTGTATGTACTATGAGACCATTCTGTAATGAACTCTTCATACATAATTTTAAGGGGCCCAGGCAGGCCACAGTAGCAAAGTTTCTATAAAAATTCATTTTCTGTCAATAGTTATAAATATTTCCTTTGTTTTGTATCATACATTTTTGTGTAAGTGGTGCTTCATCCTATTTCTATGGTTCTTGTACGATGCGTTTTTGCAATGTACCATAATTTAGTCTCTGTTAGTCGTGTAATGTAGGTTGGATACCACTTTTAATTTTATTCTCTGCAGTATTTCGAGTTTTTTACTGTTCTTCACTAACCCACCTTTTTTACTGGCTGTTTATGTGACAACGGGTGGTGTATTTGAATGTGGCCTTTTTTCCCCCTCTCGGTGCGCCAGCAGGAAGGCTTCGGCTGTTCCTGGGCACTTTATTAAAGGTTGATTGATTGATTGATTGATTGATTGATTGATTGATTGATTACCGCTTTTTTGTCTGTTTGCTTTCTGTTTTTTTACTCCTCCTGAACTCTCCAGCAGCAGGTGCCGGAGCTTCCACCGCAAGTATGCTTGGCGGGAGTAAGGAATATGACGAGCGGGTTCAACCTGATGAAATTCAGCGACCTGTAAGGCAACGGAAAGTCATTATTGGAGCCATGTGCACCACCGCCTAGATGTGAGCAGCATCCTTTGTATAACTACGGGGCCACCGCACCCAGTCACGTTGTACTAAATGTCGTATACCCACCACGGCGACCTGATGCGGACTTGTTGAAGCTAGGCAGCGCGAAGGAAGCAAGAGAGCCTTCTTGGCATGCAAATTGCCTGGGCCAGTTAACGTCACATTCGCCAATGGAGCAAGACACGCATGATCGCCGGATGTTGCGAGTGCTGCACAAATAGGGTAATGACAAAACGGAAGAGCACGGTGACGTGCCTGGCTACCTCGAAGAAATGACCATAGGTTCATTTAACACCGTCTGGCTCGACGCAAGGCGTTGCAGCAGGGGCAACGGGCCGCCAAAACAGAAGAACCCGCCACGAGGCGGTCGAAGTCAAAAATAACCTGCGTCTTTAAGGCGCAGCTGCAACTAAGCATGGAGAAGCCCGAGACCGACTTTACCCTATTGCTTGTTGGTGAACTGTACGGAGGGACTCGCTGTGTGCCTGTCACCCCAAAACAGACGTGCTAGATACCAAGCCAGTGTTTGGCCTAAACGCGCTGCAAGCAGAAGCTTCCGACTAGCCATCAAGTTCGGCGCGTGGTGCAGCGCTTCTGCCTCAGACACACACTCTGCGTAAGCGGGAGGATCTAGTAATTAGCATGCGCCAACCAACACTATCATCATCGTGTACATTACCGGACGAATAAAGCACTATCACCGTTTTTGGCAGCCATGGCGCCGGTTTACCTTGCGTCGTCCTTTCGCTACACTCGCACTTCACATCCTTAGCACCCACAAGAGCGATGTTGGCGAAGCTAGCAGCAGCTTCAATGACAAACCACCGGCAGAAGATATGTTGACAATGTTTCCGAGATGTTTATGAATTCCTCAGGCTGTTTACAAAATTAAGATTACCTAAATCTAGAGTGTGCTATAGATTGAAACAAGCGCTGGATAAACTGAAACTTTGAGTATTTAGTGGAGTTATATACTGAAAGTCCAGACGACCTATGACTATGTCCTTGGCAAAAATTCCGAGCTTTTGCGCACCTTTTCTATTTCTCCAGCACCCTTGCAAGGAGACTGAAAAACCTGTGATGCCAGCTAAGAATCTTCGGGTAACAAAGTGCAGTGAAGCATGACTTGCGCTGTGATATGAACGGACAGGGGCGTAGTGCCGTTCATTACTTTTCAAAGCACTTCCATCCGCACTAAAGGTAGCTTTCTGAAAAGTTTGTACGGAAGACTTCAAGAGCAAAAAGTATCAGCTAGACTTCACGTCGCTCACTCCTCCAAGGTTGTGCCGCGTGAATACAAATGGTGCTGTGCAAACTACTTTTGGAGAATATCTCCCACAGCCTATCCCTGCAAGAGCGAATAGACTTTAAAGATGCACTGAAGTGAAGTGCAAATTCTACTGTGGGGTCTCTCGGCCATGTCACGACCAGTTTCACTGCGTTCACGCAATTTATTCAACTGAAGAACCAATTCGCAAGTGCCGTCCTTCCCTCTGCATCCTCCTTGCCGATTTCAAATGACGTTTTGTATGGCTCTCAAATCAGATCACTTGGCTTGTGGGTGCTGCTTCACTGCTCACCGACGCTTCGACAATCAGTCGGTTAAGCATTTACTCGTCCGGCAGCCGGCGGGCCGACAAAACTGGTTCGATCAGTTGAAATAATCTAAGACGCGATTTGCGCCGAGAAGGATGTGCCTTAGTTTCTTAGTCTATAGACTGCATCAAGCACTACATCCAAGTCGCTCCACAAAAGCGCACATGCCACGCTTCGCGGACCTGTGCGCTAGTAGAAAAATCAAATGCCGGTTAAAAGCGGGAGAAGAGTTAACGAAGTTAATATAGGTAGTAAGCAAATAAAATCAACTAAGCCGTTTAACGCACAGCTTAAAACCAAGGTGAAGGAAGCATTTTATGCTCTGGGTGAACACGCCCCCGGTCAGCAGCACGACCACACATCTGCAAATGATTTTCTGCCTAACGAATGCAGTCGCTGGGATGAGATATTTGTGGGAGTTTGCGGGAAGCTTACTCTACGAGCGTTATTCAAGAAAAAGCCATGTAATATGCTTGGAAGGCAAAAACATAAATGCAAATGTAAACAGACCATACAATGTATACTTTATATTTCCGCACATGACACCGCTGGCTCATGGCCGAGTGCCCTGTTATGGTTCATTGTTGTGTCCATTGTTTTGAATTTCGCAAGGTCGAATCCCCGATAGCGCATGCTATGTTTTTACGTTGATATATTTGTTTTGGGCTAATGTTTTCTGCACAAAATTTACATTTTTTGCGCTGTTACGTTCATTGCTCCAAGAGTTATTTCGCAGAACGCGTGCAGACTGACAATGACGCGGTGGCGAGTTCTCGTCTGCGTGGGGTTGCTTTCAGCACCGACTGCCCGCGAACACTGTGCCGACTCAGCCAGCCCTTGGCCTGGTGAAACCCCGTCTCTTAAGATACAGGCGCGAGCCAGGCAAGCTCCAAAGGTGCGACGAGCAAAGCGCATCGCATTTGAACGCTAAACCAGAAGGCTTTCAGCCACTGCGTACGCCTCAGGGTAGTGGTCTTTACTAATTCAAGCCGTATTGGCAGGGTAATCTGACACATTTCACTACCGTCAACATGGAAGAAGCGTGGTATTCCACTTACTGAGATATCGCAAATGCGCCCACAACGATAACGTTGGATGCCAAGTATGTTTTTTCACAGAACCGAAACAGAAATTGGCTTTAATTGTAATCTTGGACATCGTCCAATCAACATCGCGTCTGGTATGCGCGTCATTGCAGTTAGTTGTTGCGGGCGCCGCAAACGTCGCATGGTATTATTTCTTGTTCAAGCTTTTGTAAACTAAATATTACTTTATCTACAGGATAAGCGACGAAAAGTGTGATCATTTCCGCCAGCCTATGGAATGCAAAGAGAAACAGAAGTTTGACAAATTCACTCCTGTGTTTCTCCAGCAAAAGACAGCTTTTGGGCTTTGCTTTCAGTTGCATCCAATAATCATCCTGATTTTCCCTCCTAGCCACACCCTGCCATACCACGTCCATCTTTTTGTCCGCGTTTGCCAGGGGTGCTTTCCAAAATTTTTTGTCGCGACCTATACTTCAAATTTGAAAATCAAGCGTCCATACGTGTTTTTTTTTAATGATCCAAGCCAAAGTTAATTATGCGGCCATATGACAAGTAATACAAACATTAATTTGTGGTTATGATAAGGAGCTCGGAATGCTACGGCCCACACATATTTCTCTCTTCGCCGGGATTGCAAACGCAGCACTTAGTGCCCCTGTCCCCTTGGGCCGCTTGTCGGGAGAGTACTATGATAGGGATTGCCATAAATAACATCGGTGAAACGTGTATCATCTCTTTAAGACTAGCTATTTTGCATTGTCCTATCTGTACTGGTAACATGTGCCTTAAGACTGAAAAAAGAGCCAACCACCCTTTTGTAACAGGAAGAAAAGAACAAAAACAAACATTAGTACATAGTCACACTTATTCGAAATTTTTTCGCCGGCCATGCGTGCTCGCGCGATGTTGTAGACTATATTTCACCAATCCTCAGTTGCTCAAGCCACTTCCGAGCAACGCCTTCTTTTCAAAGCACTTGAAACCAAATACATCCTCCACTCTATCTGCTCTGAGTGCCCATTCAAGCTCATACGCTACGCTGACCCTCTCATACGAGTCATTTGCGAACTATGGGCAACCCATACAGAAGAAATATGGCTCTGGGGGAACAACGTGGGACAGCCAAATGTATAAGTGCTACGGCGCAATACTGTGCATTCAAACACTCCAGGGAAGAAACGATGAGAGAAAATACATCCGGGATACACGAGAGGGGGAGCATACCTCTCTGACAGAACGGCGAAGGGCCTAGCAACCGGAAGATTCGAATCAGGAAAAGACAACGGGCAATATGCATCTTAGCCGCCGCAGAGCCCCATCAAGCATTCGACGATGACGGGCAGCTTGCAATTCCTGGTACTTCCTCAGAACAATAACTGCTCGTGGCTTGGTGTCGTCCGAGTGCGGACTCTTTGTTGCTTCGTTCTGGCATGGTTGTTTCGGTGTTCGCTCAATGCCTTGCCCTCCACTTTTAGATCACTCCCTTCCCCGAATGCCTCCATCCCGTTTCCCACTTCATTTAAGGCATGATAAACTGACCACGGTCTACCAAGTGCTCTTCTTGTATTGGCTAATGTAACTGAGCAAGAAAAGGCAGTAAGGAATCGCTCATTTTACCGCGTAATATATTGTTGCTTTGCGTCGTTCATGGCGAAAACGTGGCCAGGAAAAGATATTGGTAGATTCTTCTTTACCGAGAACAGTGTTTCAGAGCGTCACGTTTCCTGTAGGGGAGCGACGTGGATAAGAGAACATAGCCGTGAAAAATGAAAACACAATAGCACTGCGTTTGAATAAAAGTAATGATTTTTGCGAGCCAATTATGGCTGTTTGATGTTTTCATTTACAGCGTTTTCAGGGCTTGTGTCGAAGACAAGCTGGCGTCTTCGGTGGCGTTGACCTTGAGCGAAAAATCGGTGCTCAGAAGTTGCAGAAAAACCAGCCGCGGTGGCTCAGTGGCTAGGGCACTGTGCTGCTGAGCCCAAGGACGTGGGTTCAATTCGCAGCCGCGGTTCTCAATATTGTGATGGAGGCGAAAAGCAAAATGCTGGTGTGTTGCAGTTACTGCAAACAATAAAGATCCCCAAATGGACAGTAAAGATCCCCAGGTGGTGGGAATTCTTCCGAAGGCTCAGCGAGCCTGAGAACGCGATAGTAGTTTCGGAGCGTAAAACAAAACAAAAAAAATGAATTTAAAGAAAGTGGTCGTCGAAGATTTAACGACTATTTTTAGCGGAGTTTTTTAGTAATCACCCAGCCTTCACTGCTAGACTCAGTGAAAAGTATCGTGTAGAGTATCAGCCACCCCACCCTCCGAAACAGACCGAAAACCTAGGTCTCAAACTGCCACTCGGACCTTTTACACAGAAGACCATTTGTACGAGTGAAACCCAGCAGTGGAGTCCTTTATTCACACACACACAACACACACACACACACACAATCTATATATATATATATATATATATATATATATATATATATATATATATATATATATATATATAACTATAGAGGAGCAGAGCACGTGGTGGTGGCCATGACGATACCTGGCGCGATACGCAATAAAAACCCCAATCCTACTACGCGAACAAGCTACAACAGTGGTCATATAAGAAGTTAAGACGCTGATAGAATTCCCTTCTCACTGTGTATTTTAATCCACAGCATTTCTATCCCGATTACACCCATAGCCTGAACTGAGTAACACTCTGAATTAGCAAAGAAATGGTAATTGCTAAAAGTAACATATTTAAACTCTATAATCAAATAAATCGTGATAACTGGACAAATAAAATTTTGAAAATGTAAAAAATGCACGAATAAAAAATTGGCCGCGTATCTGCTCCTTTCATTGCAAATGTCGTCAAGAGACGATAGTCTTTATCGGCTTTTGCAAAGTAAAGGCCTCCCTTCGCTTTCCCGCTCACCTGTCATGTTGTTCCTCTTGCGTCGAGCTCCTTCCAAGGTAAAGACGCCAAAGGTTTGCTTAAATCATTTTAAATTTCCGCGTTCCACTGCTCCAAACCGGGTGTCTCGATGCCAACGCTGCCGTACGGCGAAGAAGCGCGTGAATCGCGGCGCCCTACTTCAACGTTTATAGAACCGCGTTTCCTACTCCACGTGCGTTGCAAGCAGAACATGGAAGCTATCTAGTGGAACCTTTCGTAACTGTTGCCGGTTTATTTCTGAAATGGCGCCAGAAGCTATAGTGGCACGGGCACCAGCAGGCGACGGCGGAGTGCATTTTTTTTCTGCAGTTGATGAAGCATTTAATTTCGCAAAAGTCAAGCATGTATAATTTATAATAAAGGAACACTGCAAATATCAGTTCTGTAATAATTTGTTGTCTTATATTTGCGTAATGTCTTGTTCTTCTTCAACAATGGTGTCAAGTATTAACATTACACCGCACTTAGATGGGTACATTTAGCTGTGACTATATAAGACTATTGCGGAGGCATTGTTTTACTTTGGCCGGGTGGCTGAATCGAGTTACAGACAGACGGATGGACAGACAGACACACGGACAGACAGACCAAAATTTCTGGGTTTAAGTAGCCCATGAAACTGTCGTCTTTAAAACTTCACAGAAATGAACTCACAAAATAAAAAATACCTCGACCTTATTCCAAAAATACGAAGACTGAAATAAAAACCCTTCGGAGAATCAAATAAAATTGCAAAACTGTCAGAAACTAATAAAAAAATCCTAAAACAGACAAAGGGAGCACTACTCCTTTTGTCTGCGGAAACATATATAATTGGCAAATTAAAGACGCTTAATCTCGATAATGATGTAAATTTACATCTTTGGCAACAAAGAAGAAAATTAAACTTACAAACAATTCATTTATCCAATCTATTTCACCACTTATAGCTATATCTGGCTGTAAAGAACACACTGTGTAGACAGGCAGCGTAAGAATGCTACGCATCAGCAGAGAACTCAAAGAATCTCTCCACATTTTCCTGCCTATATCACCCAACCTCTCTTTGCGTACAAGTAACAGCCTTTCTAACCTACTAGTCGTGTTGTGACAGTTTTCGCTCATGTGCTCACAAATGTAGCAGCTTCGCAACTAGGACTAAACCACGCACACAAAGACTGATTCATGAGATTTCTAGCCAGAAAAGGAACTTCTATAACAGAAGACCGGACCCACAAAAATTAAAAGTGGACAAAGACTCCAGGCTGGAAAATTGTGGTACAGTGAACAGACCTCTTAGCTTGTGTTTTGTAGGGCATTCATCTCACCTTCGTTCCACGTTATTTTTAACAGAAACAGTGTATATTGGTGGGGTTTTTCTAGCTCATCGGGTTAAGGTGGGTGGGGGGAGGGTACGTGACGCTTTGCGGTTTTGGTGGTTTGGTATAGAAGTGTTTTAATGTTCCCGTTTTTTTTTAATTTTCAAAGAGGATAGTCTTTCTTGGACTACTTGAACGCGATAATTTTGCTCGTTGTGTATGTCTGCCTGCTTCTCTGCCACTTGATTCAGTGGCCCGGCCAAAGTGAAATGAATCTGCACGATACGTTTATCTACCCTCTCACAAATCGAAACGTCTAAGTCCAGTAGCAATGTTCATCCTACTCAACAATCTTGCACAACAACAGAACATTTCGCAGCTATTAGGTAACAAATCAATCCAGAAGTAAAATTTGCCGTATTTCATTACTAAAAAATCATATATGGTTGACTTTTGCGATAGCAAATACAACACGACATCCACTGGAGACCACAAATTTACTTCTCCGCCTGCTGGAGGCTGCGCCACTATAGTTTCAGGAGGAATTTTAGGAAAGCAAACGCCAACACTACGGAAAGGTTCCACTAGATAGGTTCCATGTTCCGCTTGGAACGCACGTTGAGAAGGGCAACGTGGTTCTGTAAATGTTGTAGTCGAGTGCCTCGATTCACGAGCACATCCACCGAACGGCAGCGCTGGCATCGAGGCACCTAGCCTGAAGCAGTGGAACGCGGTAGATTTAAATTGAATTGAGCATACATCTAGCGTGTTTATTTTGGGAGGGGCGATACGGGAAAGGGTCAGCATAACGGGTGAGCGGAAAAGAGAAGGGAGACATTTAATTGGCAGGGGGCCAGAAGACTATCCTGCTTTCCCGACATTTGCAACGAAAGGAGCCGATACGAGGGCAATTTTTATAACTCTGTACGATATCGTTTTTGAGTAAGGTTTAGCGGCGTCATCTTTAAAATATTTCTATCGTTGTACTAACGTTCTCTTCCTAGTTCTTATTTTAATTGCTTACCCCGTTATAATGCCTTTGCGCATTCGTGTGTGTGTGGCGCGCGCGTGGCAGTGTGTTTTGCGTTTGGCCGTCTGTAGCGGAGTGGGACTCTGTTAACGATACCTTTAAGCAGTAGCTGAAGAACAGCCCACATTAAAGGCGAGTGGCAGTTCATATTCGCATCCCTTTGTAGCCCTCTTTTCGCACACGTTGCTTTTTCCTAACAAACATAACACGTTCTCGCAGCTACTGTGACCGTTTCTTTTTAACCAAGTTCTATTTGTTTTTCTTCACTCTGGCAGCGCCGTCGGTGCTTCCTTTTTTCTCTTTTCGGGTGGCCGAGGGAGCGTGGAAACACCGTCATGCCGTAATTGCCAGTTCTAGCAGCCGCCACCCGCTAAATGAGCTGCTGCAATGCAGGCCCTAATGAGAAGTGATGTATAAGGAAGCATCCGCAGTTACCCAAGCACTTAAGGAATCGCCCAGGGAAGAATACTTCCCCTCGTTCGCGGCATCCTCACCGTATCGCGTCTGGTTAGTACTTTCGTTTCACGTTGGGTGGCGTTTTGCCTCCCATTTGTCTCCTTTTCTGCTTATCAGCTCGATGTTCCTAGAAGGTAGTTCGGTGCACCAGCCAGGAACCGGCAGCTTTGCAGAGGGCACAACGGTGGCATGTCTGTCAATTTACAGACTACTTAACGCGTGCCTGTATACCAGGTTTTAGACTCATCCATTAAACCGCAAGGGCGACAGTACACTGACGGCAGCACTACTCGTGGAAGCCAAAAGCAGGTCAGGCGTACAACAAACCAGACGAAATTCAACCATTCCTCCAAATATCAATTACCCACCTTCTTTTCTCAAAGTTAAGTCGCCCTTAAGTAGCTCTACCTTAACCATCCTTTAAGTCTACCATCAATAGCGCGCAGTTGAGGCGCTTTCAGTCCAATCTTTGCTACGACCCACGAAAGATGAGGAAGAAGAAAGTGAACAAACCACTCTCTTCCTCGCCCTTTCTTCGTCTCCTGTTTTTTGCGTCATGACAAGATGTCCTCCAGGCAAACTCGCCCGACAGCCCCTTTACAGTTTCCGTTCTTCCAGCCCCTCACGGCAGTGGGGATCGCGTTACGTAAGGGAAACGTCTGTGCCATCGTGCGCTGAACAGAACACGGCGCGTCGTCTCGGATGCCGTTCGCTCGACGCTCCATGTCGTGGTCCTCTCCGCGCCCGAGAGGCACCATTTATCTTTCCAACTCTCCTGACTTGCTCTCTTGAACGCCCTCGTGGCCTTTTTATGCGGGTTTCTTTCCCCCAACTGCGGGTACTTCCCGTTCGTCCGGCAGCCAAATTTGCATTAGACTGCGCGGACCATGAGCGGACGGAAGGACCACGCTGGCGTAGAGAGCGAAAGAACCAAGCCTCTCATTTTCGGACAAGATGGAGCATGGCCCGGAGTGGGCGGTGCGGAGGGAAAAAATTGCCGAGCGCGTACAGGGCAGCGGTGCAGAGAGCGGTCGACGTCGTGTGATGTTGTGCGTACGAGCCGGCGACGCCAGCACGACGACACGCCGTCGCTTCCGCTGACCGGAAGCGAGAACGCGACTTCCGGTCGCCGCGAGCGCCGTCCTGGAGGACACTTTGAGGGGAAAATAAATGGCGGTGGCCTGCAATGAGCGAGCCACCCAGTGGTCGCTGCTGCTGGAAAGCTTCTGCCGGCGGAGCTGAATTTTTGCCGAGGTTCTCGAACGTCGCAAATGGAGCAGATGACCTACAGATCGCGAGAAAACACTTGCTGATTTAACAAATTCAGCTTGTTTGACATCACAATCAGGTAGGTATTTTTGAAGCACCAACGCCACGTGTGCGACTTTCTTATGGTCATGGTCGAGGTGTTCTCGTTTTTGCTTTTGCCCACACAAGGAGGCTTCGTTATATTTTGGGTTTACAAATAAGATTGTACCAATTTTGTAAAGGAGCGTTTGAGGTGCTGGCTTGAAGAAACGTTTAGTTGGCACTCAGCTCATATATTATTCTTCGCGAGATGAACGGTGGCAGCGACCACAAGTAACACATATGCAGGCAATAGCGAGCTCGTAGCAATGTCAAGAGCCTTGCAAAATTTACTCGGTTGTTTTCGTCTGTAAAAATAAGCATGACAAGAATGTCTTCTTCACAGTAGGAGACGAAACGCTAGAGGAAATAGGAGAACATAACTACCTCGGACAGATGGTAGGCGGTGACCGCAACCACTAGGGAGAAATCCGGCGCAGAATAGGCATGGGGTGGGAAGCTCTCGGCAAGCACTCCAAAATAGTGAAAAGTAAGCTACCTCCGTTAAGAAAAATCTACAGCCATTGCATACTGCCGTTGATGGCATACGAAGCTCAAACTTGGCGCCTTTTTAGACAATTAGAAAGCAAACTGAGGTTGGCTCAATGGGCCGTAGGACGAATAATGTTAGTGGATAACTCTCAAGGACAAGAAACGAGCTACCTGGGTCAGAGAACAAACTACAGATGACATCATAGTTCAAATATAGAAAAAGAAATGGACTTGTGCTGGCCATGCAGTGAGACGAACCAACAACCAGTGGGCAATTAGGGTAACAGATTGGACACCAAGAGGTGGGCCAAGAAGGAAGGCCAATAACACGATAGAATGATGAGATACAAGACTTCGGGGATAAACTGTGGACTCGAGTAGCGCTTGACAGGAGCGGTTGGAGGTCAATGGTAGAGGCCTTCGTTCTGCAGTGGACCTGAGCAGGCTACTGTTGATGATGATGATTTCATGTGTAAAGTTGTGTTCATTTTCAGGGTGCACTTGAAACACTGACAGGTCACGGTGGTGAGTGTAACGGAATGCCTGAGGGTGAGTTTTTGGACATCTTCTTCGGGTTTTGATGACTAACCGGATAGACATATTTATCAAATTTCGCACATCCATAAGTTCTCAGCGTGGTTTTGGATTTTTGGTTGACAACCTTTTCTCCAGCCCCTGCAAATGATAACAGCAATACATGCGCTTACGCAATGTAACTGGTTCTGCTCGACTTATCGAGAAATACCGTTCAGCAAATCACTGTTAATTAAGAGTTAAATGTACTTTTGTTGGCGAAAGCAAGAATTGCACATGATATACTCACTCACTCACTCTCCACTCACTCACTCACTCACTCACTCACTCACTCACTCACTCACTCACTCACTCACTCACTCAATACTCACTCACTCACTCACTCACTACTCACTCACTCACTCCACTCACTCACTCACTCACTCACTCACTCACTCTGCCGCAGGAGAGGAAAATCTGAAAACCCTCACACAGCCACTACAGCCATCGGCGTTCAACAACTTCATCTCTAGTGCCGGCAGCCGACAACACTGAGCGGCATAGCGCGCGAGAGTGTTTAGGCACGCTCCATTAACCCCTACACCCTGCCTGCAGCCAGCCTTCCACGCGTCCTGGTAAGCGGACCAAGCTCTGGGCCTTTCCATTCATTCTCTTTTATCTGGCTGGCACCCTCTATACAACCAACCGCGTTCACGCCGCGGAAAGCGATGGTCCTCTGTCGTTACTTCAGCAGCCCTCGCATCTGCCACCGGCGTTTCTTCCGCGCCAGAAGCGGTGGCTTTTTGCTGCAGCGAACCCGTCGCTTTCGTCGCCCGCGTTATCAGGGCGTTTGCCCTTTGTCCCAAATTGTACCACTCTGTGTGCGTGTCTTGCCCGCGCATGCTGCGATCCGTTAAAGCATTGCTTGTGGCAGCGGGCGACGCGCTGCCTCTCGGCGCCATCTACTGTTGTTTGCCGTTACACTTCTGCCTCCACCGCCGTCTGCTGCCCAACGTTTGCGCGTTCGGCCGGGCCGAAATGGTCGTTCCATATTATCTCGTTCTCGGAGCGCCATCTCTCGTGTTCCCAGTGGCTCTCGCCACGTCAGCTCGAGACGGTCATTAATTACGAACACTATCGGCAGGAGTCCGCGCGTGTGTGGCAGGACGCTGTGCGGTTCACCACGCGGAAATCCTGCAGAGATGAAACTGCGGGGTAAGGAATGCAGTCTTAGAGGCCCCTCCGTACCGCAGAGTGATATCTGTGCAGCCTTTTATTCGCTCTTGGTCCTCAATGACGGACAGTGGGCGAGTGATCTTGATACGCCAATTCTTTCCTGAAATAGTGGTAGCGGATTCATGCGTGTTAGTTTCCCGTTTTCGCTACCTTTGGGTTTTGCATAACCCCGAAGCGACAGGAATATAAAGCGTGTTCTTTCATTGGTACAACGAAAGGGGCAAGAATTAGGGCCCCCACTTCGCAAAGGTCGTGGCTATGAAGTTACTATTTTCGCGGCGAAAGGTGCGAACTAAATGGGCGCCTAAAAGAGCTCAAATGTTTAATGAAGCAACATCAAACTGTTCTTTATTCGAGAAATTTGGGAACACGCCCATTGCTTCAATTTGCTTCAGCCGGCGACAATGCTTCACCACAGAGCAATCTTAGCGTGAAGGAATTTAATACAAATTATCCGTTCGCTTCATGACTGCCCTTAGAGTTCACAAGCTTTATCACGTGCTTGCGGGAGAAGAGACGCGAAAAATGACGTAAAAAGCAGGGAATCAACCTGCCGCAGTTCGTACCACAGACAAATCTAGATATAACGAATCAAGCGGGACCGCCCAAAATCGTTCGTTATTTTAAAATATTGTTGCAATAAAAAACGTGCGGTTATTAACTAGTGCTCATACCAAGGAGGGAAAATGGCGTGCCTTGGCTGTGTACGCGTGTGCAGACGAGCAAACAAACAAATTAAAACGTAGCCCTCGCTTCAAAGCAGCTTTATTTGAAGAAATCAGTTATTTTCTTCTGGCGAGTCCAGCGATTCGCAACACGGATTCTACTCTGGGCGATACCTAATCGGGTACGTCGTCGCAACGAGCGATGAAAGTGTGGACGTCGTTTATGTGCAGTAAAACATCAATTTTTGACACCATCTCATCTTCTTCTGTGTGCTGTGCCCCACAGACGTCTTCGCTTTGTTGTGCCCGAGCGCCCTGGCAAAACCTCCCGCGGCAGATGTGCCAAAATGTGAAGGCACCGCAGAGTCGCCTCTCTTTTCTGCTTCGCAACGGCTGGGCCAAATCATTCCTCAGATGAACGGCCCACGGCAGACACGCAGCAATACGTCAGAGATGGCGCCGCGTAGTCGCCTTCCCTTTCCCGTCGCCGCGGCTTTGGCTGACGCAATCGCTTTGCCTTCATTCGTCGGATTCAAACTTTGACCAGGGACAGTCCTGATTGGCGCGATTCAAACTTCTCGCGGCTGCAACTGATCCCCGGGTGTCTAAAATTGCCCGGAAGCATCAGCCAGGGCGGCACTTTTCGGAGGCACAGAGTTAAGACGTGCTGTCGTCTTTGGGCGAGCCATGCAACACTTCTGTTACCCTGTACATAATGTATTTAAATGTTGCTTCAACTCTACGTTGGCTCGAGAACTTCATCGCTCTGCTCTGCGCCCCCGGACGGAGAAAGGCAACGTCAAAACGCTGGTGACTGAGCCGAGATTGTCTATTCGCGACAGTTCCTGTCGGGACGACGATTGCTGTCGCTTTTTCTTGGTGGTGTCGCTAGCTCCATTCATCGTTGGAACTCACACAAAGGTCGTAGGAAGATCGATCACAACAAAGAAATACCAGCCTGCCCTCGTGTATAGCGTGGAAAACAACTAAAGTACCGACGAGCCATCGACTCACACCCACAGCAACGAGAGAGAAAAGGGCCAGAAGCGGCTTGACTAGCTAGGGCACTGCACATTAAACTACAGGTTTGTGGTGGCTCTAGCAATCGGTACTCCCCATGGTGATGATGATAGCTACTCCACTTGGGGAACACACACAGGAACGGTGGTTTCTGTTTCACGCGAGCGTTAGGGCGCTGTTACTTTACCCGAATTCGTAATACAGTAGACTGTCGATAAACGGAACTTCAAGGGACCGAAACAATTACTACCGTTTAACAAGAGTTCCGTTTACTGAGAGAGATGTGCAAACGTGCAAATTTATGTGGTACTCACTCTTAATACCATTTCATGGAACTCTAGGCACTGCAAGGTTAATGTAGCTGATAGGTCGTCAGAAAGCAAGAAAACTACAAGAGGTTTAGACAGCGTTCACAAAGTTTATTTGGCAACAATGAGTCGCTGTGTACTACAAAATGCATCAATTATTTTTGTTTGATGCCTTGAAACTGCATCTTCAAGGACGCTAGAGGCCTCAACTTCGCGAGTTCTTACGACCTATTGGATTTAGAAGACGGCAACGCGGTGATAAATCGCGAGTAGTGCCACGATGAAACGAGCGAGGCTGCAGGAGGTGAGCCCTGTAACCTCGGCGACTTGAATCGAGACGGAACGACACGGACAAGAATTTCAAGGTGCATTCGTCGCGCTAACACGGCTGACCACTAAGAGAACGACGCTTATGAGTGCAACAACGCGAAAAAAATATCTAGGAAGCATACATATGCAGGAAAAAGAACACAAAAACGAAACACCGGAACCGTAAAAAGCTGATTCTCATGGGCATCACAAGAAGTTCCTTTTTTGGTTCCGTTTACACGGTGATGCGGAAATTTTAGTTCAGATTACCGAGAGTTTTTTACGTTATCTTAATACAAAACGAACCAACTTACAATATACTGTTTCGTTTAAGCGGGAATTCCATTTAAACGATTTCCGTTATCAAGATTCTACTGTACTGATTTTCTTAGACTGTAAAGGAGAAAATAAATCACGTGAGCGATTTCCGTTTATCGAGATTCTACTGTACTGATTTTCTTCGACTGTAAAGGAGAAAATAAATAACGTGCGTTATTTAGAAATATGCCTATACTGAAATCCATAGTACTGAAATATGTTTACATTAGTTATACCGGAAATCTCGCGTGGATTTTGAAAGTGTTCGTAAATGTGAGAAATTTATTATTTATCTGGGGCTCGTAGTAGCAGGATTTGACTAGTAGCACGCTGTAGGGCGGTACATCAGTGCGTAGGCGCAGCCATTGAATTGGTGCTCGCTTTATGGGATCAACCGCACAGCTGAAAACTCAATGTTCCGATCCGACAAAATGCAACCCCACTTACGAATGTTTCTTTGGTGGGATTGCTATAATTTTTAAGGCGCCGACGCTACAAGTGTGATGACACCGCGCCGTTGTTGTGGGCCCCGGATTAATTTTGACCACCTGGAGATCTTTAACGTGTGGCGAAATCTCGAACGCACGGGCGTTTTCGCTTTCCCGCTCCATCAGATAAGCGGCCCCCGCGGCCTGGAATTGAACCTGTGTCATTAGGCTCAGCAGCCCAACGCCTAGTCCACTGAGCCATCACGGCAGGTGCGGCGTGTTACAAGCAAGAGGCCACAGCCGATTTCACTAGGCCCCCATCTTCTGTGATCTTAAATCTATACTGTGTTGGACGTTCGTTATTTGAACTGAAATGAATTCTAACTTTAACGAACACGTCCAAGGAAACATTAGGAACTACTCTGTGGGCATTGAATGACATGTTTTTGTTTCCCTGTAACCAAACCCAGAATTTTTCGGAAGGAAGATAACAATAACCTTAGCTTACAGCATAAACATACAAAGGTCTTAAACACAACCATAAACATTACGTGACAAAAGCACTGCTCACGAACCGTAGAAATAGGCATGCAAAATGTATGGGCAAAAATTGACGAAACGAATTTACGCATTAGTGGTCCACCTCAAGCCAGAGAAATCTAAGGGAAAACGTATTGCGCAGCTGTTTATAGAGAATTTTCTTCTTATCGAATATATTTGCTCAGCAGGCCGTATTTACCAAGACAGATAACCTATGTTGTACCATTTCCCTCCCGCAGCAGGAGAGATGAAGTTTGAAATTTCCAGCGCAGTTATGTGCAGTTCAAAGCCCACAATTTTCTGAAGCGTTCGCATATGGTTCCCAACATAAAAAAATTCATACAGGTGTTTGGAATCATGTGGCATGATGCGGCACCTGAAAAAGAGCGCTCCAAGGCGGAGCCAAATTTCTTCTTGTTTCCGGGTCATTTAGTCAGACAGTGAACTTGGATACTTTCACATTCAACCATTGCAAGTTCTCGTACAAGAATAGACAAAGTGGTTTTTCGTCGTTTGAGGGAACTTAGTCACACACTCATTAATTTTTAACTGCGGGATGTCAACCCGAAATAATTACCGCAAAGGTACCAGCAACATCATCCCGAAGTACACAGACGAGCAACAGCCACGTGCCAACGAGATCACCCTGAGGTACACAGAGTAACAGCGGCCACGTACCAACGAGATCACCCTCAGTTACACAGGGCATGGGTGGCTTCCTACTGTTCCGCTCCTGCCGTTCTCCGTACCTACGTGCGTGTTGTTGTCGCAGACCCCACCAACACACCTCCCTGATAAAAAAGCCTGCTGCCGGCGCTGCCAAAATTCAATTATTGGTCGGTGTTGGCGGGTTTAGGCAAGTACATTCTGTTCCGATTCGGTTCAACTAAATACTGTTCTGAACCCGGCCGCGAACGTGTTCGCAGAAGTGAACTATTCAGATGTTAAAAACAACGTTTCTCAATTAGAAACCCTTCAGTAACAAGAAATTGTTTTTAAGTGGTGAGCAGTATTTGGGAAAAAAAGAAGTATAATTTTGGACCAAACTTTGGAGAAAAAATGCAGAAGTTAACAAAAATGTACCAGCTACTTTTTTGCTTGACATTTATAACAGCTTAAGCCGCACTACCACCAATGTGACACCGAGTTTTTTTGTTGTCGGGATTTTATTGTAGCTTTCTGTGCGCCTATTATTTTATTACTAACAGTAGTGCGCATTGATATGTGGGTTGTCCCTATACTGATCACAGGAATGGACATAACAATTGTCATCTCTTGTCAAGATCAGAAAGCTCTAAAGCACCATGGAGTCGTGCACAATTAGGAGATCTTACCTAATTTCATAATGTGGACTGCTCCCATGTTCTTGTTATAGGATACGATTGTAACTCACGTTTATTGGAAGAATCCCGAAGAAAATCGTACCAAAAGGGTGTGCCGAAAAGCGAATGGAAAGGCTCAGAGGTTATCCAGGCTTCGAGCCCGGATTGCTACTCCACATTTTGGAAGGGGTGGCAGCGGATGAAAAAGAAGGCAGCCGAAAGAGGGGCGATTGGATGGGGGCCGCGCACAAACTTTATTCCCTTTGTTGGCACCATTGTATTTCAGTTAAGCCTGTGTCCTTCATAAAAGCAGAAATGTGTTTGCCGCCTCTTGCAAAGTCGATTGTAGGGGTGAATGTCTGAATAGCCTCCACTGTGAACGGCTGAGTTCGGCGGCAAAACCCCGTATTTCCGGCGGATATTGGGGGCAACGACAAAGCACATGTTCGATTGTCTCGTCAACCTCGCAGGCATCGCAGTGGGCAGTACTGGCCATCCCCATGAGGAAGCAGTAGGCTTTTGTGAAGGCTACTCCCAACCACAGTCCACAAAGTAAAGTAGACTGAGATCGAGATAGCCCACATCGAAGGCGGCGCTGGTGTAGAGGGTCCTGGTTGTGGAGACGCCGATGAACAAAGTGTGGTGTATTCCATTCACTAAGGGAGGTCCTGCGCGCGAACTGATGAAGCAGCCTGGTGGTCCTTGAGAGCGGAAACAAGATTGGGCTTTCACTTCATGGCCAATCCGCGCCGCTGCATCAGCTAACCAAAATAGTGTGTTGAACGGAATACCCACCCAAGACAAGTATAGCGTGGAAGGTGTAAAGAATACCTATCAGTCACGATTTTATAATAAATAACATAGGCTCCTACAGGTGCGTGGAACTGTAGAATTTCCCGGCCGATGGCGATTGCTATGCTACGCGGGAAAATAAATTGAATTCTATTTGGAGAAGAGAGCAATTTAAAAAAATCCCGTTTGCCTGTTATACGCTTCATGGGACAAAGTCCTACAATTTGTTTTTGAACAACTACATGAGCGGCATGTTTAAGTAAAAACGAATTAGATATATGAATGTGCGGAATCGTTATTGAGAAATCCGTAAAGAAGTAGTTCCCCCGAAATCCCGATTCTGCCTATCCCATGGCTGTTATAACAGAATTTTAAAGAGCAGTTTTTCATATATATATTGGTTACCTCTATCAACAAAAACTTGTTTGATATCTCAGTGGGCCTGCGATAAAAACAAAAATTCACAATCTTCTGGTGCTTCTCATTTTCTCAGGGGTGTAAGCTTTGAAAATTTCAGCAGCATTGAGCTTGAACAACCGAATAGGGCTGTGCTTCTCAGATTTTAAAAATCTAAAACCAGCAGTTTGGCACGACGTTCACATGAAATGTTAAACCTCTTGGGCACTTCATGGGCGTACACTTTAAAAATATCCGTTTCTCCTTTTTAGTAGCGTCGCAGTGCGAAAGTCTTAAAACAGATATTTAATGTTTGCTTCAGTAACATTTACCAGCAAGAAACCATTTGATGAATCAATCAGTGAAATATTTATGGGAGAATCTTTAGGAACAGCCATTTTATTGCGAAATGCACAACCGCCCCAATAGTGTTGATTATCACGAAATCCTAAAACTGCTTTTTAGATGTTCTTACGGGACACATGTATCAGCACTTCGATATGTGAACGGGTGAGCGATAAGCACGAAATCACAACACAATTTCCTCCTTTTCCTCGGTGAGGAGCACAACTTCTAAAAATCCCGTCTCAGTGAGCCACAAAGCCATGACACCAATGTGCTCCCTAAATTTCAAGCCTCTCTATCTTGCTGTTTTTGCTCGACGTTGATGCGTAAGTGAGTCATTCAGTCAGTCGGGCACTTCTCCCTATAGGTATAGATTTAAATTCTATCATTGAATTATCCACTGCTAAGTCTGTTTTAATTATTTTCTCATTACGTTTCTGCTGGCGCTGTGAGGCAGAACATATAAATTTAGTTCGGTGTTTCATTTCCTCTACGTAAGTTTAGGTGTGGGGAATTAAAATCTGTTCTTATCACGCAGACGTGTCTTCTCCAGACGAGAAACTCAATACCCCAGGGCCAGGGTTTTACGCTATCGCGTAAATATTTTCTCTGCATCTCTACCGATTTTCTTGCTTTACCACTCCTGTGTTGTTCCGAGAAAAAAAAATATTTCACGATCCCCGAACTGCATTAGCTTATCGCAGTTGGCGCGGGAATGAACTCCACGGCTGCTGCGTTCCACGGTGTTCACTGAGCGATTAATAATTGTACCCGCGAAGAAAAACGCAATGTAATTCTTCGCCAATTACCACGAAATTACCTGACATATACGGGCCTCCAGCAGTCAGCAGATTTTTATTGCGGCCATAAATGGAGCCACGCCGGGAATGCCTAAATGGTGCGCCATTAGCGGTAACACGTTAATGCGGCGATAAAGCCGTCCGTAACGAAGTCGCGCGGGCAGTCGTCGACGTTCCAGGTACGTTTCCAAGTAATGACCGTGTAATTAAGAACCGCGCCCAGCTATGCCTATACATCGTATTACTAATAAACATACGCTTCTTTCCCTTCCAGTTTTTTTATGTGTTCTGTAAAGTAAAAAGCAAAAGATTTCACATCTTGGTGCGATGTTTTTTGTTACCCTTCAGTGGCACTGTAAGAGGCGCCGCGTGTTCCGACACAGATAACATATCGCAGTTTATATATTTCGAGCTAATATAAATAAATAGTTACAGGGCGTTCCAAATAAAGCACCCAGCCCCAGCAGCCTGGCTGTTTGTATTCGATTTAAAAATACCAGTGTCTAGAGGGCCGTCCGACAAATTTGCTCTCTCTGAAGAGAAAAAAAAAAGGAAAGTGTAAGGGGGCCCTTTATTGGGAGCTGTTGCGGACAGCCCTTCTAGTGACAGGGCTTGCTACGCCAGAGCGGGGTGACTACAGTGTTGTATGGTGTGTCTTGTTCATAAGGGGTGTAACAGCGAGATGTAGAAGAGGAAATATTAGAAACAAGCCACGAGGAAATTCTGTCAGCAAAGTAGGAAAATAAAAAGAAATTCCGAACGAGATCTTTATGTAAACCCTGAATGAATATACAAAGTGAACGGCGCAAGAAAATGGGAGAACACCAAAACAAGAAACAAAAATGGATAAACACCACCGCGTGAACGAGTACATATCTTGAGACACTTGCACCCTTTAAAATAGAAAGTGATTTGCGCAGTCCACAGAGTCGTAGGAACTGGAGCAGGACTTTTGTTCCCAAGGTACTATCAGCACTATTGGCCCACTACCAAAAACATGACAACGTTCGAACCTGCCCCCACAGCGTACAGCAGCAAATCGAGCGTAGCCGCACAAGGGATCTACAGTGTCACGCACAGCGCAACTCAGGCACAGCGGTGAATCGTCCCAACCTATCATGAACCTAAACTTCGAGTAAACGCTACAATCAGGCACAGTCGGTGCAGTATTCCTTCGCGCCGCTTGTTGAGACCGCGTGGAAAGTGAAACCCATAGTGAGGGAGAATACCCTGCCTAGGTGGATACCTGCGGTGAAGGGTCCTGGAACTCAAAAATTGTTCACAGTATTCTCTATGTCGCACATTGGTGGAGCGGTAATTCCTACGTTATACAAATTCTAGACCGGTACCTCCCAATTTCTCCTTCTTGTCTGTTTTTTGCTATGCTAATTCTCAGTATTATCTCTCATCTTTGTGTTGCATTTAATTCGAGGATGTTTATATGGTAGACTTCTTTGTTAAGTTACGTTAGCTTGTTAGGGAGAGACAATTGTTAGCCGTAGCGGCGCTACGAAAGAAAACGTAATCGGACGAGCGCTGTAGAACGGTGATTTAGATACAGCTTTCAAAATAAACAGGTAAGTGCTATTGCGGATGCAGTATGACATAAAATAGACTACGAAATTCATGCTGCACGCCGATTGTGATTTAAATTGAGAGAAATAATATTGAAAGTGTTCACAAAAAGTGTTGCGATAACTAGTATACGACGTTAGCGAAGGCGGAACCGGGCACGTTCTTCGGACGAATTTAGGGGCGTGCAGTTGACAGCTGGCACCGTTAGCCGCTTAGACTGACACTTCATTCAAAGGGAATAATAGTCTGGATGTCCAAACCATCAGCAATTACTTCTGGTTTTCGTCTTCGTTGCCATAAAATCTTGTTTCCGGAAGTATTTGCTAAATAAACAATTGATTGAGAGGCTTTACCAAGAATGATGCAAGACACCTGTGTGAGGAAAATGTGGGGAAAAGAGAACAGAAGGGGGTTGGAAACGAGCTTGTAGACTGCGCAAGTGTCAATCTCAATTCTTTTGTACTGCTCTGCCGCTCATAAACCACACTTACCTGCCCTATAACATAATTATTGCACCATGCTGCCACCTTATCATCAATAAACTTCACAGTAATTTCGGCAAATTTTTAATTCTTAATCCCAAAGACCACAGCGAATGGGTTTGGAACCTTAAGTGCTGTCAGCTAGCACTAAGTTTCTTCTTGTTCTGTTAAAAATCGCAAAAAACATGGTAGAAGAAAACAAGTACACAACTATCAAGCTCTCGTCTTCTGTGCGTCGCTTTTTTCTGATTTTATGCTTACTCACCCGCATTAGCCAGGGGCTAAGCAATGCATCAGCAGCGGCCATCTCTTATTTCTTGTCCTAAAACCAATTAGGCGCTACTCTTTTACCTAACGGCGTAGTACCTTTACTGGCATTTGTTCCTGTTTGCTGCAAGAGGGGACGAGTCACGGTCCCGTTGCCTAGTCGCCTCGTTGCTTCTCACCTCCTGGTTTTGACGATAGAGACTAACAATCCTTTCCCTCACGAGGAATGAGCTCCTGTTTCCTCACCTCAAGGCTACTCGGGACGATAGGGAACCGGGGGCATCGAAGAGGAAAGTTTCCATAATGCCACTCAAGTTATTTCGACTTAGCTAGAAACACTGTGCCGCCATCATAGAAGGTCGTTTCGTTGGCGTGGCGATGCACTGTAGTATTGCCCAGAAAGGTGCGAATACCTTGCAATTCGAAACATATTTCTGCTTTTAGAGACAATCCACCGAAAATGTTTTTGTTTGCTTTCGATATGGCAATGGTTAGTGCGATCTACACAGTGTAAGACGCTAAGTGCACGCACTCCTTTTGTACCTCCACGACTGGGCAGGATGAACTCCACAGGAATTCATGCTCCTTCAAGAAGGAAGCTCCGCTTACAAAGAAACTATCACGATGTACATATGAGGCATTTTTTTTTTCTCGAAATGAGCCAGATACAGAAACCGAAACTGAGTCGGACAAAGCTGCAGTGACAAGATAAACTCGGCAACTTTACCCTAAAAAAGGGTTGGCCAGAAAATAGCTGAGATAACACCCTGGAAACGTGTACGCAGATCGTAGTGCACTCAGATCGTAGTTGATATCGAAAATAAGCCAGGTCCTCCTGCTTCACGGTTGGAAATTACCCAAATGCGTTTGCCCAATGGCAGTTTGCTTTTGGATTGAGTGTTCAGACTGTTTTGTGGGCGTTTTGGGAATTTTATTCTTTTGCGTTTAGGAGCTGGCTGATTATGAATTCAGGCGGCAATTAAGAGATCGGCAAAAGATCTGTCATGAGAGGTCAATGACGAAGTGAACGGAAGAAGTGAACAAAATGAAAGAGATATAAGAAACAATGATTTCATTTCATCTCCCCTGTTCCTTCCGAAACACTCTGGTTATATTTACCTTTTTACTCCCATATTTACCATTTCAGTACTTACCTAAACAGCAGCGGTTTACAAGGCCTGGCATCCCCCTCCGTCGCCCCCCCCCCCTTCGGCTAAAGAGCGCCAAGAACCTCATCAAGGTGAAGAATAAGATACGAGCAACGTTCTTGTGAAGCATTTCGGAAACACTAGGCAAAAGCGAGGAAGTGCTCGCTTACTTCGTCAGTACCTTGAGGCGTGGCCAAGGTAATTATCTTGTGGAAGACTTTGAAACAGCACCTAATGTTTCCAAGAGCACTCACCAGCTCTCCATGCATAGTTCCACTGTTCTTGAGGGCCTCTTGCATATTGTTAATGCCTTTTACCCCAAAAATCAATCCGATAATGCGTGAAAGTAAATTTAAATAAAGTTTTCATAACAATGCGGTATCAACTCGACTGTTTCAATTACATATGAGCCAGATCCAGACTTATCACTTCAATATGGCTCAAACGCACGGCATAATACGCCTAATTCCCACTGCAATTCTCATTTTAATTGTCACCCCTAAACTACTCGGACACCTACCAAGTTTATGGTGAAACGTGGTGTAGATGTCCATTAGCTATGAGCCAGAAGGCTTTAGTCACTGTTTAATAAATGGTTACATGGGATAGACATCCGCTCATTTTATATGTGCGGCCTTGTTAGCCTGCCGACATACCGGCGCCAGAAAACCGGCGACTGACAGTGTATAACTGCTCCTTAGAACAAGCTTCCATATGTGACTTCCGTAAATTTGCCGGGGAAACACAGAACATGGCGCACGCTTACTGGACGCTAATATGCAATGCTAATCAAACAATGAATCAGTTCACTCCAGTTCGCTTTTAAACGAGCGTGAAATCTTTTGAAGCCTAGAATTTGCTGAAACAACAGTGTTGGGCGCCCACGTTAAACGCCGCGCTACAGATTGATTTCAACATCAAAACTAGCCCAGAAAAAGAAGAGCAACCGAGCGAACTTGAAGCAGCGGGAAATAGGGAAACAAATTCAGCTAAGCTTCCACTCACTCGCATGGATTGAACGGTGAAGCTGTTGTAGGTGAGCATTACCGGACACGTGCTCAGGTTTCAGTATCATTGTTTATTTGCATTGTCGCTGGGGTAGTAATCGTCGCCTTTGCATCGGAGAGATAGTCGCCTTCGTGGCGGGTGGGGGCTGCAAAGTCATCCTCAGCATTGTAGACTTCCCCAGCTCTTCGTCATTGACTCCAGGCCGCGGTGGCGGGATCTGTAAGTCGTATCTGGTAGCATTGGCACACTCGTAGCCATGTCTCCAATTATCTATAATTGCCCCTGGAGAGAAAACAGCGGCCGCGGTGACGTCTCCCAAGCAGGGTCTCTTTTCCCCTTTTGCATTGACGTTGGAGTTTTTGTATGCGCGGTAGCGCTTGACAGCAGAGCTTTTTTTTTTTTTTGCTAGAGCCACTGTGCGAGCCGGAAACGCTCGGCGGTCGCCCCGAGGACCGCACTCCCGAGCACTCTCCATTTCGTTAATATTTTTACCTACAACGACGAACTTCGGATTTTACAACAGCAAGGATGTTCACATGAAGAAACAAGAGAAATGATCGCGAAACAAGCGAACTCTCACGGCGCGCAAAAGCATAGAGATAATATACTGACTCTAGAGGGGAAAGCGCGCCGCTGAGCCAATGCATTGGAACCGTACGACACACGATGGCAGACATGATACAACGATTTGAATGTTGCCAGGTGAGCTTTTGCTTACTAAAACGGCGAAAGCGATGGGTTGTAATCTGGCAACGTGCTACTGGGCGTTTCCGCGTCCGGCTAGCGAAGCATGCCGGGAGAAATGTAACATGGCGGACCGCTGGCCAGGCGGATTTTGTGTAGGCGGCGTCGACAGCATTGCGTAGTTTATCTCCTGTGGGTAGGTAACCGACGTGTTTTCGGTTTAGCGTACGTGCGACTTGTATGTACTGAGACTATTTGAGCAAGATGTGGCAACGCTCACGCAACACTTGCGCGCAAGCTCGAATGCGACTGATCGCATGCGCGAGGACGCCAAGGAGTCAGCTGATCCGTACTGGGCGCACAGAAAATGAATCTCCGTATGATCTCCGTGCATTTTTGCGCTGTGCCGCTTTATTTGCCATTCTGTACATTTTGCGAGTCGCTCAATGCTTTTCAAACGAAGTGTAGTGAACTGACTGTGGCTTTAGCTCAATGTAAAACCTATTGACACACACAAAAAAACATCGCATGGGCCAACGCTGATATTGCCGGTGAGTCGCGGCGCTTTGAAGCACAGGAACGAAAGAGCGCGTCGATCGCATGCCAACGGAGTGGAAGAATGCATGCCAAGGGAGTATGCGAAATATAGTCCGCGGCATGTCCCGTTTTCCTTTCTGTCTGTATTAGTCAAGTTCTAGCTGCTTTCCACCACTTCAAAGGGAAAGTAATTTACCTCACAGAGCGCGCGAGGAGAGAACATTGACTGATCAAAAAAGAAACCGCATTTCGTTACCTATTTTTTCGTTCTACCTTCACGAACGTTTGCGCGAAAGTTCGAAGCACGAAGTGCTGTAAGAAGTTCCATGAATAAAACAACTGGAACCGAACGATTATAAAAGCTCCTTTTATTTCTCTTCCAACGGGAACGATCGCTGGCTGCCACTCCGTAGCCTGTAGTGAACTTGCGGTAGTCAAGGTCAGATCAGAATCGCTGTTCCGGCGTCAGTTCAGGGGCAATAGATAGGCTGCTTAACGTGAAAAAAGAATGACAGCCTCGCAAGCGCCCGGGGACGCACTTGCTCAGCGCGTGCATCCGAGTTGTACCAGTTGTACTCGTTTTGCACGCACGCAGATCTGAGCACTGCACACACACACACTACGCAAGTCAGGCGCAAGGGCCTCGCCACTTCATAGCACACTTAAAGAAAATCGAAACCAAAACTGAACTACACAGTTACTCTTTCACCGCTAATAAGAGCTTAATTACACTAAAAGTTTTTTTATAAAGCTAGTTTTAAGTACTGAAGCAATTATTTGTAACTATTTTGCTTCAATTTTTTGTTTTAGTTAAATAATTACGGAACAACTTTTTAGAAGACTGCATACAATTGATCTGGCAACCATGAAAATTGTATCATGTCAGCGCCCACGATTCGTACGGTCCCGGAGCTCGCTTTACCCCCCTGCGCAAAAGAGACTGGCATTAGCAGCACTCTGGCGACATCTGCCAAAGAAAAGGCGTACTGCGAAAGCGCTCTGGCACGGCAGTGGCCCTGCGAATGATGGCGGGAAATTTGCATGCATAGTGGGAGAGGTTTCATTCGCGGCGGGTGGTGGATGCAACGGCATCCTCAGCATTGTAGACTTCCACCAGCTCTTCGTAATCCACTTGAAGCAGTGGTGGCGGGATCTGCATGTCGTCTCGGGCAGGACTGGTAGCACACCCGTAGTCATGTCTCCAATTATACATAATGGCCTCAAGGGAATGCGGCGGCAGCGGCGAGTTTTCCATTGCAGCGTGTCTTTTCGGCTGTAGCATGCACTGTATTTTTTTTACATAAGCGGTAGCGCTTGACAAAAGTGTTGCAATTCTGTTCTCTTTTTTGCTAAAACTGCTGCACAAGACGGGAACGCTCAGCGATAGCAGCGTGGCACGCGCTGTTTTGCTGCAACGGCGAAATTACAGTTTGTACAACAGCTCCTCTGTTATTGTAGAAAAAGGGGACAAATGAGCGCGAAACAAGCAAACCCTCAATGTGCACAAAAGCGACCGGGCATTAGCTAGGGTGCCTTGAAGTTCCTCCTCGCCCGCCCTCACGGAGGGGCGGCAAGGAGGGAACATCCAGGCACCCTAGCATTAAAGCGTTCGCGCGCCTCAGTTGCGCTGCGAATGATGGCGGGAAATTTGTATGCATAGTGGGTCTTGCTGTGGTTGCATTTAATCCTTCCTACAAAGTTGCTCGGCAACTGTGGCAAGCCCCTGCAAAAGTACCCGTTGAATTTTAACAAGCACACAAGCATACCCCACTGCGCCCGCCAAGCGCACGCACACACACACACACACACACACACACACACACACACACACACACACACACACACACAACCCACACACACACACACACACCACACACACACACACACACACACGCGCGCGCTGCGCGCGCACGACACGCAAGCACGCACGCTCACACGCACACTCCACACAGACGCACCCACCACGCGCACACACACACGCAAGAACGCGCACACACACAAACACACAAATACACACACGCGCGCGCGCACGCACGCACGCACGCAAGCACGCACGCGCGCACACACACATACACGGACATGAACACGCACACACACACACACACGCAAGCACGCACGCACGCACACACACACACGTGCGCGCGCGCGCATGCACAGGTACACGCAATGGCACCCGCACGCACACGCGCTCACAGACACACATAGACGCACGTGCTCAAGCGCGCACGCACGCGCGCACGCACACACACATACACGCACGCACACACGCACGCACACGCACACGTGTATGTGCGCGCATGTATGTGTTTGTACTTGAGCGCACGCTCGCGCGACCACGAGTGGCTGCGTCTTCCCATATTTAGCAACCCTGCTCCTCCCTTTCAGCTAAAATTTTACATGAATGTCGTTTTATCTGGGTACATTTTTTTGCTACCCGGAGTTTATGACAATACTCAGCCGGTTGTTAAGAAATTGCAATACAGAAAAATAATTTATCTATGGTCGTCTCAACCAGAAATAAAAAAATACCCTCTTTGCAACAAGGCGGTCGTACATGCTTCATTTAAAACACTGTGGAGTGCCGTCAACAAAGGAATTTTTTCTACACTTCGTTGGCGAAAGATAATGAGTATATGTTCGCTGCATACATCCATGGGTCAAAATCCAAATTATTCTGTTTTACCTCCATTTGACCTGACCCAGACCATTTCTGGACTTCATTGCACGACCAACAGGTTGTACAAGGAGGTTCGGACTTCTTGCGAGGTGCACTTGCGACGCTTGGGCGTCTGAGTTAGAATTATTGAATTTTTAGCTCGGATCACCAATCTAGTGACGCCTTTCCCAAATGGGCGAAGAATGCGTCAAAAACCGAAATCGTACGTCTGACTAAGGCAGGAGAGAGAGTCCAAAGCTCTATACCTATGGGCAAAGGGCACGTAAAGGTTTCTTTCTCCCTTTCTCTCTCTGTTTCTCTCCTATTCGACAATTGCGGAATTGAGTGAACCCCAACCCTACAAACATGGAATAATTCTGTAGGCACCTAAGCACTTCCGCTACGTCTGGAATTCAGAAGCCTAATGGGGGCACTACAATATTCCCCGAACCATAGAAAGCACCAAGAAAAACGCCAGCGCACTCGCATGCTCGTGACTGCTGCTGCACCACTGGAAGAGCTAGCCTGTGCCGTGTCTTTACACAACACCGGCTGCGATGCATCGGGGCCAATGGGCGCGTTAGGGTGGGCATACCTGTTTTCGTAGCCACTGGTTCTTCGCTTAGCACCTCCCCCTTTAGATTTAAAGGGGTTGAATGCGGGAGTGTATTCTGAGTAAGCCGCTTATCTGTCCCTTCACGTCTGTGGGATATAGTTCCAAGCTTATCGGGGACTTTTTTTAAGGCTCACGCATTCAGTATCTTATTCCGCGAAATGCCACCCCTGTGTCCAATCAAGAGAACAGTCGCCGCCGTAGATAGTAGGAAATTCCGGCATGATCCGATTGGATTTGATAACGACAGCTCGGTGGATTGTCACTGTAGGGTCTCCGAATGCTGCCAGAAGCCGAAGAAAAGTTGTCGTCGTTGTTCCTTTCTTCGCGGTTTGTGATCCTGAGGAAACCGCGGAAATATTCAGCGATCAGTTTGCATCGGTATTTTCAAATGAGCTTCCATTAGATTCGCAAGACCTACCAGAGACCGTCATTCATGATACCTTTCTCCCAATAGTAATCACCGAAAATGGCGTAGCACGCGCCATTGGGCGACTTGAGTACAAGACGAGTCCAGGGCCTGATGGCATTAGCTCCAAACTTCTGAAATTAACCGCTCAAAAATCATCGTACCTATTGAAACTAATATTTCAGCAGTCACTGGACACAGGTTGCGTCCCAGATGATTGGAAGTCAGCGTTAGTGGTACCTGTATTCAAATCTGGCTTAAAATCATGTGCTAATGATTACCGGCCAATCTCTCTTACTTCTATTCCGTGCAAAATACTCGAGCATATTCTGTTTACGCACATCGTATCACACCTCAATAAAAATAACTTGCTAATAGATAACCAACATGGCTTCCCCAATAACCGATCTTGCGAAACTCAGCTGTTCGAATTGGTAACTGACCTTAATAATTCTCTGAATAACTCCCGCTACATTGACGCAATTTTCATAGATTTCTCTAAAGCATTTGACCGCGTGCAACACCAAAGGTTGATGACTAAAATCTGTAATCTACAGCTAGACGATAAAACAACCCAGTGGATAAGCGGTTTTCTTACTAACAGGGTTCAGTCAGTTAAACTTAACAACGTTATCTCTAGACCCAGACCCGTCAAGTCAGGAGTGCCCCAGGGTTCCGTACTAGGCCCTCTATTGTTTCTAGTCTATATTATTGATATTGGATTCAACATTAACTCTTCACTGCGTCTCTTTGCTGACGATTGCGTAATTTACAAGGAAATCACCGAACCAAACGACGTAAACATCTTGTAGTCCGACTTGACAAAATTATCAGAATGGTGCCCGTTATGGCAAATGGAAATAAATGTAAACAAAACCAAGCACGTACGTTTTTCATCTGTTGCACATCCTTCGCCCAATGAGTATGTCATAAACAACTTAGTAATTCAAACAGTTCCATCTATTAAATATCTAGGTATTTTATTCCACTTTGATCTAACCTGGACTAGCCACGTAGAATACATTACCGCGAAAGCATTACGGAAACTTGGTCTTCTTAAGCGCCGCCTGAAACTTGCAAACAAGGACACCAAACTTCACGCCTACAATACTGTAATCCGGCCAACCCTACAATATGCTTCCATAGTATGGCACCCCCACACAGCAATCCTTACTGATACGCTCGAATCTGTTCAAAACAAAGCCGCGCGATTTATTTTGTCATGTTATTCCCGCTATGAAAGTGTGTCATTCATTAAGAAAAATTTAAATCTCCCACCTCTTGCCATGCGCAGAAAATATTTCCGCTTATCTTTCTTCCACAAATTATATCACAGTGATTCGCCGTTCCGCCGTACGTTCATTCACCCTGCTTTGTACATTTCCGCACGCGTTGACCATGATTATAAAATAGAACCTATATTTTCTCGCACAAAAAACACCAATACTCACCCCTTGTATTATCGATAACCGAGTGGAATGCTCTGCCTGCCAGCATTGTAACGCATGCACAGCAATCATCTTTCCAGTCTGCATTATTTGCGTTCCTTGAATGTGATCCACAATCTTAGCCATTGCCACTTTTTTGCTGCTGTATAACGTGTCGTGCAGCTTTTTCAATGTGCTCGCCTGTGAAAACCTTGCTGTGTTCTTTTTTTTCTTATTTTGGTTGACCGACTGTGTATCCTGCGCATGTTTTCTTGTCTTCTTCTTTTCTTGCTAAAAAATTGCTGTTGTCACTGATTACTGTATAAACCCTCCTTATGTAATGCCCTAGAGGCCCTTAAGGCATATAAATAAATAAATACCCTCTCGGGGGATTAGCCCAAGATGGGGAACTTTGAAAGGCTAATGCGACGGCTTCACAAATTTACAAAAATTATCAATTGAAAACGAATTATTGTAGAATAGCCTGTTCAGCGTGGCACCTCAACGGTGCGACACCTCCATAGAAGAAAGGAAGCTGGTCGAAGTAATTTGTGCCAAAAAACAAAGAAGTGCTAAGGAAGAGACGGAACTGCGATGTAACAGTGAAGCAGATGGTAATCAATCGCGAAGCGTTCGCATTCATAGCACGTAGGCAGACTTCCGTGCTGTGAAGGGTATAGTCTTTCTTGGGGTAAACGCGATATTTCAGCGTCTGTCTGTCCTCGTGAGTCGTTCAGTCACACGGCCAAAGGAAAAGATACGCGCCCAATTTCTTTTACCCCGGGCAAAGACAACAACGTCACAAGTCGGGTTAATATTTACTTGTCAGCTATTAAACGAAAAAGTCCGCCATTATAATGCAGGAATAAATTTTATTGCTTCCTAATTAATTCTTCACGTGTTTCCTTTTTCATCCCAAATGTACGGTACAGCTGTTAAAACACCTGTGCGGCTGCGCGCGTTACCTAGGGCTTTTCAAACCATCAGGTCCACGGAAGGGTTTGTTCATTTCTTGAAAGCTCGTTAAGTGGCAAGGCAGTTCAAACAAACAAGCTCCAAAGGCTGCCGTTAGGTGGTTTTGTGGAGCCTGCCTTGGCCCGTGACGGGGAAAATGTGATTTTAAAAACATCCGCGTGGTTTGGAAGGCGAGGGGACAGTAACACATTGGGGTAACGGGATGGAAGGGGGTTTTTAGTTTGTACCGTATCCCCTCCAAGTTACGTCGCTTTGCACAAAGGAGCAGATACGCGACCTTCGCTTTACGCCAGTTGGGAAAATAGAAGGCCCAAAACCTTATAAGGCGTGAGAAAAGAGCCCGGGCCATTTTACATGGGGTATGTATGGGAAAAATTAAAATCAAGTGTTTAACGTTTAACAGTACAGCTTTTAAAATTTAGGGCTGCTGGAACCCAGGTGTTTTGAACTCGGCGAAGTTTGTTACATTTTTCCCAGCACTTTCAGATGTGGAACCTTTTTCTAAAAACAAGCTAGCGTGAGATGTTTGGGGTGGAATTTGTGGGAGCCTGCCTCACGAAATCAGTAATGTGTTTACCTTACGCGGGGTTTTGCAAAGCTAGGAATTAAATAAATTGTAAAGGCTGGACATTTTTTGTACCTGTATTTCCAAGTCAGGTGTTTCGACAAGGCCAGCGAGCTGCTGCTGGTACGCCAGTTGGAAAATATGGCCACTTGAGGGGGAAGAGTCCGCAAGCCAGGTATAAGGAAATATCAACGAAATGTTACTCGGACAGCGCAGCTCACGGAGGCACGTTGCGGGATCGGCCGAACGCACAGTGGTCGAGATCAACAGACTGCACGTTTTCCGTCTTTAATGAAATAAAATTCTACGTGTTATTCGTGACTTGGTACGCTTACTACACGAGCGCAATGCAAGAAATAGTCACCTAAGCTGCTTCAAAAGCTAAAACTAAATAAATGTGTAAAATGGTTACACATTATGTACCTTATATTTCGAAGGTTAGCAGTGCTCGACCGTGGTCCAGTGGTCTGAGCGCTGGCATATAATTGCAACTGTTTTGCAAGTCACCAGTTCGGATCCCGTGGGTACACTCTTTTTTTTATGTCTACTTTTTCGCTTTTCGGCCGATGTTTTCTATACTGAGTTCACCCTTTTGTGGGCCCTAACGTTCACTGCTCCACGAACTAGTTCACAGAACGCGCGCAGGCTGACACTGGCGCGCTAGCGAATTCTCGTTGGCGTGCTGTTGCCCTAAGCACCGACTGCTTGCGGGCAGTGGGCACAGGCCAGCATCCACAGACCCTTGGCCTGGTGCAAACACGCTGTTTACGATACAGGCAGGAGTGAGGCAAGCTCCAAATATGGTGGAAAAGTGCATGGCATTTGAGCGTCTGCGGGGACGCGGAGGGCGTTCATCCACTGCGTAGGCCTCGGCTAGTGAGTGATTGGTACGATTCCAAGCCGTGCTGGGAGGCTTATCTTATGCATTTTACATTTTACAGCCGACAACATGGCAGAAGCACAGTGCGATGATTACTGAGTTATCGAGAATGCCCATCCACCGAAGCTGTCGGGTGTCAAGCATGCTGTTTTACAGAACCGAAACCGAAACTTGTTTGAATGCTAACCAGTCACGGTGCGTCTCCTCCCGTCGTCAGAGCATTTAGTTGGTGCGGCCGCCGCAAACCGCGCATGATAGTTTTTCTTCTTTCGCGCTTCGTAAAATAATTACCGCCTTGTCAACCGCATAAACAATAAAAAGTGTGCTAATTTGAGCCAGTCTACGAAGTGCAAGCAAAAACGGGAGCTTGACAAAGTCACTTGTCTTGATTTAAAGACAACATGGGGGATTTGTCATGATCGCTTCGTGATTGCTTAAATAGAATGCTTTTCAGCACGTAGCGGCCAATTCACAGAGGCAGAGAGAGAGGGAAACGTGTCTTTTACGAAAAGCGATGGGGAGTAGTCCTCAGTCCAAGACTTCTCGAGATTTTCCAACCTCAAAATCCCGCAACAGGTGCGGATCATTGCAGTCGGAGCTGGTGATACTTCGCTGCCGACTAATTGAACGTGAGCATGTAGGTAACTAAGGGCTTGGTATTCTCGGAGTAACGCATCCCTGCCCCTGCTTAATCTTGTACAGTGCCACATTAAATGGTATTGGTCAGGTAAAACTTGTGCCCCGCCTTAGGTCACGCGGGTGCCGATGTAGAGGGTGGGGCTCCATTGAACCATTTACGTCTGATGTAGGTCGTGTAGTGTGCGTTTCAATAAGTTTTACTGATAACTATATCTTCTTCCCCATCAGCGGGCTCCCGTCAGGCAGGACCCTGGTCAATCAACCAACCAATCAATCAATCAATCAATCAATCAATCAATCAATCAATCAATCAATCAATCAATTTTATGCAGTACTCGATCACATCGTCATCAGACAGAAGCCTCGACGTAGCACCCTCGTCAATGAATGAATGAATCAATCAGTAAACAAACTAATTTTATGTAGTGCTGGATCGCAAGCGGCCCATTGGAGACTTGGGGCGTTGCTAGAAGCTTACACTGAACTTTTTCCCCCATTTCCGCACGGAATGAGGGGACAATTATTCGTGTTTTTCCTTCCTGTTTTAAACGCCAATGATGGTAACTATTGTGCAAGGTATTTTTGGGTTTCTATAAATATGGCCTGCTGCAACATTGTAAGGGAGGTTATGTACTAGAAAGGGATGAGTGAGCCCTGTAGTAATGGAATATTGGTGACCTGTTTGGTTCCAAACAGAACCCGTCTTGTGAGACCCAGTTATTCAAACTCCCCACAGACCTGCACTGTGGATGTTTATGTACCCACAGGCCATGCTTGCTTTATTTTTGGATGTGGTCCACCATCGGCATTACCTCGGCGCACTGCAAGCTGTGGCCTTTGATCTTTCATTAAATAAACTAGTACAAGGCCTTCTCTTTGAACAGAACTTACGTTTAAAAGTGGACACTACGATTTCCTTCCTTTCTACCTATGGGGATAGCATCAAGCAAGCGTTCTGGACACCTTTCTTGATAATGTTCGTTTTGACAATATGCTGCAATAGAGTCGACTGCACGTTTTAGCTCATAGTTTTGCTTTTTGTAAATCGGCATGTTCTCCATAATGGTAAAGTACCCAATTTAATTCACTAGGAATGTAAAAAATGGCAGAATAAAACGGGGCACAGCAGCATTTCAGAGCTGAGACTCGAGGCTCAAACGCACAAACTTTCAGACAGCGAAAATATTCGGCTCTCAAGGGCGGGAGTACGATAAGGTCCCTGGCACAGCCAGGTTGTGAATGCGGCACTGCTTTTGTCCCTACGCGCGGAATAGTTAATATTATTCATTACCACCATCATAATCATCATCATTGCCGTCGTCATCACCCTAAGGATAGTTACGTCAAAACAATTGCTTTTCAAATGCCCCTATCCCGATTTGTCCTAATCTATTCGCCTCTTAATTTTTTCCTATCTCACCTCTTTATCGACTCATTCATCTCCAAAATTGAATCTCATCACTCGTCAGCCACTTTCTTACCCTGGTGCGACACACGTTCTCAGATCTTTGTAGTGTATTTCCTAGCCCTGCTCCATACCTCTCGCTTAATTTCAGCTGGATATATCCAACCAGTTCTTTCTTTCTGACACACGGACAGTCGCTCTGACTCAGGACAGGACTGGAGTAACGCTTATAGCAAAGCGTTACTCCTCTCACTCGGCCGGCAGGCATGTTTTTAGCAGCGCAGCTGTTGCAGGTCGGGCATTTTCGTCCGTCTGCTGAAGGTCGTTCGTGGCGCAGGACGTATGAGCAGGGTCTCATACGCGCGGGCGGCTTCTGTCGGTGGTTCTGCGAACTTCCACGTGGGCGCTTTCCATAGAGAAAAATAGAGGGCGCAGTGGCCAAACAGAGACTAGAGTTCCTGTATATTGCTTTAGGGGAGCTATACACAGGAACTCTAGCAGAGGCAGTCCCCTCTACCTTTGCTATGGGAGGAAGTGGAGAAGGATCTTTCCTCCCGCGACGTTTAGCTACCGATTCCTTTGGCTAACCTGCAGAATTTGCGCGGCGATGGCGCAGTGGTTCTCGGCAGAGCGCCCTTTACGTTAGCGATATTTGGTACCAAGATAGCTACAATGTCGGCAGTTCCGGTACAATGCACAATGTTCATTAAACGTGTTGATATGCCGTGCCCCATGTCTAAAGAGACCTAAAAGATACAAAACCACTTTTATTTACGAAAAGAATGCGGAGAATTGAGCTAACAGAACGTAATAAATCAAATCACGACTCCCAGAAAAATATTGGCATTTCCGGGGCTCAGACGCTGGGATTTGTTTCAAAACGCACGGTTACACGGCCTAGGATACCGATGCCGAAGAACGCAGGTGTTTCAGTAGGTTCATACAAGCATAGAAGGAGTGCTTCAATCGAAGCAGTAGATGGGGCCGGATGTGCACTGGAACTGCCTGTCTTGTACCCACAAGGCAACAGAATCTCGCTTGAAAGACAAGAGCAGATCCTTCCGTTTAAGCATTTCACACCTTTCTGCAACTACTTAGTTCATTTCCCCATGAACGAAAGTAGCCCGCGAAGGACAAAAACATGTCGGGATCCTCCGGGTCGCAGAGGAGCGCCCGCCAGCGGCCGACTGCGTTGCAGGCTGCCGGTACTGAACTGCGTGTGTGTTCTTCCGCACAAGAAACTCCGATGTCTATACGCCCGTTTTCAGTGCACCCGGCCTCCTAGGCTGCAAAACCAGTGTCCGCTTTGGCGTGCGCAAAAAACCTTGCATACCGCGGCGCTGGAACACGACCATGGTTCTCTTGTGTTTGGGGGAACGTCAACAAGTGTGCGACAATTGACAGCAGAGAATATTTTTTGTTTGAAACTTGGAAGTTATACATCAATACCAGTCATGAAGTCCCTTTAATAAATGAATGCTTTGGGTGATACCTTGTTCAAAAATGCACTGGGCATGGCAGGGGAATATGGGACACCACTTAAAACATCGGGTACACATAAATCATCGTCATTCATCGGCGAACACCAAAAGTTTTCATTGTTCCGTTGCGTTACGCTTGTTGATCTAATAACGAAATGGAATATAGCATGGGTTGTTTATCGTTTCCAAACATTTGTGGTTTGCGTAGCATGTCTGGGAGGTCGAAAAGAACATTGAGCGTACGAGATGGATGGAGCCAAAGTTTTTTTCAGTCTTGATCTTTCCCCAAGCGTATGGCTTTGTGTTTGCTACCCTAATATTTTCAGTTGCTAAGCCGTTATAAAATATTAGTGTACAGGCCCGAGGAGGCCATTTTGTAATGGTAATTTTGGGGATGTACATGTTTAACAACTGCATTTTGTTTTTGAAGAGCTCTCAGTTTTCGTCAACAGAACGTCTCGAAAAGTCTACGTGGCACCAATCGTAAAAAGAAGCTAGATCATCCTTCATACCTTGATAATTTGCTTTGTCGTATAGGGTTATGGTTTTTCTTTACTTATTTTCCGTTGGGCACGTTGCATTGGAAAGCGGCATAAATGACGGCATGGTCGCTAGGGCTGCTCGGGCTAGAAACCACCGAAACTTTATCTGATTCGGTCTTTAGAAATATACATAGTAAGCTTGATGAATTAAGAGTCGTTCTTGATGGAGAGATAATAATTTAAGAAAAGGTGAAAGTAAGGCAAGCATCTATGAAGTCAGTTGCAGTGTTCTGTTTCAATATCCGTATGTAAGAGCAACCACGGAACTCTCAGAAGGTCTTATTTCCGGGGAACGTTACGTATTACTTGAAATCACCAATTTTAACGTTGCTCCGTGCGTCGCGTTAATCAATAATAAGAAAAAATAGGAAAAATAACATCGTACAATATTTATCGTTGTCACACTTTATCAATATCACATTTCTGTAGGTCGGGTAATTGGAGATAACGCAGATGCGATGAAGAGCCGATTCCTTTCACTTAGGAGGTATGCTGTAGTGTGTCCAGCTATCCCTAAAATTCAGTGCACAGTCGATTATAGAATTTTATAAGCCCAGTGTTATCTGCCAAAATGAACTAATGTAGGGTACTCGCAAGTTCGAAAGCAACTAAAGGTTGACAACCCCGCACTACGTGTATGAAGGCGCAAACATGAGGGGCCACACCAGTTGACTACACCAAAATTCTAATATCCGCTCCTTAGTTTCAGTCCCTGCATATTGCCACCAACATTTTAAAGAACGCCTCAGGAGACGTTATCACGTAAGAAAAACGTATTAGGCGGCAATGTTTTTGGAGTACACAGACCCGAGACGGAAACAAGGATTCATTTGGTGTTAAGTAACGTAGTTACCACAGTAATGTTCTTGTCATCTTTTTGTCAGCCGGTATAACACAGAAGAACGAACTATTGCCGTGTTCATCATGCTAGTAGCACGAGGCGCATTTTTTTGTATCAGAACTGACGTAAACAAGGGGAGGGGAGGTCGCAGTATTTAATCATTTTCATTCATTCCAAATACAAAATACTGTTGCCCTAGATATTACAAAAACACATTGTTCCTAAAACGAGTTCAAATATATGCGCTGTTCCCTGCTCAGGGAAATATCTGAAAGGATCTCTTCCAGAACAGAATACGTATTTATGTATCCGGACGCACTGCTTGTCAAGGTGGAAAAAATTTATCCCATATTTCTGAAATACAAAACTTCGTAAAAAATTCGTAGATCCAGCATAAATATTAAATGCATGCGGCTCCTAGTGATGACTTAATAAGGATTCCGCTGGAACACCAAACAGCGAGCACATGTGGCTGTCGGATGTTGCCGCTCTTTGCTTGCACTGGAAAGCTTCAGCGAACCCGTTCAATACTTTGAGGGGCCCGTTACAGTCTCTGTTTGGTTCTCGCAGGTCACACTGAAACATACACCAAAATATAAAAAACAATTGCGTCTCTGTCAGGTCCTCGTGGTTGGGAAGTCTTAAAGGTCGTGCACTTGGCCTCGCCTGCAAGAAGGTCTCGTACGGGATGCGAGCTGCCGCCACCCTTCGCAGAAACGTGAGCTTCTCGATAGCCACCACATCTGGGTGGCCAATGGAAAACTTGTCGTTCCCAAAGCAGCCAATATTATCTGCCACTGCTGAGACGTTTTGATGCAGTTCTAAAATTCTCTGAAAAACGAGAGAAGATAGCGCGTCTGCTACATGCCCTCCAAGCGCACCGTATTGAATCGCCTTGGCACCCTGGAAAGTCGAATCGACTGGGAACCATAGCATTTCGAATGCGAGAGGCAGCAGCTCCAGGCGACCATTTCCATCAACGTTGACTAAGTTCACAACGCGTTCATGCGCGAAGCTCGGCAGCCTAGTGTTACTGTGGGTCCGACGGCGACCAAGCGTGGCCAGCTGAACATTATCAAAGAAGTTGTCCGTCATGCTAGGGAAATGCTGGTACATGGCTTCTAAGGATTCAGGGTTGTTTTCCTCGGCGAGGTGAAGCGAGTAGTCCTCTTTTACAGACGGGCTAGTGGCCTCCACAACAGCAGCAGCGTCGGGCCAGGGTGACTTCACAATTTTACTCCAGAACCTTCTCCGAATGTTGGCCACAAGTTCGGAGAGCTCGGCGGTTCTGCCCTCTTGAGAGTGGCTCCGTCCGTATCCAGCGTACAAAGCTAAACCCATGTATATCTCCGTCAAAGACACGCAGTAGCGGGCACGACCTCGGCTCAACTTCTGCTCATTCACGTAAAAGTACGACGCGACTTGAGGATTAGTCATAAATGACAAGGCTTGTGCGAGCACCCAGCCATGGTAGTACGCCATCTTAGCCTCACCCTTGCTCCCAACCAGTTCAAAAAAGCGGTCGATAAAGCCGAAGTTATGAAGAACTGCGACTCGCACTGCTTCCACTGAAGTGTTCAGATGTTCGCGCAGGCTCTCGCTCCAGGCGTGTCGAGGGATGGCATCCGTAAGAATACTTAGAACCGCATCCATGCTCACATGGCGGAGAACCTTCGGCTCCGTCTTCCTGTACGCACTGTCCAAGTGTGGAACGATTTCTGACTCGAGCTCGAAAAATTTCTCGTACGTAAGTGGCTCGTTTTCTAGAACTGGTGTAATCTTAAAGGCTTCCACCATATACTGAAAGTACTCGCGGTACTTCCATTCACGGTTGTTGCGCGTCAAGTATTCTCTTCTTCGCAGCGTCTCGAGAAAAAAGGTCGAAGGCGCAATCATGAACCAGCCGGGGCGATCCATAGTGAACTGAACCACAGCTCCACAGTTCCAAAGGGCCGTCATACGGAAGATGGTGTCGAGCAGACGAGATTTGTTTGATAGGACAGGCCAGTGGATGCCAAGGGCGGAAAGGTGGAACTTTACCTTTCTTCCAAACTGTCCATCCGTGCCCCCGGCATAAGCTGATGTACAGGACTGATAAAACTTGGCCGCCTTTTCTGGAGCAGTCTGCCGTGTGGAAGCGATGACCATCCCTTCAGCCGCGGAAGCCAAGTCGTATATGTACCTGCGGCAAAACAGACACTTCATTTTTATAATAAAGCTTCTAATATAGCAATAAAAAAGTCCCCCGCATTTCCCCGAGGGGGAGAATGTGAAAGTGCGAATGCACGGTTGTCGGCCCGCTTGCGGCGCTTGCGCTCGGCACCCGCAGCCCACCGCCTCGCCGCCTTCTCTTCCATCTCTTCCATCGGGTTTGTAGTATCACGTGTACACCACGCACTTATCAAGCCGCTATAACGCCGCTGAGTCGCCGACGCAATGCCGCTGACGACGTAGTTTGAATGCGTTAAAGATATAAGGAGCGTTCCTAACTCTGAAATCAGTGTGGCTTCCGTGGCTTAGTCGGTAGAGCGTCGCGCTGCGGGCGCAACGTCCTCGGATCGAAACCGGGCGCCGGATGCTGTTATTTTCTTATATAGTGTAGTGGCCTGGCTGGCGCGCCGAGAGAGGGTGTTGCGAGCTGGAGAGTAGGCGAGGGGAAAGAGGAGGCGCTACGCGAACGCCCTCACGCGTCGGAAATCCGGCGCCGTTGCTAGGCCGCTAGCTAGCTCCGTTGCTAGGCTGCGGACGGACGGACGGTGGACGCGTGATTCAGGGTCGCTTAAGAAGAAAAAATTTAAGACCTTTCCGGGACGACGCAGTTTCACGGACTAAACCAAAAATTCCTTCTAACACTGTCAAATTAATTTGGCTGTAAAATACAAAACATCAAAGAGGTGGGCATATGCTTTTAAAAGAATTATTTTAGTGCATACATTTTTGTAATCACACAAAACACGAATTCGTCAGATGTAAAAGTGTTACTAGGTATATTGCTTAAATGGCCATAAAGAAAAGAAAACTTTCTTTCATGAAGAAAACTTCGTGTATCCTAATACCTTCGGAACTTCTGCGGCATACAATGACGCATTTTTGTAATCACACAAAACACGGATTCGTCAGATGTAAAAGTGTTACTAGGTATATTGCTTAAATGGCCATAAAGAAAAGAAAACTTTCTTTCATGAAGAAAACTTCGTTTATCCTAATACCTTCGGAACTTCTGCGGCATACAATGACGCTCTATAGATTGAGAAGTTTACTCATTAAGGACAAATTTCGATTTCGCCGCTGTTATAATTGTTTCAGGAAGTTGGCAATGACTTAATGCAAACAAGTAGCAAAAAACGGCAGTTACGTTGACTTTTCCCGGAATGCTATCGCTCCAATATTAAATAATATGGAGCTGATGGTGACACCATAAAAAGACTGGTAATTTCTTGTTAACCCATCGATAAAGATTCTTGTGGCAGTTACAACGGTGCACCCGCTGGTAGATAGGCCTTGATACCAAATGAAAGACTTGCGCTTGAGAACACATCCAGCTGGCGTTTTAGTACATGAGACAGGACGCAAAAACGAGGTACCCACGACGGCCGAACGCACGGCGTCAGTATAGCGAATGCACACCTCGCGATCACGTCTTCCTTGTCGCGACAAATGACCATAGGGTGGCACGTTTTCGGCGCGCGTGCCTTCCTCATACTCACATCCCGAAATTTGGCGCTCGTTATGGCATCGAGTGGCAACGTAACCAGACCCATTGTTTGACCCCACGCCGGCCTTTGAAAATGAACGCCCACTGCATACGCCAGCAAGATGAAGCAACTCTAAAGCGCCCACTTCATTGCCGTGTGCTTTTGCAAGTGACACAGCGATGCACCGGGCCATATATTCTCGTTACTATAACCGCCGCTTTAAGGCGGGTACAACTTTGGCGTGCCACTGGCAACTTCGGGAGATGCCATTTTGGTTTGAAAGTTCCGGCGAGCAGAATGGCGTTGCCTTGAGAAAAATGCAATAGATAGCGCGGGGACGACGTTGTGGACGCGTTGCTGTTTGATTTAAATCATAAACCAAGTGATGAGCGAAAGATATCACTGGGTTTGTGTGTGCCACTGTGTTCTGCTTCTCATGAGAAAGGGTAACGGATGTTGTGCTGCCTCCTTAACAGCGAGGGAAGAAAACAATGGCTGCGTATCTGATGCTTTCATTGCAAATGTCGACCGAAGACAATTGTTGACTGGCGCCTTACTACAACGGCCCTACTACGACGTTTATAGAATAACGTTGCCCTACTCCACTAGCTTTCAAGCTGAATGTGGATCCCATCTAGTGGAACCTTTCGTTGATGTTGGCGGCGGATTTTTTCAATGTCGCCACGTAGCGCGGGAGACAGCAGGTGACGGTTTTATACAGTTGGTGTAGTATTTCATTTGCTATCGCAAAAACCAAGCATCCTGATTTTTTAAATGAAGGAACAGTGCAAATGTCACTCATGTATTGATCTTCTTCCCTATATTTGGATAATATATTGTTTTTGTTCAAAGATGTTGGTAAGTATGAACATCACCAGACTTACACGTTTAGATTTGGCTGTGGGTATGCAAAACTATTGTGCAGCCTCTGTTTTGCTTTGGCCGGGTGGCTGAATGGAGTCACAGAGGCGGACAGACAGACCAAAATTTATGCGTTTAAGTAGCCAAGAAAGAGTATAGTCTTTAAAAAAGGGAGGTGCAAGTGAAACGCAACTGCTGGCAAGCGACAGACAATGCCTAGGTATGCGAGGTGAATTGCGGAAGTATTCGTAGCATAGGAACAGCCATTTTGGCTCGTTTTCGTGACAGCATTTACTGTTTGCAGTGGTTCGGCAGGGCAATGGGGCTGGACGCGTGAGCCCTGTTACGCGTCAGCGCAGCTCATTCGAACACAAAGGATAACGAGATACAGTTAAGGCGAAACCACATGCAACGTTTTGGTCGTGTCTAGCGCCCGTCTGCGGCGCCTGGCGCCGACGCGGAACGGGCGTTGGAGAGGGCGAGCAACTACAAGAGACGCGCGAAGAGCACTTCTCCGATCCAAGTTGCCAGACTTACTTTGGTAAAGTCATCATCGTTCTGTTTAAGTCATTCCTAATAAACTGAAGAATAATCAAAACTTCAACAAACAAAACACGTTAAATTGATGTTCTGTTAAATAAAGTGCTAAAGAGCCGCCAAATAAAGAGCCGTCATGTTGCGTGCGGAGGGGGACCGGAAATTGAGGATAGCAACATCCGGCGCAGACGCCGAAAACGGAACGAAAATCTGGAATGCGCAGACAACGGCGCTCCGAGCGCGCTGCTGTGTATTTGGTGGCGGGCGCTGAACGCGCGTCGCCGCGGACGGTCTCCAAACGCGACCAAAACGTCGCATGTGGTTGCGCCTTTATTGCGATGAAGCCATGTGGTTGCCGCCGAACATTTATAAGCGAATTACAGCTGGTCTTGCTGCTGCTGAATATTTTAATGATGGAACCTGCTGTTTCTTTTAAAGCTATACTGAACTCTTCCAATGTTAGGGGAAAGTCCCTTTCTTGTGGGTTCTGGTGAACTATTTTTAAGGAAGAACTGATGAAATATAATGCAACATTTATTCTCAGAATGACAGCGCAAAAGAACGGGACAACAGAGGAGTAGACTAACAGTAATACAATGGGATAACAGAGGAGTAGCGTCACAGTCAGAGTAACACAGTGCTATGTTAGTTTACTCCTATGTTGTCCCGTTTTTCTGCCCTGTTATTCTCAGAAATATGTACCAACTCTCGCCTACTATCCGTGTTGCAGGATTCGAACGGAGAAATCCAAAGGTTTTGGTTAATTTTCAACAAAATTCCTCAAGACGTGTTTATTTCTCCGAAGAAAAACTCTATGAACTGTTCGAGAAAATACAAATTTTTTTGGCTTTAGTTGCTTTATTACGAGTAAAAGATCCAAGTCCTAGCTTGAGCGGTTTTTACAGTGCTTCCAAAACTTCCGTCAAAATGTTCGCAGGGATGATATTGAAGCAGGTTTGCTTCATCATCAGTCCAAGAGCATAGCTCCTATTTTTTTTATATAGATGGCGATCTTAAAGTCTGTCGGGAGAAACGGAATGAAATATGGCTGCGCTCTCGGGTCCGTCGTCGGCAGATCTCGTGATTCTAAGCAATCTTCGCTGCATTTTTACAATGTTAGTAGGAGCTGTAAATCTGAGTGAGGTAGATTTGGCTCTACCAGGGTGACAAAAAAAGGGCCCATCTCCCCGCGAGGGGGACTCGAGTAAATGCGTCGCATAGGGGGTGGGTGTATTGCGTTAACGTTTAGTGTTTGGGAGTTGGTTGTAGCGTTGTATGGGCAGGTTCTTGACGTAGTTTGAATGAGTTAAGGATATAAGGCGCGTTCGTAGCCTTTGATTCTGTGTCGGTTTTGTGGCGCAGAGGGAAGAGCACCATGTACCTCGCGTTCCGCCCACAGGTAGTGAATGCGTTGTATCAGCAGCTTCTTGGCGTAGTTTGAATGAGTCAAGGATATAAGGCGTGTTCGTAGACTTCCATTCTGTGTCGGATTTGTGGCGCAGTGGGTAGAGCACCATGTACCTTGCGTTCCGCCCGCAGGGTCGTGGGATCGAAACCAGGCGCCGGTAAGTATTATTTTTTTATATAGTGTAGGGGGAGGGGTGCGGACCTGTTGTTGAAAGCGAGGAGGGTAGCGTGATGCGGGAGAGGAGGAGTGGGGGAGAGGGCGCACCTGGAAGGGCTGTAGCGGACGCCGAGGCAAGCCGACAACGCCGGGTGACATCGTGAGTTAAAGAAATGCTCTGCATTTGAAAACGTACGAATGTTACCAAGCGCACCTTCCCAACCTAACAAACTCGCCTAGCATGATTCTCACGATAGTTGCGTAGCCCGCTGTCTTCCCTGCTGCAATTTACAGTACGTTTTTGCAGTGAGCCATCGCTTTGTGCTCTCTAATATGAACATTATCGTCGGTTAAAACGTATTTGAAGCAGTGAGGTACTCTATGAGTGCTAAAAACACCAGGAAAATGTTCAACATATGTTGATGCGAAAGGCCAACATCCGTCGGCCTTTCGCATGTAAAGCAGAATACAGTGGCACACAGAAGGCAGTTATAGCGTTGGGTCAGCACCGATTGTAATAATTTAAATCAAACAGCAACACGTTTACAACGCCGTCCCCGCCAAATATTCAAAGCAATGACGAAAAGAAAAACGTTTCTCTCTTCGTGGGGACATTGCCCTCTCCCATTTACCTGACCATCTGCGTAACCGTGGCAGCTGCTGCTAGAGTTATCAGCGTTGTCACTGGTCGGCGAGAGCCCCTGGCTTAAGTAATTCATTGTGATGCGGTATGTTTTACCCCAATATAAACTAGGGGAAGGGTTAGCATTAAAGTACATAGACTAGCAAATTGCCTACAGACTAGTATTCAGTAGACCGATGCCGTGTCCAAAACGCTGCGTACTTGCTCATGATAAAAAAGCAGTGTCCCAGGCGGCACAGAAAGTGCGCCCCAAGACCGGCCCGTCTATGGCCGCTTTCTGGCATGTCCGGCCAGCATCCAGGTTCTGGCAGCCACTGATCATGCGTTGAACGGCCAAAATTCGGCAACCAGCGCTTCGGCATTTTTCCGTCCGCCCGTGTCCGGACGCACAACGGCAGCTAACCGGCTGCCAGATATTCAGTTCTCTTACGGCTGCCGATGTTGAGAAAGAGAACGGCCGAAGTACGGCCTTAGGGCATCCGTTTTTTCTTCGGGAAGCGGTAATCGGCCGAAGCACGGCAAGCGACCGGCCACAGAATATGCGTATTCTTGCGGCAGTTGGTGTTCGAAAGGAGGCCGGCCGGAGTGCGGCTGCCGTGCATTTCGTTGTTTCAACGGTGAACCGCGCGTCCGGCGGACGTGCGGCCCCAGAATATACGTTTTGCATTCGGTTAGCTGTCTTCGGCCGAATTACGGCCAGCGAATGGCCACAGAATATTTGGCAACCGGTGTTCAAGAGGAGACCGGCCTACGTAAGGTATCTGGTTATACGTCCTTTTTTCGGCAAACGGCATCCAGCCGAACAACGGCTCGCGCCTGGGCGCCGAGAATTCATGCACAGACGTGTTTGGAAGGAGACCGACCGGTTTTTTCCTGGGGGGACAAAGAGCCGTTAGGGAGCCGAACGACGGGGACGCGTTTTTCATCCGCTCCGTGTTTCTACGTTTTAAATGAACGAACATCGTTTGTCAAACAGTAATGAGTGTTCTCGGTGAACGGGCAAGGTGCAAGGACTCACTGGACATTAGCAGGGAACCTTTTAGGCCATCGAAATGTCATTTATTGCCACAAGAAGACTGTGCCACACCGACGGGTGAGCCAAGCCTCGCCAGTCATCGCCGCTACCACGCTTCTGCCTCCGGCTTCGTCGACGCATCATCTCGAGGCTATTCGCCCGCTCAAGAAATGGAGAGCATTGGAGACATCGATCCGCCAGAGATGTCCGATCCGAGATGGAGATGGTTCACCAAAATAACTGGCCTTCAAGGGCGTCGAGCAAGCGGCAACCACGCAGGAGCTAAACCGCCACCATGTCAAGGACTCCCCACCAAAGAAAGGCAAGTGCGAGCAAAAGCGCAAGTTATTCTGCTTACAATTAAACTGCGACAAGCAATGTTGCACTATGTTGTTGGTGATAAACGTAGAAGAGACTCGCTCGTGCATTGGTAGGATCAACTTCATGCCCTGCACTATGTTACTTCAGGGGATTTTACGACTGCCTATTTAGAAAAAAAAATTATTTTAAATTTGCGATAACAACAGAGCCTTGTCACTGACGAAGCCTAGCTGTTAATTTAGTTCCGATGTTTGAAGGTGAGCTTAGCTACTCTTGGGATATGACTCATTGGGTAAACATAATCGCCAGCATCCTAGCAAACACGGATTTTGTCAGGATTTTCTTGCTCAACGCAGATTGTTGAGTTCACGCACGATTTGGCTCTTGCAATAGATAAGCTTAAAGTGGTTGACTGTATATTCTTGGACTGCAGAAAAGCAAATGATGGTGTTGCATATCACCTTCTGCATAGTACATTTCATCCTATGAACTGAATGAATCGGTTTTTGCATTGTTATTACTATTGGCCCTATAGCTTTGTTCAAAAGTACTGTGTAGTTAACCGGACTATAGCGAATGAACGTGATTCCGTATACCTGCAGCTTTATTCGCATTTAATAACATCCTGGTGTGCTGATTCAGAAAAGTTTTTGGATGCTAAACAGTGTGTTAACGGCACCTTTACAAGAAAACCTTCATTCCAATGGGATACGTATACCGTAAATTATGCTGCTATGACAACGGCCGAGGAATATAAATACCTAGGAGTTTATTTAGAGAGTGGTTAGAGGTTAAACAGGCAGGTTCACACCATAAAGTTACGGCTGCATATGTTTTTGGCTTTCTGAGACGAAATTTCAGTGAACCTCCATCTAACTGAAAAGAACAACCGTATTTCACTCATGTGCGCTCAATCTTGGAGTACGCATGTGTTTTCGTGGATCCCTACACCAAAGAGCTCGTTGATACGCTCGAAAACATACAGAATATGTCAGTGCAATTCGTATTAGGTAATTGGCACGCTCAACTTAGCATGAGAGAAAGTAAAAGTAAACTGGAATGGCAGGACGTGAAAGATCACAGACGAAACCACAGGTTTAACTTTTTTCGTAATATCTATCATTCGAAAACTGTTGTAGAAGGGGAGAAGTATGTCCAAGCGCCATTCTACATATCGCAAAGTGGGACCGCTAGCTTAAAGCAAATTATTAACTTTCCTTTAAAGGTGACGCCTTGCGCGATTCATTTAATTTGACATCAATACTGCAGTGTAATTATCTTCGACGTATGAATGCATTAACTGTTTATATTGACGATTTTCAGCGCGCTTTGTAGAATTATTTTGTTATTTTGTCTCGTATTTAATGCTTAGTGTTATGTATCTCCCATCTGTAATGCATGCAAAGGAAAGCGGGCATCAAATAAATAAATAAATAAATAAATAAATAAATAAATAAATAAATAAATAAATAAAAATAAATAAATAAACAAATAAAAACAATGAATGAATAAATGAATAAAAATAAATAAACAAACAAATAAATAAATAAATAAATAAACTTCCAGAGGGGCAAGTTTGCCTCCGACGGGTTGAGAACCCTACGCATTCAACCTTGACCAATAAAATATTTATTGCCCTATTCGTTGGAGTATGCAAGGTTTCCTGTATACATGCTACCATTGCTATGTTATTGGTTTGAAACAAATTATGTAACTCTAATTTTACGCCTTTCCTTGCGTGAACACAAAGGGATACAACTGCAGCCACCTGAAGCAGGGCCTCATTCGCGACGCGTCTAGAATTTTTTGAACGTAGTATGACATTAGAAGAAAATTAAGCTCTTTTGGACTATTAAGTGGTGTGGGCGTATACTCATGAAACCAACATTAAAATAGATTGAAAATGAAAGTACCTGTTCGCTCCTTCTTAGGATCAGCCCTGCGCAAGATCATCAGAAAAGTTAATCGAGTAGAAAATGTCTTTGCAAGAAAAATGGGCAAGAACTGGACATACTTTTTTGTGAAGGAGTTATATTAAATGCTCCTGAGTGTTTTGTTGAGAACCAAAACGCTTCGTAAAGGCATTCACGCCGGTTTTATATACATCAAAATTGGTCAAGCAACTGTTATAAAAATAGTTTATGTAGTCATAGCATGAAAGTGTTCTGGAATATTGCCCTAAAAGAAATTGGCTAAAAGCGGCTAATCTCTCTGAAATTCAACCCACTAAAGTATGCGCGCTCCGCCCCCCCCTCCTCTTTCCCCGTTTATTACAGGTAAGCCGCCCCACAGAGGATATGAGGATCTGGACAATACATCTATTCAAGCTCTACAAAGAACTGAATATTTTCTGTGTTCGGCAGTAAAAGAGGCACAGCAATTAAATGACCGACAATTTGTGAGCACTGTTTAATAAATGAATTTTGCTGTCTACTGAGGCTGGTAATTAAGCCAAGCTGCGCTGAAAGCTTGACGGCTGGTGCTTGCGCGCGAACTCACTTTGATGTGGCTGCATTGGACCCAAAATGCTGGGTTTGTGCTGCTTCTGCACTGCGCGAATGAGTCATCTGCTTGCGCGACATGCAGTGACCGGCCTCAGTATACAGCTAACGTACTGTGGCTGAACTCCAATGCCCGTAGCACGGCCGTATTTCCGGTAGCTGTAGTCTGGCTGGAGTCCGACGACCGCATCTCGGCTGTCCTCCGGCGGACGTACTTCGGCCGTACACGGGTGGCTTTGGAACGGCCGGAGCCCTACGGCTGGAATCTGGCCGTATGACCGTAAGCCGGTCGACTGGCCGACGGACACTGGCCGTTGGACAGCCATCGGAGTACGGCCGTATACGGCCAAAAGGCCCACATTTGGACATGGGCCGAACATGGCTGCCGGAAAACGGCCGGACAGAAAATCACCGGCCAAAGTACACCGGCCTGTTTTAGGCCGAACAGTCCTGTGCTGCCTGGGGTGGTAGGACGAAATACACGACGAAAGAAATCAGACAGGACGAGCGCTGACTATCAACTGAAATTTATTGGAACGAAAAGACATAATAAATAAAATAACATTGAAACGGTGCATGCGCTAACATCCGTGCCATACCAAACATTGATAGAGATAAAAAGAGGAAACCAGTTTGCTCCTGCATTGTATGAACAACAAGAGAGATAGGCCACTTTTACATCATGTGAAGTAACGGAAGCCTGACTAATAGACTCGTGACCAAGCCCGTTTATTTTGAACGCCTCTGTTATTTCGCGCTTTAGCTGATCAAAACGACGTAACAGTAAGACCTTTTTTTCAAATTGGGGCGGACAAGAGCGCGTAGGTCACGAACGACAGTAATCAGAAAAAATTCCCCGCATTTCTCCGAGGGGAAGAATGTGAAAGTTCGAATGCACGAGTTGAATTTGCGCGGTTGGGTAATGTTCGCGAAAGAGAGATCACACACACACACACAACTACAAAGAAAGAAAGATGCATTTATTCACAGACACCTATTTGTGTTGTCGTTGTACTTGATTGCTAGAGCGGATCTCAGCTTTGAAATTTTGTGTCAGTACTCCTTTAAGCGGGTGCATTAGCCCTTCTCACGCCCGATTCCTGGCCAATCCCCCACGTGGGTATGTGCCATGTCAGCGGCCAGGCAGCGCGCGCCCATCTCCCCCCGTTGCCAAGGAAGACGAGGAGATTCCTGGCCAATCCCCCACGTGGGTATGCTATGCGGACATCGCCGGTGGACGCAGGTTCAGGGTCGCTTAAGAAGTGCATTGCACTTAAAATAAGATGTAGGTGTACCTTTCAAAGAATTGGAGTGCTCTCTCAAATGCACATTTACACATTGGCCCATTTGGCCAACGTACACCCGACCACTAGACAAAGTTATTTTATAAACAACACCAACACTACCCGGGATATACTTGTTCTTGTGGTTAACAGTGCAATTGTCAGAGCTAGCCGAATTTTTGTCTCGTTTCTTTCGGTCTACTGAGGCACAGACTTTGCCTAGTTTTTTGGTGCTAATATGACAACCTGTACCCCATATCTGGAAACAACATTTTTTAATCTGTGAGTGGAACGGTGGATGTACGGAATTACAGCGAACTCTTTTTTTCTACTTCTTTTTGTGCGCTGAGCTTCTCGCAGCCTTTTACCATTCTAACAAGCTTATTGCATGCTGACGCCGGGACAGTAGTTGGAAAACCCGCTTCTTTAACTCGTTTACCTGTTCTTAAAAACTTCGTCCATTGAGTGTATGCATGATTTCGACAATGCTGACCGAAGGCTGAAAAAATGCTATAGAGTTTTTTAAAATCTTATTGTCTCCCGAATTTTAGTTCAGCAAGGGTTTTACTGACCTGGGTGCAAATTTTCAGCAAATACTGTTCGCTCCAATTTTTAACGAAAGGTCAAGAAATTGTATGCAGGAGTTTTTCATGGCTTCAAAGGTGAACTTAGGCATATTGCCTCTTTTTAAAAACCTTCAAGACATCCACAGTTGTGCGGAGGATATCACGCCTTTCAACAAACACTAAATAGTCGTCTACATACCTGTAAACCTTTTGGTGCATCCCCGACAGACTTTCATCCAATGCACGATCAACTTTACTAAGAAAAATGTCACTTAATACTGCAGCTACTTTTAAACCGATGCATGCACCAGATTTCTTCAAGAACACATCTTCGTTCAAACCAGCATACGTAGAGTTCAAATAGAACGAAAGCAGTTCAATAAAACACTCTACACTGATTCCGCTACTGTTTTGGAAGGCCAATTCGTCATCGTCACCCTAATACACTGCTCTAATGCAACCAAAAGATGCCTATCAAGATGTAGCTCCCATATTAAATAAATGTTTTTTAGTAAAATTGATGCTGGCTTCGATGAAAATCTGTCGTGTATGGTAAAAGAAAGTTTACAGTTATGGAGACGACTATATAGTGTTTGTTAGATGCGACGCATCTCTTGCTCTGAGGCATCTCCCTCCTGCATCGGCGTCCGCGACGTCGGCACGCCACCTGCGCATGCGCGACTCTCCTCCGCTCTTCTCTCTGACAGCTGTGCGCAACACTCTCACTCCATCTCATTATAATAAACAGAGCTGCGTGCGCGCGCTTCGCTCACTTCTCTCCGCTCCCGTCGCGCAAGTGCGCGCATGCGCGACTCTCCTCCGCTGTCTCCTCTCCTTCAGGCGCTGTAAATATAAAGCCGGTAGCGCACTGCGGCGGTTCAGTCAGCGCTCGCTCTCGTTCGACTTCGCGTCACAACACGTTTCACCTGATTTAGAAAATCAACCCAACTGAAACACCAATTGAACCCCCCCGAGGCGTCGCATCACGCCAAGAAGAAGGGCGTAATTTTGAAAGGCGTGATATTCTCCGGACAACTGTGGATGTCTTAAAGGTTTTTAAAGGAAATGGTATGGGCCTAAAGTTCACCTTTGAAGCCATGAAAAACTACTCTATACAATTTCTGGACATTTCGCCAAAATTCGGAGCAAACCCTGTTAGCTGGAAATTTGCACCCACGTCAGTAAAACCCTTATTGAACTACACTTCGGGCCACAGTAAGATCGTAAAAACTCTAAAGCTTTTTCCAGCCTTCGGTCAGCATTGCCCAAATCGTGCATACACTCAATGAACGCACGTTTCCAAGAACAGGTAAAAAAAGCTAAATGAACTGGTTTTCCAACTAGCGCGCGCGCGCCAGAATGCAATGAACTTCTAAGAATGATAAAAGGCTGCGACAAGCTTAGCGCACAAAAAGAAGCAAAGCAACAAAAATGTTCGCTGTAGTCCCGTACATCCACCATTCACCATACCACTCACAGATTAAAAAAGGTTGCTTCCAGATATGGGGTGCAGGTTCCCATATCATCACCAAATAAACAAGGCAAAGTCTGTGCCGTAGTACACAGAAAGAAACGAGACACAAATTCCGCTAGTTCTTACAATTGCACTGTTAACCATGAGAACAAGTATATCCGTGTAGTGTTGGTATTGTTTATAAAAGACCTTTGTCTTGTGATAGGGTGTACGTTGGCCAAATGGGCCGATGTGTAAATGTGCGTTTGAGAGAGCACTTTCTTTGAACGGTTCACCTGCATTTCATTTGTCTTATCACTGTGGTTCGTGTCCTACGCGCTCCTGTCAGCCCCATTTTGGAAGAAAAAAACGGTTTTACTGTTCCGTCATTCTAATCAGCTAAAGTGCGAAATAATAGCGGCGCTCAATATAAACAGGCTTGGTTACAAGTGCATTAGTCAGGCTTCCGTTACTTTACATTATAATGAAGTGCCCTATCTCTCTTGTTGTTGATACTGTGTAGGAGTAAAATTGGCTTCCTCTTTTTATCTCTATCAGTGCTTGATATGGCATGGATGTTAGCGCATGCACCGTTTCAATGTTTTTTTTTATGAAATATGTCTTTTCGTGCAAACAAATTTCAGTTGATAGTCAGCGCTCGCCCTGTCTGATTTCTATCCACGTGTATGTCCTTATGCCGCGCTTTTACATCATGTCGACGTACCAACTCGCCCAACTTTCCATCCTGCTATACTTGTTCATTCTTACATTTAGAATTCTTCGCCGATACGGTTACCATTTGTGCCTGAACGGAATTATGTAAGGATACGTCAAACGTAACGCCTGTATAATGAGGAACCAAAAATCAGCAGAAATGTTTCGGATTGGGACAGCTGGTTCATATTCACTGAAAATTGCAGCTTCAACGGGACAACAACGAATGCTGCTAAAGAAAAAGGAGCACAGACACAATGCTGCCTGTCAAGCTGGTTTACATCATAGTGTCCCTGTTCTTTGTTCATCTTATGTGCCAGCCTTCGCTTTCCCGTCCAACCTGAAATGTTCAGCGGACACAAATTTGGCGTTAGGCTTCACGCCTGACCGAGGAGCGCTTCACTCGCCCTCACCACGAGTACGCCTTCCGACTTGATGGCTGCTGGATTTTATCTCCCCTGCACCCGAGCAGACGTGGGCGTGGAAATCTTGGCACGGGTCGGCCGATGCGTTCAACGTTTGGTCCAGCAGGTAGCCGTAGAACTGGCAGTCGAGGAGAGTCACAAGCTTGAAGGGTTTTGGCGTAGGCCGTCCTGCTGAGCCAGCCAACGAAGACTATCCCGAGAACTAGTACGACAGCGACGCACAGATGTAAGGGGAAGCGCCGAAGGAATGTGAAGCGTCCCGACCTTGGGCTTCCGGGGTTGGGGCTTCCGACTTGGCTTGACAGGCAGTCGCCCCGTGCGGTGTGCAGGGTGTTCAGCAGGTCCTGGAGACCCTTGTCATCGAACGAGCGCACAGCCTTCTGCAAACGGGAACATCACGTGGCACACATGGTTTTCGATGTTATTGCTTTAATACGAATTATGAAGGTGTATCCACCCTGCTGTCTTTAACAGAACCATGCATAGCCCGGTCCAGAGAGTCGCAAACAGACGTATGCCCGCGGAAAGCCGGCATGTGCGAACGCAAAATCACGAGCACAGAAGCACATACAGAACTCCGTTTTCTAGTTAGTTTCCTGAAGGTAAGTTATCCCCTTCATAGCTAGACTCTACTTATATATATGCGGCAATTATGACTGCTCGTGGGAAAACGGTGTGGCGCTAGCGAAGGAATCGACAATGTGTATTTACACACTAAAGGTATTGCGTTCGGTGAGACATCGCTTTAAGTGCTTAACACATGATAACAGTTTGTAAGAATTCGCGGCTGTTCTGTCACAAAATAACGCCGCTTCACTACACCATGGCAGCAATAATTCATTGCATATTATTCCCTCTAAGTAAGAGCAGAAGACACAATAGGCTGTCAGCTTTTTTAACAGAGAGATAGCGAGAAACAGATAAGACAGTCTTCGAAGGCATAAAAAGCGAGCAGGACCCCTCCCAGTCCGCCAGCAACTACAATAGAAAAGGAACTGCAGAAGTGGGATATAGTAGCATGCGTGGCTCTCAGCATATACCCCTATTCCTTATACTCCACGAAAGACTCTGGTTCGATTGATTGATTGAGGGATTTAAGAAGACGAAGTTACCTCTAGGCTTTGAGGTGCGGTAAAGTGGTGGGCTCCATATTTGATTTCGCCACTGGGGCATCTTTACGTCCCCCGAAATCTCAGCACACGGGCGTTTTCACTTTCCGCCTCCCTTAGAAAAGCACCCACAGCTGTCGGGATCAAACCCGCGTCCTTGCGCAGAGCCGCACAACGCAATAGAAATGATACACCATGGCGGGCAGCCCGCTTTGTTTACCTAAAGCCGGCATTAACGCAAATGCACTATGAAATGCTTCTCGCTAAGGCTTCGTTAAATTCTGCTAATACAAGCTGAGCATGTGTCATGAGGGGGTATGCGAAGAAGGGTCTCATAACACCAATGGCTTGTTTTGTGATGTCTTCAGCGAAAACAATAAATTACCCATTCGGAAAAACTGCCGCACCCTGGTGTACGGCGGCATTCGGAGTCTTGTGTTGACCTGTATTACCTTTATGAGATATTTGTGTCATGACATTGCACATCATCGATTATGCAGTCCAAGAAGGTCCGAGGACAGTCGGAGGACTGCCCTCGGATTGGAGGCTCCGTAGTAATGAAGGAGAAAAATCGAGCGCCAGTTCGCATTCAGGGCAGTCCGTGAACTGTCCGGTACTGATAATTGAGCAGCCCACTGATACTCCAGCACTCGCGGGTTCGCGACTGCCCACCTCAAGGGGAGAGGTGGAAGGACATGAGAAGGTAAAGGGAGAACGGCCTTTCGGGGCAGACTAATAAATTTCACAGTCGTTGCTCCGCTCGTCATTCATCCTCAAGTTTAAGGTGAACCTGTGCCACGGCTTTCCGTGCACTGCCAAACTTAAAAAAAATTATGAAGCGGTGCTCTACTGCTTACGAATGCTTGACAATTCCAAACTGGTAAGAAGTTCCTAGACATTCTCTGCGTTTGAAAGCAAAGCTTTCTACCTCTACCAGCCAACTGCACTTTTGCGGCGTGCGGGACAATAAACTCCCAACGCGGTTGAGGCAGCGGTGGGTTCACTCGCAGAGCACACTGTAGTTGGGGCTTAGAATGTAATCCACAGTTCCCCGCGTGGAGTCGCCCGCTCGCCGGTGGGCGCGTCGGCGATACGGCTTTGTCGTCTTGTTTAGCGGCGGTTGTTTAGGGCCTATTTTCGAGCAGCTGTGTGTCCATTGCGCGCTTCCGTCACACGGCCATACCTGTTTGACAGCACCCCCTGGGTAACCCGGACGCGACTGAATTAAGAGGTCGTGCGGCAAAGATACGTTTGGATTGGTTTGCACGGTGATGGAAAAATGTAGAGAACACATACAGACATCTGGCCGCTACAAAAAGGCTGCCATTGGAGCACTGCTTGCCATGAATGCGACTACGTTTTATGAATTGGTGAATACCAGTTAGGTTGTCTTTTAAGAGGTATTAGAAAAGGCGAAGGAGAATCTGGCTCTAAAAATAGCGATTATAAATGTTCCCTCAGCTTTCTTGCAAATAGCAAATTTGCTTAACCTACTATTTTTAATCGGAATAAACGGGAGTCACTTAGCTCACATGCCGAATTGTTTCGGTGCCTGCGCTTGTGCAGCGCGGTGGTGTAGCCCCGATGTAGCACATCAGGATGGCTAGGTTCCGCTGTATAACACTTCAAATGGCGCTCCTCTCCATTTTCTTTCCGACGACGCACTGCTTGCTACAACGGCGGCGTCCGCCCATCTATCATGGCCGTTGTCGACGCTGCTGCGTTCGGGAAACCGCCACCGCGAATTACAGGTAACGACTGGCAAAACTAGGGCGTTTGGTGGCGTCTCAGTAGTCGTTTTCTAGCTTGTAATGGTACGGGTATCGAGGCCACACTAACTGGTAGAAACCGCGGCTGCCATCAAATGCAGTCTCTTAGGCGCTTTTAAACGGACCCTGCATCAAATTTTTCAACTTTTTTGAAATCTTAAATGCTCCCAAAATAAAGTCACCCAACACATCCGGCACTTAGATTAGGGGGTCGCAAATTACTTCAGCCAAAAATTACTGCTAGATGTCCATCAGATAACTTGGAAACTCGCTTAGAACATTTTTCCCTCCTTCCCGGTCTTGTCGTTCTTCAGCGGCTCGACTTAGGTCACTAAGGTCATGTAGCCGCTGTTGGCCGGTTTTAGTTCAGCTACAGCAATGAATGGTTTTCGATAGCAACTTTAAAAAGAAATACACAAAAACAAAGCAGAAATAGAAAGCGTATCTGCGGGGATGACCAAATCACGCATTGCCGCTCCGCGCTGGCGATAACTATAACTTTCGCAGTACTTCCAGACGAGAAGGAAAGAATGAAAGCGTTCATCGAAAGTGTTGCAGGGTCCCTTTAAGATTATTCAAGTACAAGTGGAAATACTGTAGTTACCTGATTCTAACGCGCACTTTTTTTCCGAAAAAATGGGTCGTAAAATCGCATGCGCGTTAGAATCGGATACGAAACCGAAACCGAAACAGCGGAAATTTCGTCCCACTCATCGCCATCGCCGTGTCAATATGGTGCTAAAGCTTTTAGCAACGAGTTTTCTGGCGCAGGAAGCATAGGCGCCTAGGCTTTTCTATCGGCGTTCACACAAATCGTCAAATCGTTCCACTTGCGCGCTTGATAACAGCAATGGCAGCAGCGACTCCCACGCGTTCCAAACGAGCGGTCGGCTGAAGCGTGCGCCTCTGGAGAAGCTCGCGGGATAGGCGTGTCAGACGTGGGCCACGATCGCATCGACCATGGTTGAACGTTATTTCAGAAGTGTGGCATCGCGAACGTGCTTGACGGCACCGAGGACGAGATGTTGTGGTCAGCCGAGAGCGACGAGGAGTAAGATGAGTGAAATTGCTTCGGGAAATAAATCACCCGTTTCTCTCGCATTCGTTTTCCTTGCTGACACAGTTCCGTGCGTGTTACAATCGGAGGTGCAAGTTTTTTCCTTTTTTTTTGTCAGGAAAATTCGGGTGCGCGTTAGAATCGGGGGCGCCTTAGAATCGGGTAATTACTAGTATTTTTTGTTTTTTTTAGAATTCTGTATGTGATGTGAAAGGTACGAATAACTCATCCTTTCTTTTTCCTCATCCTTGAAGACATTCTTATCTGAAATACACAAAACCGAAGTAAAATTCACTGATTACCTTATGAAAGCATGACACACATGGTTATTTCTTCTGCAGACAATACACCTGGGCGCTCTTTATTTGCTCACTCGGTCAGCTTTTCTGAGAATCGCACTGACACCATGTAAGCCCGTAAAAGCTACAAGCGACCACACAACAATTGCCCCTTTTCTAGATAGATGCAGAATGTTTTCCGTAGCCCCGTCTGAGAGTTTATCGTGCCGCTTAGGGGCCGAGTTATTACGAAAACACGCGCGTGACGGTTTTCTCTTTTTTTTTTTTCATGCCAAAATATGAAGTTATGGGGTGGTACCTGGTCCTGAAGTAAAACACCATCCCGGATACCTTGTAGGCTACACAAGAAAGGCTTAACAATACTTGGTAGGCTCTTGGGAAAAAAAACAGCACTCCTTCACCAGAGATGGATCTGGCTACCCTGGTGTAGTAGTTGGCCGAACCCCCTCATGAGTAACCAACTGAAATATCGGCCCTCAGTCCACCAGCAGCTGTAGAACACCTGTAGACGGCGGCGGTCCGGCAAGTGATACAGCGGAGGGTGCTAAGTTTCCCTGGATCCGGACAGGCCACATATGGAACTTGGCAACGTTCAACGCACAAACCCTCTCTAGTGAGAGTAGCTTAGCTGTGCTATTAGAGGAACTCAAAGATGTTAGGTGGGATATTATTCGGCTCAGTGAGGTCAGAACAGGAGAAGGCTGCATAAAACTGACCAGCGGGCATATTCTGTGCTATCGAGGGCCTCACGAAAAGAAAGAGCACGGGGTAGGGTTTTGATCCACAGGGAAATAGCATAAAATGTGCAAGAATTCTTCAGTGTTAAGGAAAATGGTCTGAGTCGTTATAATAAAGCTTAACAAGCTGTACAGGCTAAAGGTAAACAAGCGTAAGTACCCACAGCTAGCTAGTCGGATGAGGCCGTAGATATTTCTATGAAGACGTCGAGTCAGAATGAATACGAGAACCGCACAGTTCACAGTTGTTATGGGAGACTAACGCAAAAGCAGGTGAAAAGAGAGTAGGGGAAAAATCAGTGGTAAAGTTTGGAATAGGCACTCGCAACTGTCGAGGTGATACACTGGTTAGATTTGCGGACAGAAATAACCTAAAACTACTGAATACGTTCTTCCGGAAACGCAAGAGTAGAAAATGGACTTGGAAAAGTCCTGACGGGATTACACAAAACAAAAGTGACAACATTCTGAGTTACAACCCAGGTATTTTGCAAGACGTGGAGGTACTTAGCAAGATTCGGTGCAGTGATCATAGGTGCAAAGTAAGGCTAAATCACAAAAAAGAAACAAGGAAGCTCTTAAGTACAATACGCAGCGCCAGGTCACTCAGTGACACGTTGCCGGAGTTTCAAATAACCCTTCAGAACAAGATCGCGCCTCTAGGCGTTCAGAACGAGGACAGTGTTGACACCCTAAATGATAACCTAGCAGCAGCAATCACACAGTCAGTAACGGCTAATGCAGAAGCAGCATGTAGGAAGCAAACTGGAAAACTAACTAGGCAAACAAAGGAACTTATTTCGCAGCGCCACATGTTCATATTTTCGCATGCGGTATATCAAACTGAGCCAGACGAGCTGTCGAAATTGATAAACAAAAGCAAAACTAATGACATTCGTTCGTACAACATGGCGCCCATTGAGGAAACGTTAGAAAAAGGAGAAACCTTGAAGGCAACAAGAAGGAAGCTGGCTATTGGCAGAAACGGAATGTATGCGCCTATAGAAGAACAGGGTAACATTAAGGACGATAAGGAAGAGAATAAAAATTGCAGAAGGATTCTACACCAGTCTATACGCTAGCGACCCTGGAGCGGAACAAAGTACCGAGCCTACGAACGTTGCTTGCGATGCTCCAACAGTAACGAAAGAGAAGTAGAAAAGGCACTTAAGGGCGTGAACAGAGAGAAAGCTGCAGGTGAAGACGGCATAACAGTACAGCTTCTAAAAGAGGATGCAGATACCATTCCAGAAAAGCTTGCTGGACTAGTCTCAGTATGTTTAAAGACTTTGAAGGTACCAAAAGCCTGGAAAAACGCCAAGATATGTTTAATTCACAAGAAGGTAGACAACAAAGATCTTAAGAACTATAGACACATCAGCCTTCAGTCGATTGTATAAAAGCTAATTACCAAGATAATAGTCAGCGGCATAAGCACCATCCAAGACTTCCAACAACCCGGAGAACAGGGTGGGTTCAGAAAAGGCTGTCTTCAATGAATTACATCCATGCCACCAACTAATAGAAAAATGCGCAGAGTATAACAAACCACTTTGCATGATATTTATAGACTATGAAAAAGCGTTCGATTCAGTAAACACCGCTTTAGTGATGGACGCCTTAAAGGACCAAGGAAAAGGGAAGACCTACCTACGACAACTAGACGACAGATATGAGGAATGCACCGCCAGAATTACACTTCACAAGCAAAGTGAGATGTTCCCGATCCGAAGGGGAGTGTGACAGGGAGATACCTTCTCACCAAAATTGTTCACAACATTTCTGGAGCGTTTATTCAGGATGATTGGCTGCGAAAACTTAGACTTACGGATAAACGGCGAGTACTTGAGCCACTTACGGTTTGCAGACGACATAGTCTTGCTCAGTGAATCTGCAGAGCAACTCCTAAAGTAGATTGAAGAATTACAATCAAAGAGCTTCGCTGTGGGGCTAAAGTTAAATATGACTAAAACTAAAGTGATGATAGATAAACAAGCCGAACGCGCCTTTTTTAAACTAGGAGACGAAACACTGTAACAAGCTTAAGAATACAAATACCTTGGACAGATGGTCAGTGTGGGCCCAAACCACGAAAAAAAATCAGGCGCAGAATAGGAACGGAATGGGGTGCATTCGGCAAGCACTTGCAAATAATGAAAAATAAGACACATGTATCCCTAAAAAGGAAGGTATTCAACCAATGCGTCCTGCCGGTGATGACATACGGAGAGAAAACATGGCGACTTAGTAAACAATTAGGAACTAAGCTTAGGTCCGCTCAACGTGCCATGGAGGGAATAATATTAGGAGTAACGCTTAGGGAAACAAGACGAGCTACCTGATTAGGGAAAAAAACTCGGAGAGATGATATCATAGGTCAAATTAAGAATAATAAATGGACTTCTGCTGGCCATGTGGTTCGACGAACGGACAACAGGGGGACCACACGGACAACAAAAGGGACGCCGCGAGACGGGACTAGAAGAAGAAGAAAGCCATTAACTCGATGGAGAGGAGAACTAAGGAAATTCGGAGGCAAAGAATGGACATGGGCAGCACAGGACAGAAACGGGTCGAGGTCAATGGGGGAGGCTATTCGTCCTGCAGTTGACCTAAATAGGCTGTTGTTGTTGATGATGATGATGACTAGCTAAATCTCAGATTGCAATCTTTGTAGAGCCTAGTGTGTGAATTCAAGTGATATCTCATGGGCAATCGTTGTGGGTGAAAGCCTTGCATTCCAATCCCCTGCACAGCGTGGATAAGAGCCATTTTTGAATGAAATTGCGGGCAAATTTAAAAATTTGGCGAAATTTTCACTGGCCTCCTGGAATTCGTTTTGTCCATAAAACCGTACAGGATAGCGCCCCTAGCGCGGCAGACACGCAACTCGATAGAGTGGAAACAAAGCAGACGCCAACAGCTTCGTAGAGTAACATGCACGTAATAAAATGGAGAAGATCCGAGGCCAGTATGTGAACATTTATTGCATTTTAGTTCGTAGTCTCCATTGCTCATACATTTCAAACCATTGCTCTTTGGGTACTCCACACGCACAGAAGTTGCAGGCGCTTTCGTGGTGTTTTGAAATTAGCAAGTCACCTACCGCACTGTGTGCCACCCTTATACCGGGCAACCGGCCGTCAGCCGTTCTTACAAAAACTATGCAGGGGCGCGCTCCACACCATAGAAAATACGCAAAAAAGTTGGAGCAGTTCCACTCACCCCGAAAGCTGTCCTGAGCAGAGCAGTGATTCGCCAGAGGGAATTGGCACCCCCTCTTGACTAGTTTTCGCATCAGCCTGGCGTTTATACCGATAGTAGTGAAAGAGGGCGCCGCGGCCACTTAAAGGGCCTATGAAAACTCTCAATTCGGTTTTGACTAACTTGGGGCAACTAATGCGTTAATTCATTATTGCTCCTCATTTTTCAATTATGTGTACTTATTCCCGTCCTGAAAACGGTATCCTCCAGAGCAATAGATCCGCCCAAAGATCACCCACAACAATTTGCATTTGAGTAACGCGTGCCGCTGTAGCGCAATGGGATTGACATGGCTTCATAACACGAGAAACACAAGTTCGATCACTGCCAGGGGAAACGGTGATCTTTTCGAAGCGTCTGTTCTGGTTCGTGACGTCACGTGACTGTATTGGTTACATGCCGTGAGACCGGACGAGCTATGACGACAACCGGGACCCGTAAAGTGCTCGGCACTTAAAAGAACAGCATAGCCAGGGATCCGAAAAAAGCACGACGTTTACTTCTTACTACTACGCGTTCAAAAATTGCGAGGACACTTAAGAAAGTGTTGAAGTTCCGGATGTGAGATCATTGTTACCCGCCGTGGGGACTCACCGTATAAAATGGCGCTGCTGAGGTGAAGGACGCGGGTTCGATACAGGCTGCGGTGGCTGATAAAAAGATAGAAGGGACCAGCGAAAAGTCTGTGTCGTGATTTCAGAGCGCGTTAAAAATACCCAGTTAGTCAAAATATACTCGTATCCTTCCTATACGGCGACCTTCACAGCAGGAATTTTGTAGGAATTTTCTTTCCACAAGAACTTTAAGCCCAAATGAGTGCCTGAGGTCCTTTCGTCCCGACCAGCGTTTTTGAAGGACCTCATCATGTCGCCGCTTCAGGCGATTCTTATGTATTCAAACGGCTTGAATCTCTCTCGCACGCTTTGGCTCAGCGCGTTCCAACCACCTCGCACTGCCAGAAGTGACGGCGATGGTGGATTTCGCGGCGTTTTTGTTCGCTCCCTTGGTGTGGTTCGTTCGCTCTCTCATTTGAAGTAGGGTGTACCAGCATACGAGGTTGGGTGGATCCCTTTATTTACTGCCGGCTGCTAGCGTACCATGAATGCGTCACGCTAGGAAACGCTTCATAGACACGTGGTAGAAAAAAACATTTTACCTTTTACATGCCGAAGCGGCTGAGTCTTAGCTATGATAATAAATTACTCTCGGTTTCACAACAATATGTACCAGAAGAGAATCTCTGCACAGCCGGTGCAGTTCCGATCACGTGTGGATAGACTTTATGCCGCGATATTGATTCTGCGTGCCTCCGTTAACGAGTCTGTGTGGAGCCACGATAACTCGCAACTGTGTGTTTTCTAGTTTTTGGTATGAAGCGCCCTTTGCTGCAATTACGATTGGGGTTGCATAAAACTAATGTGATGTGTATTTTCATTCCATGCTACACTCTGTCGATGGTCCCTATTGCTTATTGCAGTTGAATGAGTTAATAAATTTATTTCTTAAGAATGACCTCATTGCCTAAGGGGCAAAGGGTGAAGAACTGGAGGAAAAATAGTCCAGATATTCATTCATAGTCCCTTCCACGAGCGAAGATCGACAGCGAAGGTCGACAGTATGAGCAGCGTGTCTACAACTTGGTAACGTCCCGGTTATGAAATCCCCCGACAATAAAATGAGCTGTCCTGTTTCACCTTGTAATACCGGGAGGCTGGTGGGTGTAAAACCCCGGGAACACGGGAAAACAGCAAACTATCATTCGAAATGCTTGAGTTGTATAAAGTGTATCTGCGCTAATGGGAGAAAATATTTAAATCCCTATTTGTACTTCTCTCAATATTTCCGTGGTTTTACCCCACCAGTGTCCCGGTATTTACGCGCGAAACCTAACAGCACCATTGACTGTCTGGTCATTCCATGCAGCACCAGGATGTTAGTCTGACCATCAAGTCTAAATTAACTTGTGCTATATGGTCGTATATGTTAAGTACTATATGTAGGGTACGCGTTCGGGAGGGGCATGTAAAACAACCTTAAGTAACCTGACTGCTTACGTACAAATTTTAGATATCCTTGCGCGTGATCGCAAGATAGAACGCCCGCGGTTTTCTTCCGCCATCACGCGTGTGAGCCTTTTTAAGCGTGAGATTGCAATTCTTAGTATCTGCACACTGTACGAACGTATCTGCAGTGACGTATCTCCACGTCTCTCCACGAACGCATCTTCAGTGATCTGTGAATAGTGCACATCTGGCCAACATTCTGTAACACACCCTATATATCTAACGTTAATTTTTTTCTTCTTAAAATAATTCAAGTTTGGAAACCACTGTAGGTTCGTCTTAGGAATAAATATAGCTCATTTTAAGGACTCTTCCCTGAACACCCAGACCGCCAGCCCTTTTGAAGATAGAATGAAGATCAAATTCATCCACTTTTGACGTGTGTATAATCTTTGCATAGTACTTAAGAGACGGCCTCTATAGAATGGTACCACTGCCAACACGTGGTCAATCGTTTAAAGAAACCCCTCAATTTTACCTTTTCACGATAGCTCAACTTTGGAAACGTAAGGCTAGGCAGGTATCTCCCCTTCGGAAACCAGGTTACCTAGCTTCGATACCTACGCTTACAAGCCTGGCAGGGGGTTTAAATTGATCTTTTTCTGAAATAAGTGTCACAGAACACATGCATACATGCGCGAAAACTAACACCATTTTCCAGATAGCATTTTGGGAGCTATCGACGACTGTGTGTCACTGTGCTCTGATCTTGGATAATATGCTGCTGTGCATAGCGCACAGTGGTTTGATATTTCTAAGCTTCCGTCTTCCTTCCGGCAGTATAACAGAGCTGAGAATAATTACGCGGCGGGTGAGTGGTCGGCTCTCCCGGGTCTGCCGCTCGGTGGACGTCACGGTTAGTTTGACACGATCGGGGTCTTGGTCCAAAAGGTCGAAGTAGTTCGTCTGGAAAATCTGAAACGGCATGGATAGCGGAGAAAAAGGACAAAATTCACCTCATTACTGCGGACGTCCGCAATGATTTTGAGTAAGGAAGGATGGACCCTCCCGCTAATGCAAACTAATGCGCACATAGATAAGGTACACATATGTAATGTGCACAAAGTGCGCACATAATTTGCACATAATTTGCACATAGCCGGTATTATGCACATAGCGAGCAGTGCACTCGATCCTTGACGTCCTGGCTGTTTGGATATCCGGCTACCTCTCCCAGTTTTTCTTGCGCCTTGTTAAGGCGAAGCCATTGCTGACACCCTACCCTTGTGGCCTTCTATGAACGAGGTGAGCGGTTGCGAGGAACCGCGTTTGGCCTGTTCCCCGTTTGGCCTGTTCCGTATCCTTCGATTAACCTAAGGCATAGTCTACGCTCGTCAAATCTGGAATTGCGACGCGGTCTTTCTACTGGTGGCTGTGGCGGCGCTTTAAGTCCACGCGCCGACATTTACAGCTAAGATGTTAGTCACTCCTTGCGGTTACTCGTCTATATTCGTGTATAATGCGCACGGAAGCCATTTGGACAATGCACATGAAAGCTGTCTTGCCTAACAGAACCCCACAAACTGAAGAAATGTCGCACGCTAGTAGGTGACATTATGCGGTACACACCTGTGCAGGTGGCGCAGCGGTACATCATCGAGATTAGTACACGTGCATTTTTCATAACCAACCCTTTCGTGCGGCGGCTTTACAACTTCGCATTTGGAAGGTAGCGAATGAGAAACGGGTGCGGCAAGCACGGTGCCAATTGGACATAACGTGTACGAAAACAACCAGACCGCATATAACACAGTTGCGCGGGCTACATTCAAGGTGGTCGCGTAAACAGAAACTTAAGCCAGCGTATACGTTGTGAACGTAAGCGTTGCTAGCATAAAAGTTTGCAAAACTTTGATTTTCCGGTCAGATCAACGGTTTTTCAATAAAATTATCGAACAATGTGCTTCAAGCTTACCGATTTCCTCCGCTTCCTCGAAATCTTTGGTCTCTCCTCACTTGCATTTGTGGGATTCTTCTGGGTGCCTTGAGGCGGTGCTGGAGGGTCGCTTTTCGTCTCAGGACATTCAAATCCAGCGATGCTAGTCTGCGAATTGTATCCGCCGTTGCAAACGAACAAAAAAAATCAAAGGGTGAAGAAAAAAAAATAAGAAAACAAGGCTCTGATGGTCATTACAGAGACGTTCTTCATTTGTTGAGTACCACCCCACGCCTGTGCTTTCATTTAAGTAGGGGCTTCACCATTTATTGGACTTTTCGACCAGAAGCAGGTGTTTCCATAGCGTATGAGGAAATCAAAAGAACAACTGAGGGTTACTAATGCTGGGGGCATTCTTAAGGGAACCTAGAACAATGCCAATAAGTGGCCCCGTTTGCTTCCGGTCCGGTGTATTCTCGGATTATGCTCGGCGTAGGATTTAGGTCGTAGGCTGGTTGTGGTGGTATATGTTCTATCATAAAAGGCGACATGGGCGCACACAGCGCGTAATTTTAGCCATGCATTTTCCTGTTCGAAATAATGTTTTGTACACTAATTTCGTAATTATAACACATACCTTTGAAGGTTGCGGCCGTGAATTAGCCCTATCGTTTGTTAGAGAGCCTTTTTATTTCACAAAATATTGTCTTGTGCTACTACTATTTCCTCACTTTATTTCTGGAAATACTTGTCAGAAATGCCAGCTAGCGGTGGATTTTTTCCTCTATATGTGCGTAATCACACACCGGATGGCGAAAAAGTCCTCAAGCGTCAGCAGGCGCTACTCAAAAGTACGGTAATGCGAGGCGCAATAAAAAGAAGTTCCTGGAACACACGCCCGCCAACACACAAATTTTGAATTAACTAAATACCACGCATTTGACGAAGGCGATTTTTCAATGCACCCCAGTCATACAGACACTTCCTACATGCAGTCGTGTAGGGGGTGCCTGTAGGAGGGCGGTGTCTTCCGCTACTCCAGCGTCACTGGCAGCTGCAGTAGAAAATGCACGGAAAGGCGGGCAAGTTCATCGTTACCCGCTCCAAGCGACGTGCGTCACAGAACATCGGAATCGTCCACGGGAGGCAGACACGTCCCACATTACCACCTGGTTAGTTTCGGTGCTCAAATCGACGCTCCTGACCCCCCTCCCTTCCCGCGAGACAAATTGGAGTGATTCTAGATCTATATGTGAATCATTAGAAACGTGTCCCAGCTTCGCTGGATCTGTTTTCTAGCAAATACAGTATGCAGTCCCAATCGAAGGTGTTCCGCATGAAATTGCTGTTTACGCGACCCTGCAGGAGCCGCACACTGTCTTTTACAGTTATGCATTAAAGGTGACAAACCGCGGCAGTAGATACGCCTGGAACGGCCGCTTGACCACAGTCGATGCACGCAGGCAGAAACAGCCCAAGTCACAAGCGCGCGGGAAGTCTACAGAGGCGGAAAGGTACAAAATAGGAAGAGATACGCGTCCAAGCGGTGACGTCGCTCTTTCCACTCGCGAAGGCAGCTATCCCTGCGCGCTCTGTCCTCTCTATTTAAAGGGGCCCTAAATGCCTTCCAAAGGAAGCCATTTCAATCGGGCAATCTCTAGAGTACCCCATCACGGCAACCTATACCAAAATTATTTGGTACTCCACTGCGTAAAGCAAAAGCCACACAAAACGCAAAAAAGTTCGCTTCATTCTTCCCTTGTTTACCTACCGCTTCCTCGCCGCCATACTGCCTGTTTCTGATGTAGATCCGGCTCTGACGCAGACCTATATGACGCACAAAGTCCTGAACCAACATTACAGCGCCGCTGTTGGTGAACCCCTTTACATGCAGTAGCCAATCAGCCTACCCGGCCCTGGGGGAAACGCGGCTGCGGCCTCGGCGAGCGGCGCTCCGGCAGTAGTAGTAGTAGTAGAAACTTCATTTGAGCTCAATATGACGGTGTCTTCAGACGCCGGGCGGGGCGGTTCCCTTGTCTCGGGACCCGTATGCAGCCAGCAACTCCTGGCCCCTGGCCGCAAGTGCAAGCTGCGTTGGCAGGGCGGGGCTGGACCGCAAGGTCTACCATCGCTCGTGGAGTGGGGTTGTGGGGGGGGGGGGGCGATGAAGGGGTGGGAGGTATGGGTGTCTTGAGTTTAGTGCACTCTGCGATAATGTGTGCAAGAGTACCAACGTTCTGTGCGCAGAATAGGCATTTGTCCTCCTCTCGTTCTGGATAGAATTTGTATAGTAGGACGGGGTGCGCAAGCGACCCGGCCTGAATTCGCCTGATTATCGGTCCCTGGTCAGGGCGCGATGCGGCTCAGGGAGGGTACACCGCTGTTCTCTGTACTCGTGCGTTATCTCTTTGTATGTGAGCATAGGGTTTGGGGTGTCGGTGTCGTGCCCTGCCCGGAGGGTCATTGCTCGGGCGTGGTAGTCGGCGTTGACGTTGCCGGCCACCTTTGTATGGGCAGGCACCCACGTGAGCTCTATGGCTCGCTCCCGGTGCCCTACTCTTGAATATAATTGCGGCTGCCTCTAAGGCGATCATCCCTTTCCTGAAGCCGCAGTACGCTCTTTTCGAGTCGGAAACCCGGTTAGACGACGCCCGGTTGGATGAGCGCCAGTGCTACGGCCACCTCCTCGGCCGTCGTTGTGTCCTTGGTCTTCACCGCAGCGCTGATGACCAGCCTTTCTGTGTCGGTGACCACCACCGCCGCGCGGTAAGCTTCCTTTCGCAAGTGAGGCATCCACATAGAGCACTCCAGTGTCTTAACATAATCGCTGGGACATCGTCTTGGCACGAGCTCGTCTCCTGCCGTCATCCATTTACCGGGGCCATGTTCCGGGGTAGGGGCTTCGGGTTAATTGACCTGTCCCACTCTGTTGGTATAGGGAACTTTATAGTGGCTTGTTCCTTGCGCCATCCTACCTTGTCCAGCACCGCGCGGCCGTGGATTGTTTGTCTCAGGCGGAGACGCTGGCTGGATAGATGGGCCTCGATGAGTTCGTCAACCGGGTTGTGCATACCCATGGCCTGTAAGCGCTGGGTCGACGAATATATGGTATACCTCGGGCTTGTTTGGTGGCCTTTCGGATTATGGTGTCGAGTGTAGACTTCTGGGTCTTACTAAGGTTAAGATATGGCGCAGAGTATGTTATTCTGGATATAATGAACGCTTGCACCAGTCGTAGGGCGTCTTCTTCTTTCAGGCCCCTATTCCTGGTGGATACTCTTCGCAGCATTGCGAGGATCTTCTCCGCGCTGTTCTTGATCTGATCGACGGCAGCGTGTGCGTTTCCGTTTTGCTGTAGAATTAGCCCGAGGATACGACATTTGTCTGTCGGTTTGATTTCGGCGTCTTCGATTTGGATGGAGATGTCTGGTGGGGACGTCTTGCGGGGTTTGCCTGGTTGGACCACGAGGAGCTCCGACTTTTGCGGCGCGCAGCTGATTCCGCAGGGCTTCGCGTACTGCGTACTCGTGTACAGTCAGCGCTGTCGCCTGGAGGGTCTCCTCTATCCAGCCATCGGAACCCACTCGTTCCGTCCATATTGTAAATGTCATCCGCATAAAAAGCGTTCCCGATCCCCTCTATTTGGTCTAAGAGGCGTGGCAGGGGTCAGAGAGCCAAATTAAAGAGAAGTGGTGATAGCACAGCCCCTTCAGGGGTGCTACGTTCACCTAGCTCAATAGGTTCCGACTTCTCATTGCCCACCGATATTTGTGCCATTCGAGAGGCCAGGTTCTTGATGCATCCGAATGTGCGGGAGCCACACTTCGTTCCGTTGAGGTTTGTTAGAATGCTTGCATGCGTGACATCAAACACGCCCTTCAAGTCGAGGGCCAGGATTGCCCTGGGGCTGTTCCTTGTGGCCTTCTTGACGACAAGCTCCTGAAGCTGAAGCATTACATCTTGGGTGGAAAGATGCTTCCTGAAACCGAACATAGTCCTTGGTATATGATTTGTGTCCTCCAGGTGTGTTTGGAGTCGACGGAGCACCATTCTTTCCATTACCTTCCCAACGCATGACGTTAGAGAGATTGGTCTCATGTTTTCAATGGCTGGAGCTTTTCTGGGCTTATGGATGAAGCGAACTTCTGCTTCTTTTTATTCTGGAGGAAGCTGCGAGCTCTACCAAGCTGCGTTGATGTGCTCAAGGAGACTCTGTGCCGCTTTGCTAATGTTTGTAAGTAACCTATACGTGATGGCGTCCTTCCAAGGGGCACTCCTCTTGTTGCTTCGTCGACTGCAGACCAGAATTCCGAGAGTGAGAAGGGCCCGTCGAGCTCTTCATTGTTCAGAACCGTATATTCTTGCTGGGTTGGATGTTTTCCTTGTTCTGTTTGTAGGTAGCGTTCTTCGAGGGCCTTCATCAGCTTGTCACCATCGCTGTTGTATGTGTTTAGCACTTTCGTCCGTGCGCGGTTGCTTGCTGTTTTGCTGCCTATAGGGTTGATAAGTACGCGTAGCAGCTTCCATGTTTTCCCCACCGACAGCTGACCTTGGAGGCCGTCGCAGATCTTTAGCCAATTCTCTCTGCTGAGTTTGGCCACGTAGTCGGATATTTCCGTGTTCAGTTGGGCCTATGCGCGGGCTAACTTTCTGTTTCGCCTCTGCCGTTTCCAGCGTTTCGTTAGTGAGTGTTGGGCCGCCCACATTTTGGCGAGTCTGCTGTCGACGAATGGCGCTTGTGTCGTTGTAATGATTGTTTGTATGAACTGGTGTGATGTCTATTTTCTGCTTGTCGGCTGAATCCTTGTACGTCTGGCCGGTTGGCGCTGTTGCGTCTGTGTTTTCTTATTCTTTTTGAGTATGCTTGCGCATCTTGTCCCAGTCTGTGACGTGGGCTGTTCCCAGCTTGGATCGGTAGTTGGGACCCCGTATCGTGATTGTAAAGACGCTGTGATCGGAGCCCAGATCGTCATCTTCGCACTTCCATGTAAAGTCGAGTGATCCGCTGAGGCACGACAGGTTCGGTGTTGTGTCCCTAGATACAATGTTTCCTCTGCGTGTTGGTACCCCAGATTTGTTCAGTAACGTTATATCTTGGTGGTCCATTGTCTTGATTAGAGCCTTTCCTTTGTTTGATTGAAACTTGTACCACCACAGCGTGTGCGGTGCGTTGAAGTCCCTGAGGATCAGTAGTGGTCTTGTCCCCGCAAGCTTCCTCGCATCCAGAACGACGCGGTCAAAATCGTATTGTTTTTGCGACGGTCTGCAGTAGACGCTCATAATGAATATGTTACTTTTACTTCCGATTTCTCTTGCATGTATTTCAACGAGCGTATGTTCGCATCCCGCTTGCGCTGTAAGGTGTTGGGTGGCTGCTATATGGTTCTCTACGAGAATCGCCATTCCCATTTTATTGGGGTCGATATATGTGACATACCCCGGGATCCTCGGAACGCCTCTTGTCTCCTGCAAGCCGAGGATGGCTGGTCGAATTTCTACCGCGTGCATGTACAGCGCGAGTTCCATGTCCTTGTAACGGATGCCCCTGCAATTCCACTGGAAAATCATTGTGGACTCTCTACTGCACTTCCGCTTACTGCTCCTGATGTTTGTGTTCGCTGTCATGTTTGTTGAGGGTCTCACGCCTTCCACGTCGTTTGGCTATGGCCTCTTTAAGTCTTTCCATGCGATCCCTTAACGCAGACAAAGCGTGTAAGCTCCCCTCCCACCAGGACGTCGACGGAGCAAAAGCGCCCGTCCTTCGCCAGCTCGCAGTCAATTACTGTTAAGAATTCGTGTTTCCGGATTAGAATTGCGGTTCCACCCGCTCGGGTGGGTGTGAGGGTGTAAAAACACCAAAACTGGTGGCCGAAAAATCGTACAGAATTTTGAGCGTCCTGCACCGGCGGCACGGCCGCGGCATATGCTTGTAGAGACGAATGTCAATCGTCGCGCTAGCTTAGCTGAGTTTGTAGATATAGCTCGTCGTTTACAGTGCAGGAATAATGCTAAAAAACACGGAAAACGATGAAAAACACTTTTTTGGCAGCGGTGGCAACGGGAACGTCGCCCTAGCCTATCGGCCTGTACCGTTACATCAAACTGCCGCTCATGGGCCGATAACAAAAACGTGGCCGACAACCGGAGGGACATAAAAATTGCTGTTTCATCGACACAAGACCTGCCGCAATATTCACTTGGCGCGGTCATCGAAGCCTATAAAGGGACCTCTTTTACGCCCGAGAGTCACTCTGGCGGGCGCGACGGCTACTGGAACATCGCCCTAACCTGTCGCCCTGTCAAGTTTCAGGTTTCTTAAGTGTCTCACTTAGTTATTGCCTGTGCTGAGGTTTGTCGCTGCTGCCACCAAAAAATGTTGTGTCTAACAATAGTGAATTTCCTGAGTGTGAAGAGTCACTAGAGCGTGCTAGCGATGGCATGCTGTATACTCTTTGTAAGCTCTCGTATCATACATGAAAATGTGCGACATTGAAGTGCAACGGGGATGCGTATCGCAAAAGTTCAGAAATGTCTGAGGTGGAGGGATGCAAAAACTCGTGTGCAACCGGAAGGAAACGAGCACGAACCTAGCGTACGGGATGTGTTTTAGTGCTGTATGCTGCAGGCGATTAATCAAAACTCCATGTTTTGATGCCCTTGAAAGAAACTGTTGATAAGATAGAAGATTCTGTGCAGTTAATGTCCGGTCAGATGACGGACGTAATAAAACGCACTGAAGAAAATGAGCGCAACATCAAAGAACTACGAACCAGGATTGGAAAAACTGGAAATGGAAGACAAACAAAATACCCCCTTCCTCTATGTGAAACCGAATCACCTGCAAAGCTGCACGCCCTCCACAGAGTTCGCGAAACAAAGCACGTCTTCAAATGTGAACCAACGCACTCAGCAACAGGTTTTGTGAAACTCTAGCTGACGTTCGGTGCACCGGTTCCCCAAAAGGCGACGTTTTCATAGGCACGCTCAAAAACCAACTTATCCGAAATAATACTAAAATAATAAAATCGGAGTCTCTAATACGTTTTTCACACAAATATTGACATTGTTTTTAGCTACCAGCTTGGCCCGCAGAATAGTAGGCACTGCAGAATAGTAGGCACATTCTACAACTCGCCCAGCTGTCTCTCATTCTAAGGTAGGCACTACCATTGCAGCAAAAATACCGCTTACTTCCTGTTTCCTTAGAAAAAACTGCCTGTTTTACTTTCCACTTATATAATACCATAGTTTTTAGCGCTTTTCTGGCCCTGAGTTCGAATATACGGCCAATAAAATCTTTTAATCCGATCCAATGATGAAACTAGGCTGAGCACATGTTCCCATGACGACATAGACGGCCTTGATGTGAGCCGCATAGATGTTATCGCCACATTCCTCTGGGGTGTATATAGCAAGAAACTCTAAGGCGGCAACGGCCGCGGCTACATTATTGCGGCGGCGGTGCCTTTAAACGCTTTTACACCCGTTCGCAGCCGCTGCTCATTCTCCGCAATCATCGGATAACGCTGCTACGGCCGAACTCCATCGAATGCGTAACTTGTGAAAGAGGCATCGGTGGTTCCGAAGTGAATAAATTTTGTGATAATCGTTGTGAAAGAAGGGACGGCGGTGGCGAGGAGGAGCCCCGGAGCCGAGTAAACTGGCTTCACCGGAATCAAAACTGCCGGGAGGGGGGGTGAGGAGGGGGGGGGGGGGGCAGAGAAGCGGGGTTGGGGGAGACATACCGCTTTGAAGTAAAAGCTTGAATTCACTGAACCGTCAGCTTGACGACCGAAGGCACAACTTGAATTTCCTGGAATACCAGAGACTGAACAAGAAGATCTTGTTGACAAGACAAATGAGCTGTCCAAAACGAGCTTTCTGAACTATCACGTGACGATGTGGCAGCGATTCACCGTTTACCTTGAAAGCAAGATAAGATTTCTGCAATTATTTGCCGTTTCACGAAACTTAACGTCAGAGATGCACGGTGGGACAACAGGCTTAAAATTTCGGAAATGAACAAAGAAGTTCTCGTGCTGCAAAACCTTATAAAACGCAGCAAAGCGCTGTTGAAGGAAGCAAAAGACAGGCAACAAGTAGTCGAATATAAGCGCGTCAGGCATAGAAACAACAAACTCCAGGTGAAAAAGGCTGAGAGGCACCCAACGTAACCCATCTCGGACTTCCTCAATGTTGCTAAACTTACCCATATGTGTGACTACTCTCTTTTTGTGTGTAAAACAAGCCACAGATGGCAGCTGTTTTCTATAAGTTCTACGTTAATCCTTAACAGTTTTCAAAAATGCTCGGTCTAGTCTTTGCAAAATCTTTCAAATCTGTTCAGTCATAAATGAAAAACCAGAAACAAAGAAATGCACCTAAATCTAGTTTCGCGGCAGTTAGATACATCTTTGGTTGTAATTACGGTAACTGAAAGTTGCGGGAAAAATCGTTGTGATCTTATCCGTGTTCCTACTTATCAAACATTTTTTTAAACTATGATAATGGTCGCGGGGGTGGTGTTAGTATGCTGCTTAAGAATATTTGGGAACCTGACTTGCTACCGTTACTTACAGTATGCACGTGCGACTATTGAGTGTTATCTGTATGTTCAGGAAGCAACATTTTAGTAGTGTGTTATCGTCGTACACAGGGCTCAGGCCCAGCATTTATTGGTTTCTTTGAATATCTGCTATAATACTGGCGCGAAAATTGATTAGACCTAGTATGTGGAGGGGACATCAACATTATTATGTTAAGTGATGATGTTTCGAAAAGACATTTTGACTTGCTATTGCGGGCAAATGGGTTTCCAAATATCATGGATTTACAAACCCGTATCACGCAAAATTCTTCCACGTTGTTAGATTCGTTTATTACAAACACAGACAGCGCAAGGGTACAATCTGGAGTAATTAGCGCTGATATTAGTTACTTATGGTGTTTTGTTTTACAAAGGGGTCCACAAAATAATTTAGCAATACCCGTTCTTTCCAACCTACAACTGAAAATACACTTTCTACATTTAGGTAAAATGTCGCGCAAGTAAACTGGGGTTTTATTCTGCAAGAAATTAATCTTTAAATAACGTATGCCGAAGGTTAATAAAAGATCTCAAGCCAATTTACAAAGCAAGTTTTCAATGCGACGTTGTGAAGAACAACCCCAAACTCAGAAACCATTGGTCACGAAAGAACTGCTTACTAAAATTAGGTTGAAAAATACTATGTATCGCAAGTTGATCAAGACTAAAGATGCGAAGGACTTTCGTATCTTAAAGAATTTCCGTAATTGCCTGAACAATAACTTAACAAATACTAGGGCAGAAAATATTATGCAAATCAGTGTGTTTCCTGCCAGGGTCACACTGATTTAACGTGGAAAAAGCTAAACAATCTTCTAGGGAAACAAAGGTGTGAAAAGCAACTTTCCACACTCGTACTGAACGGAGACGTTTTTGTTAATCTCCACTTTGTAGTGGTTTTAGCGAAGCCAAATTGTTCAATGACATCCGACAAATTACTTCGATTGAAGGTACTCCATCTCTTATCCCAGTTGATGAAGCTGAGGTGATGGACACATTCTACATGCTAAACAACACGATATCTTTTGACATTGATGGATTCCTAGCCCAACCAATTAAGTTTTTTTACATTATTTCGCACATTCTCAGCAAATGTATCACTAAGACACTGGTATGCAAAAGACGCAAAAGTCAAACTTGATTAATGGACACGACAGAACGCAATACAGATAAATAGCTCAAAAACGAATGTCGTCATCTTTAGAGGAAAGAATAAAAATGTCACATTAACAAGATATATCTGTTTTCAGCGTATCACCCTTGAAATAGTGCCATCGAATAAAACATCAGCCGTTATGGAAAAAAAAAACTGTCCTGGGACGACCACGTAACCTGTCCTGGTAGCGAACTATCGCCGATATATACCTTGTTTAGAGAAAACGTGAGGTGCAACCACCGAACACAATGATCCTAATCTGTTAGTCTATTTGATTATCGCCTAAACTACTGTCACTTAGCCTGGTGACCCACGACACAAGAAAACCTACACAAATTACACGTCCTATAAAGGAGCTTCTTACGTGTAATGAAAAACTTCCACGATGGCCCACCACAACCTAACGTTTTGCCAAACACAAAATTGTCCCAGTAACTAAATTTTATCTAAACCATTTATCTAAATCAGTAACTAGATCATTTTATCTTCACGTAATTCATGTTATCTCTTTCTTTGTGATTTCTGAGCCTTAAAAGTGTGCTTCCTTTCAATATGTCTTGTCTTTTTCTTTTTGTGTTGTTTTGTTTTTGGAAATAGAAACCATTGAAGCTTTTTATTGCTGAGTGTTGGTGCTGTGAATCTTCTTTTTCATCTTTTTTTTTCTTTTACTTCCCTCTAGTACTTTGTAACGACGGTTAGAAATGTTAACCTAGTGCTCCTGTTTGTTGGTGCTATGTGCATTTAGTTGTGTTTTTCTCTTTATCATTGCTGTTCGCCAAGTTAGGGGTCAGCAGCTTCAGTCAAGCTGTTTTTGGACAGCTTTTACTGCGGGCCCCTGTCATCATGTACAGCATGATGACGAAATAAACTCATTATTCTTTATTTTATTATTATGATATTGCTGTTATTTTTTATCGGACAGGTGATGCTTCGTGCATGAAAACGGGCAGTCGCCCCTCTCTTACAAGGCTACAAGTGGATGTCCCTAAGGGATCTGTTCTGGTGCCACTTCTTTTTTCAATTTTTATAATTGATATTTCCTCACTAATTCATGATTGTCACTTTCTCTTATATGCTAATGATGTCAAAATATTTAAGGCTGTTTCAAACACCGCAAGCTGTTCCGCTCTCCAGCGAGCGATCAGGTCTTTTTTCAGATTGGTGCTCACGCAACATACTCTTTTTTAATACACCAAAAACTAAGGTAATGACCTACACTAGAAAACCTGACAGCATATTGTTCTCCTATGACATTAACGTTGAATCACTACCACGTGTTGGGGAGGTTAAGGATCTCGGTGTTAATTTCAACAGTAAAATGATGTTCTCTCCGCACATCCGGGAGGTCACTCGGTGGGCCCTCCGTTCTCTTGGCGTTATATGTCGCCTATCAAAGGAGTTCAAGGAGCCGGGCTCTTTTCTCAAGCTGTACACGATTATTTGTCGTCCGCAGCTCGAGTATGCTTCTTTGGTATGGAATAGCGCATGCAAAACACTCTGTATGCATATTGAAAGTGTCCAGAAAAAGTTTATCTCTATCTTCAATCCTGGCTTTGCTACCCATAACACTTTTGGGTCATTCTCTGTACCGATGCTAGAGTGCTTAAACTCCAGACGAATTAAGGCTGATCTTCTTTTCCTGTTCAAAATGATTCCTGGCAGTGTCTTTTGGTGAAATGCTGCAACATGTTACACTCCATGGGCCCTAAATATCCAAGATGACTACACGACACATTTTTTAATCCGAGCTGTCTGCGTGGCTTGTGCCCCATGTTTTGCCTCCTTGTACGTACAATCAGTACCACGAATATTTAGACATATTTAATAATTCCTTGACACAGTTCCGCAAACACGTCTGTGAGCTTGTCTTGCAAGTGACCTTTTTTTATCCTCTGTTCACAAGCGGTCACTTGAGCATGAAGTGATGACAACACAAGGTTTTCTTTTTTATATATTCCCCTTATTCCATGTCTGGTTTTCTCTACACGTGCATTCCTTCCATGCACCTTTTCTTACATATAAGCTATCTCGATTCACCCCGTTTCCGTGCAACTAAACTTTGTTAACGTTTATCTATATTTTTGAAATTATCTGTGTATGACGACCACTGGCGTGATGTCAAATGCCTTACTGCAAGGCACTGTACTTGTTTTTGTGTGTATATATGTGTTTGGCTTTTTAGGGGGTGCATGTATATTCTTGCGTACGACAGTGTGTAATTTTTGTGTGTCTGTGTCAGTATCGCTGTCCTTTAATTGCATTACTTGTGAGGTGTGGGCATCTTACATTGCCAGTTTTTCTTTTTTTTTCTTCGTGCGCCAGCACAAAGGCCATCCGGCTGTTCCTGGGCACGTTAATAAACGATTGATTGATTGATTGATTGATTGATTGATTGATTGATTGATTGATTGATTGATTGTATCATTCATTGATTTATTGATTGATTGACTGTTGAAAAACACTGTTGCGAGCTATGGCCGAGTGCCATAGCTTGCAACACTGTTTTCTTCTTTTTGCTTTTTTATCTGAATTTCTGTAAGTATTTTCTGTTTATTATCTGTCATATCGAGGATTTTGTGTGTTGTGCCGTGCTGTTTTACGTTTCTTTCATTAAGGGTTTGTATATGCTGTGCCAGCATCAAGACCATAGGGTTGTTCCTGGGCACCGAAAATAAAGGTTGATTATTATTATTATTATTATTATTATTATTTATTACTGTCAAACTTTGTTGCTCTGCCTGTCGTGTGGCCTTTACGACGGGCAGAGCAACATAGGCATCTTCTTTTTTTATTTTTTTACCTGTACCCAGGCTCCGCCTGTGCTTTATTTCTGTCATTTTCACTACTTCAATTTGTGTGTGTCTTGTCGCTTGTTTGTTTCTTGCTATATGTTTCTTGTATTTTGTTTTCATGTAACTACCCGTGCGCCAGCACTCAGGCCTGTGGCTGTTCCTGGGCACGTAAATAAACATGATTGATTGATTGATTGATTGATTGATTATTATTATTTGTTCTCTAATTAATTGAAAACTGTTGTAGCTTAAGTGCCTTTATGTCATTTATGTGCCGTATTTCTGTTCCATATTTATTTTATGCAAATAATCATCTTGCTTGTTTGTTTTTCACTTTTCCTGATTTTGTGTTGCTTGAATTTCTGTCGGTTTAAGTGTCAGTGCTTGTAATGCTGAACTTCGTTTTTCCATTTTGAAACTTCCTAACATTTTGGTACAAAACCTTTGTTTTATGTGTATAATCTATCTCCGTCATGTTCATTGAGTATTTGCTTGTGTATATTCAATTTTTCACGTGCCTTCAACGTTTTTGCTGGCCGGGTGTCATGGCTTCTAACACTAGGCTTCCTTTTTTTTTTTGCTGTTTTGCATTCTGGGATCTCTGTTTCTTTCATATATATGGTTTTCTGTGTTGTGTTGTCTTGATTTTAGTTTGTTTTTATGAATGCTTGTATATGGTGTACCAGTACCAAGACCCTAGGGTTGTTCCTGGGCACCAAAAATAAAGGTTGATTGATTGATTGATTGATTGATTGATTGATTATTATTATTATTATTATTGAAAACGCAGGTGAGTCTTTATGGGTCGAAATTCATATCTCTAAAACTGAAAAACTTCTAGTTGGTGTTTTTTACGTTCCTCCTGATGTAGTTCCTGACGCGTTCAATAAGTTAGTCTCCTCCATTGAACAGGTGCTCACTACTCATTGCGACCCCAAGGTCCTCCTCCTTGGAGATTTTAACGCTCCTGGCGTTCAGTGGAGCCACCTCACCTGTTCCCACTACAACCACCACTTTCAACAGAAGGGTAATAGGTTACTAGATTTTTCGTCTTTCACTTCCATGGCACAGCGTAATCACATAAAAAACTGCAGTGGAAACATTCTGGACCTGTGCTTTTCAAACTTCGATGGTGTTAGTGTGTCGCGTTCTGATTGTGCTTTAGTAATACCCGACAAATATCATCCTCCTCTTTCTATTTCCTGTTGCCTTCCTACAATAATCCACCGTTCTGTTTTTTCAAGCAATGCGCAACCTCGCTACGCTTTCGCCCGGGGAGATTACGTTGGGCTGTATGGCTACTTTTCTGCTGCCCCTTGTTATACAGTCATTGACCTCTCTGATGTCAATGAACAAGTTGACCGTTTTACTGAGATTGTGCTTTTGGGTATGAAGAAATACATCCCGCAATATTTACCAAAGAAGTTCGAGTTCCCACACTGGTTTTCTTCTGAATTGCGGGATGCCCTGAAACTCAAAGAACGTGCGCACAGAAAGATGAAGCGCTCTGGTGCGAATCAGTTCGCTCAGGAGTTCCGGCGCCTACGTGCCCTATGCAAAATATTGCACAAGCGTGATCATGCTTTGTACCTGGCGTCAGTTGAAGCTAAAGCAACTCATCAGCTGGTGCCTTCTGGAAATACATTCAATCTAGATCTAGTACAACGAAAGAATCTATTCGTCTTCTGGATTCCAACGGCGATGAGGTTGCAGATGCGGCCGACTGCTTTGCTCGTCAGTTTTCTTCTTTGTTTGGGCTTAGCGGTGGTAGTGATGACGGCCGCGTCTCTTGTCACCAGGACGGTAACTCCGCTTATTTCCAATTGGATGAGAACATCGTGCGGACCAGCATCAAGCGGCTAAAGCCCTCATTGTCTTCTGGGCCAGATGGTATTCCTGCTGCAATTCTAAAAACGTATGCAAATATATTCGTTCCTGTGTTCACCTCAATATTTAATAACTGTCTCCGGTCTGGCACGTACCCTCGCTAATGGAAAATTTCTCGTGTATTCCCTGTTTTCAAGTCAGGCCCAAAAACTGACCCCATGAACTATAGGCCAGTGTCGCTCCTTTGTTCTGCCTCTAAAATATTCCAGTTATCTCTTCATGCGGTCTTGTCTTTCTCACCTAAACACGTCCTCATTCCTAATCAACATGGCTTCATGCGTTGTCGCTCACTTCCACAAACCTCGCATGCTTCATGGAGCAGGCTGTCCCAGCAGTCGTTGGTAGAAGCCAGCTTGATGCGGTCTACTGTGACATGAGCAAGGCCTTTGATGTAGTCAACCACTCGTTATTGCTTGCCAAGCTCATTCTGTTAGATGTTCACGCTTTTTTAGTGGGTCTTATACGTTGCTATCTCCAGGAGCGATATTGCTATGTAAGTGTTAACGGTCAGACATCATTTAGATACAAAGCAACAAGTGGTGCACCCCAGGGCTCCGTTCTGGGCCCCCTTCTTTTTTCCATTTTCATTAACGATGTTGCTTCTGCCATTCAAAATTCGTCTTTTTTGTTGTATTCTGATGATATGAAAATCTTCAGAGAAGTGCGTAATGTTCAGGACTGTAATTCTCTTCAGGCTGATATCGTGTCATTCCATCGTTGGTGCACCAAAAATGACTTAATTTTGAAGCCCTTAAAAACTAAAGTTTTTTCCTATAGTAGGAAAACTCAACAGCTGCAATACTCGTATAAAATAGCAAGCACTGCACTACCGAGGGTGACCGAAATTCGGGACTTGGGAGTACTATTTGATTCTTCTCTGACTTTCTCTTCCCACGTTACACAAATTACCCGACGCTCTCTTCGATGTCTGGGTGCTGTTTGCAGGTATTCTAGAGAGTTTAAAAGTCCTCTTCCTTTCTTAAAGTTGTATTCAGCTCTCTGCTTACCTCTACTCGAATACGGTTCTGTTGTTTGGAATGGAACTTGCAAGTCCAATAGTGACCGCATCGAAAGGGTTCAAAATAAGTTCCTTTCTATCTTTAGGCACCGTTTCCGTCATAGACAAGAAGACGCAAATGGCAGCATGTCTTGTCTCAAAGGTATCCCTTCCCTTTGGTGTCGACGAATGAGAGCTGACATTATCTTTCTTTATAAACTTCTTCATGGTGATATTTTGTGTGATGACTTGGTTGCACTTATCAATGTCAACTTGCCGAACAAACTTTTCCGAACATTTCGAACTTTTAGAACAGATGCTTTAAGTAGAAGACGCTCGTCCATCTGCAGAATACAATGTGCATATAATGAATATTCTGATCGTCTTGATATATTCCAGAGCTCTTTTTCTTTGTTCTCAAATGACTTGAAAACTGTTGTAGCTTAAGTGCCTTTATGTCATTGCAAATTTATGTGCCGTATTTATTTTATACAAATCATGTTCTTGTTTGTTTGTTTTTCACATTTCCTGGTTTTGCGTTGCTTGAATTTCTGTAGGTTTGAGTGCCAGTGCTTGTAATGCTGAGCTTCTTTCAAAGTTGAAACTTCCGAACATTTTGTTATGAAACCTTCGTTTTATGTGTATAACTTATCTCTGTCATGTTCAGTGAGTATTTCCTGTTTTTCACGTGCCTTGAACATTTCGCTGTCCGAGTGTCATGGCTTGCAACGCTAGGTCTCCTGTTTCTTTTCTTTTCTTATTATTTTTTTTGCTGTTTTGCTTTCTGAGATTACTGTAACTATCTTTACTTTATTGTTTCTTTCATGCAGACGGTTTTGTGTGTTGTGTTGTCTTTTATTTGAGTTTGTTTTTATGTATGTTTTGTATATGGTGTGCCAGTACCAAGAGCCTAAGGTTGTTCCTGGGCACCAGCAGATTTGCGCCTAAAGTAACAGAAAGGAAAGGCAATTTTCCATATTGGTTTTCAGCCGAACTAAAAAGGGTCCTCTAAAGACAGGCTAAGGGCCGAACTAAAGAGGGCAACTAAACGGCCGAACTAAAGGGAGGCTAAGAATACGGGGCAGTAAAAGTGGAAGAGTGAGTTTCGTCAACTGAGATCACTGTAAATATCTGCCTAAACGCGATAGGTCTAATTACATTTCCGCAGTTGAAGCTGACGCAATGCGGGACGATAAAGCTATCTGGCGCCACGTCCGTTCACAAACATCTAAATTTTTTTTAGGATATATGAACCTCCTCAATGATAAGGGACAAAGCGTATCTGACGTTTCTAATGCCTTTGCGGAACAATTCCGTTCAGCATACGGCAGGAAAAATGTAGCTAGTGACCCTCCGGTATCTGCGGAACTCTGTACGTGCTCACAAATGGTAATCTCAGAAAGTCCTGTCTCGAAAGGTCTCAAGCGAAGGGAGGTGTCTCTCTCGTGCGGCCCTGACGGCATTCCCTCAGCAGTACTGAAGGCTTTCGGTGATCTCCTTATACCCGTGTTGACGTGTATATTTCAAACCTCCCTCAAAAGTGGCCGATTTCCCTCTCGTTGGAAGACTGCCTCGTCGGTGACGTCACCGTATCCACAATGCTTTAAAGGCGCGATGAGAGCTGAATAGCTCAGGGTCTTTTGCTGGCGCTTTTTAATGAACGATAACTGGGGTAACGCTCAACGCCTCTAAACCGTTTTTGCGGCAGGTCGTTCCTTGGAATAGTACTCCTAGATTTTGCGCACTTCAAATCGCAACCATTTAAACTCCTGTTAGTAGCCCATTTGCAGAGAACGCCCTAGTATCTACGTTTCATGGAACACCTGACGTGCAAAAAACTCTTTTTAAGGTAAACAGAACCATGCAAAAAAAAGTTGTTCCAGCCGGTGATCCTAAGTCTGGTATTGGGCGTAAGAAAAGGGAAACAGCTGCGCCAAAGAACGGTAAGCCACTGCCGCGCGCGAGATACGACCACGCTCAGAGAGAGCGTGGATACCGTGGGAGGGACAGAGTGCAAGAGAGAAGAAACCTTATTACGCGCACCAAATATTGAGTGGGGTCCTCGGTAAAGCACTCCATTACCACCCTTGCCGCAACGGCCCTTTAAATTATACCAAACTGGGAGTCGGAAGCAGAGCTGGACAGTTCCTTCTCCCACTGTTCGCGGGAAGGGTGTAGATTTAAGGAATCTTGAGATTTGCCGAACACCCCCGGACTATTCAAACGTAGAGGTACCGACGGGGGTGAAGACGGTGCTCCTGAAGATGGCGTGCGAGAGGAAAGATCCACGGAGGCTCTGTCCAGTGAGCTGGTCAAGTCATGAATGGTGCAAGAGCAAATCAACAAAATGTCCAAACATATAGTCCCTAAAGCATTCTTAGAGAACGTTCTAAGCATACCCCGTGAGTTTGTGCTCTGATGGCACATTGGCGCATCTCGGTTGACGGAGCGATGTAGACATGTTGCCGACCTACGCCATCCATTGCTTACCTAACAATAGTATCGGAGCCCCCCTTAACACAACTTGGACGCCATACAATTCGTAACCAGTAGGCTAAGTAGCCTGTCTATGCGACAAATATTATTGCCTATTATCATTGCGTATTATCAAGTGTCACGTCTATATATACACATGATTTACTGGCAGCATTCAATATCTACCTTATCAGCAGTGTCGGTAAATAACTGTTTTCTTGGTGCTGTAAGCCCATTGCTGGCCTTGCGCTAATAAAGTAGAATAATAATAATTATCGTCATCATCATCACTCGGTATATGTCCAGGGACAGCCCCTTAAACTGCCAGCACTAAATCTATGGATCCTCCTTCAGCGAATCGGTTGGTGGCATGTACGCATGTACAGGTCCGCGCAGAAGTAAACGGAGCACGGGAGCGGTGGCTGAACTGCATCGCTGCGCCGCGTATGGGCACCGACGGGAACCACGGAGCGCCGGTCAAAGAGTGTGTTCGCACTGCCCCCGCCGCCCTATCTGATATGTTTAATCGCCGCTCTGCTGGCGTGTCATGCTCGGCGAGATGGTCTTCACAAGGCAGCGCTGGGCTATAGAGGGGCGCTGGTTGCATTGCCGCTCGCAGGCAACTGCGGCGACAATATCCGCTGCTCATGAGCTGGACGAAGCTGCGCGCGCCCAGAAATGTGCCTTGTTGCGCGCTGTAAAGGGCGGCATAAAATTGTAGGCCGCTCCGGTTTAGCATAACTTGTCATTGCGACATAATTTACTTTATTGTTTCTTTCATGCAGACGGTTTTGTGTGTTGTGTTGTCTTTTATTTGAGTTTGTTTTTATGTATGTTTTGTATATGGTGTGCCAGTACCAAGAGCCTAAGGTTGTTCCTGGGCACCAAAAATAAAGGTTGATTGATTGATTGATTGATTGATTGATTGATTGATTGATTGATTGATTGATTGATTGATTAATTGATTGATTGATTATTAAACTTTCCCGTAGTAGTTTCTCAGTGACACTGACTGGTCGCCAGTAGCCAACCTCTGTGACGCTGACGAGCAGGCTGATTTTTTCAATAAAGTTTTACACGACGGATTCAGCAGATTTGTGCCTAAAGTAACAGAAAGGAAAGGCAATTTTTCATATTGGTTTTCAGCCGAACTAAAAAGGGTCCTCTAAAGAGAGGCTAAGGGCCGAACTAAAGAGGGCCGAACTAAAGGGCCGAACTAAAGAGAGGCTAAGAATACGGGGTAGGAAATGTGGAAGAGTGAGTTTCGTCAACTGAGATCACTGTAAATAGCTGCCTAAACGCGATAGGTCTAATTACATTTCCGCAGTTGAAGCTGACGCAATGCGGGACGCTAAAGTTATCTGGGGCCACGTCCGTTCACAAACATCTGCATTTTTTTAAGGATATATGAACCTCCTCGATGATAAGGGACAAAGCGTATCTGACGTTTCTAATGCCTTTGCGGAACAATTCCGTTCAGCATACGGCAGGAAAAGTGTAGCTAGTGACCCTCCGGTATCTGCGGAACTCTGTACGTGCTCACAAATGGTAATCTCAGAAAGTCCTGTCTCGAAAGGTCTCAAGCGAAGCGAGGTGTCACTCTCGTGCGGCCCTGACGGCATTCCCTCAGCAGTACTTAAGGCTTTCGGTGATCTCCGGATACCTGTGTTGACGTGTATATTTCAAACCTCCCTCAAAACTGGCCGATTTCCCTCTCGTTGGAAGACTGCCTCGTCGGTGACGTCACCGTATCCACAATGCTTTAAAGGCGCGATGAGAGCTGAAGTGCTCAGGGTCTTATGCTGGCGCTTTTTAATGAACGATAACTGTGGTAACGCTCAACTCCTCTAAACCGTTTTTGCGGCAGGTCGTTCCTTGGATAGTACTCCAGATTTTGCGCACTTCAAATCTCAACCATTTAAACCCTGTTTGTAGCCCATTTGCAGAGAACGCCCTAGTATCTACGTTTCATGGAACACCTGACGTGCAAAAACTCTTTTTAAGGTAAACAGAACCATGCAAAAAAAAGTTGTTCCAGCCGGTGATCCTAAGTCTGGTATTGGGCGTAAGAAAAGGGAAACAGCTGCGCCAAAGAACGGTAAGCCACTGTCGCGCGCGAGATACGACACGCTCAGAGAGAGCGTGGATACCGTGGGAGGGACAGAGTGCAAGAGAGAAGAAACCTTATTACGGGCACCAAATATTGAGTGGGGTCCTCAGTAAAGTACTCTATTACCACTCTTGCCGCAACGGCCCTTTAAATTATACCAAACTGGGAGTCGGAAGCAGAGCTGGACAGTTCCTTCTCCCACTGTTCGCGGGAAGGGTGTAGATTTTTTTAATCTTGAGGTTTGCCGAACACCCCCGGACTATTCAAACGTGGAGGCACCGACAGGGGTGAATACGGTGCTCCTGAAGATGGCGTGCGAGGTGAAAGATCCTCGCAGGCTCTGTGCAGTGAGCTGGTCATGTCATGAATGGTGCAACAGCAAATCAACAAAAGGTCCAACCATATCGTCCCTCAAGAATTCTTATAAAACGTTCTAAGCATACCGCGTGAGTTATTTCTCTGATGGCACATCGGCGCGGCTCGGTTGACGGAGCGATGTAGACATGTTGCCGACCTACGCCATCCATTGCTTACCCAACAATAATATCGGAGCCCTCCTTAACACAACTTGGACGCCATGCAATTCGTAACCAGTAGGCTGAGTAGCCTGTCTAAGCGACAAATATTATTGCCTATTATCATTGCGTATTATCAAGTGTCACGTCTATATATACACATGTTTTACTGGCAGCGTTCAATATCTACCGTATCAGCAGTGTCGGTAAATAACTCTTTTCTTGGTGCTGTTAGCCCATTGCTGGCCTTGCGCTAATAAAGTAAAATAATAATAATTATCGTCATCATCATCACTCGGTATATGCCCAGGGACAGCCCCTTAAACTGCCAGCACTAAATCTATGGATCCTCCTTTCGCGAATCGGTTGGTGGCATGTACGCATGTACATCAAGTCTCACTCCATCGACCTCTACCTTCGACTTGCGGAATACGTATTTTTAATAATTTCTCGTTTAGAACGAGTAGTCCTGAAGTATGTTTATGACCTGGCATGCAAATAAGAGAAAAGGTCCTCGTGAGCTGCGGAGATTAACGCCATAGCAACATGGACATTCGTGGAGGACATTTTCAAAGAAGGCACTTCGCTCACTGAGTTTTCGTTTGCTTGGATGGATTGTCCAGGGACGGCCTGGGTAGATGTGCTGGCTTCGGGATAATCAGGTGCCTCTATCTCCGTGCTAGGGCGAAGTTGACTGGATGAGGCCTGGAAAAATTTGGTTCACACGAACTCATAAATCAAGACCCGTGGAAAATGTACAGCAATTTCTATGCTGGAAAGCGTCAGCTGGATATTGCTTTTTGAAGCTTTCTGTCCAACATCTTGATCGGTGGACAAGAAAATAGTTTCCCCGCTCTAAATAAGATTTTTCTGGCGGTAATAAAACAGCGTTAGTCTAAAGCTGCTCGTATCGGTCCCGACGTATAGCCTACAGACCACTGCGTCTTTCAAAACAAAGAAAATGTAACTTTTGAACGAGGGTACCACAACAATATGGCATTCGATAGTAGAGGATGGGTTGGTCTTTATTTTTGTTTTGACTGTATTTACTATTAGTCGCCAGCACTCAACTAGGTGTACCCTCATGTACAAATGAAATGCGAACCCGGAAGCATACACCAGAACGAGCAATGTCGAAAAATACTGCTTGTGGAGATTAAATCACGGCGCCCTAGTGGTATATATATGGAAAGCGCTTTCCAAACATCGTTTATTTGTTTAAGCTACGAATAAATGTAATTTTTACTTGTATGGAGAGGAATTTCGCTATTTGTGCTTTCTACTTGATATTTTGCGGTCCCATGTAATTTCCTCATTACTGTAGAGGAGTTACTGCCCTTTCCTCTTTTTCTCGTCTTTCAATTTGGTCGCAGAAGAATTTTATCACTCTTCATGTTTTGACTCGACCTGGAAACACCTCTTTGTGCCGCGCGAAGTGAAGAGACAAAATTAAGGGCCTCTGAAAAAACAGCTGATGATGCGCTTCGTTATATCCTTGAAGTCAGTGGTCGCGATGTGGGCTCTTCTCGTGCTGCTTTGCACGTGCATAGCGACATTTTGTGTCGCAGCTACCCCCCCCTCAAGAGAGAGGAATAAAACAATGATGGACTTGTCACCCATAGCTTTATTCAGAAGCCAACGAACTCTTAGATGTCATACGTCCTAAAACCGGAGCCTGCTTAAGCGGATTGTCATTCCGGGCCCTCAGAGGCATGCGGAAAGCTCCAATGTCACTTTTAATGCTAAGGTTGTCGAGAACCTTACAATATATAGTTCTATCATAATATCCGAAATCGTTAAACCCTCTTTCTTCCACGAGATTTTACCAGAAGACTGGAAAGTTGGTAAAGTGCTTGCACTTCGTAAGTCCAGAGACAAGCACTCACGATCCAATTATCGCCCAATATAATTAACTAGTGCTTGCTGTAAAATCATGGAACATGTCTTATATCCTCAGCCACTTAATTTTGTTGAGTCCTCGTCTTTCTTTTCCCCCTCGCAAAACGAGTTTAGAAAATTACATTCATGTGAAACACAACTACTATTGCTAGCTGATGATGTTCATTCTGTTCTTTGTCGTCGTTCCGAATTAGGCTGTGTGTACTTGGAATTTTGTAAGGCATTGGATAAAGTTCCGCCCAACTTGCTTCTTGTAAAACTGACTAGAATTAACATTCACCCGAATGTGCATGCTTGCATGGATTTACTCTTTCTTAATCAATAACTCACAATTTGTACATGCCAATGGCTATAACTCTTCTTCAATTTCAGTGACTTCTGGAGTTAAAACACATTAGAAAACATTAGAAAAGGTACGATCACGACAAAATTAAAAAGCTTCTCCTCTCATGTCACACCTCCTGCACGGTCTGCCTACCAACGCCAACTCCAAAGTTGACGACCCTCTTGCCGTCGAGGCATGATAGGAACAACAGTTTGAGATATTGCCAAAAGAGCAGCATTACTACCTTCGAAGGCGCCGCAACCCTTTTTTCACACGGCTAAAGACTGGAAAATGGCCGTTCTCCCTACGTGCAGTTCGCGACTTACAGGTGTCATGCAGTTGTCATTTGAGTATCCCTTGTGCATCCTCCTGTTCTTCGATACTTTAAAAGCCACCATTGTCACAAAAACAATCAAACATACAGGCCGTAAATCTCTCAACATATGAGAACTGACTTGAGGGATCCAGGTACGATTGCGACTAGGGGCAGGATATTTTTCCTGATGCGCTTCATGCGCCTTCACTTATCATCACCATCGTTTGTGAAACCCAATATGTACTGTTTGCTTTCATGCAATGCGTTCCGCGCGATGAATGGTGCCATCGGTAAGTAATTGAAAGCTTCATTTTAAAAAAGAAGAAATGGATCTGGTTTGGTACTGTGGTAACGTGTTGGAAGACTTGGCACCACTCACTTGAGATTTTGCGTCGGTGTCTGACAGCACATCTTGTTCCGGTTTCTTCGAGAAGAAGTCAATTACTCTCGAACGGCGTCGGCTTATTTCGGCGGATTTTTTCTTAGTGAAAAGTGAAAAAAAAAACAGGCACACGGTGATTTCATTTTAAGAACCCAGAATATGACTAGCGATTATGGGTGTATACAGGTGATCGGTGTATTCTCCTGCAGCGTTGCCCATACACCACATACCTAAAAATGGGTTTATGTGTGTAGACCTCTATACCATATACTCATATACTACCATAATTAATGTCCCCGAAACCCACGCGAGCACCAGCCTCCCCTGAATCTACTCCTAACATGTTAAAAACACGTCAGTACATTGTTCTTTACGAGAGAAAACGAGATACTGTTCTGCAACAGGAGGGACAGTAAAACACTGAACCATGACGCCTGATTCTTCATCTTGAAAGGCACAATGCATTGCGGGACTACTGGCACGAATTGCAGTATTTAGTGTCTAGGCGATGTTTGGACCACTTTCGCTGCGTTTAAGATACTCGATTCTGTAGAAAACAATATTCAAAATGGGGTCCCCCGCTCTGCATCCTCCGTGCCGATTTCTATGACGTTTTGTTTGACGTCAAAAAAAGATGGCTTCGGTTGACCGCGCTACTGCCTGGCTCGCCGACCCTCCAAAAGACTCAGTCGGTGCAGCGTTTAGTCGTCCGACCGACAGCAGGACGCTGCAATTCGTTCGCTCGATTGAAACTAAGCCACGACACGATTTTCGCCTGGAGGAATTGACTTTTTGTTTATTAGTTTTTAGAGCTTATCAAGCTTTAAGTCCAAGTAGCTTCACACACGCTCGCATGCCACGCTTCGCTGACTGGTACGCTAGCAGAAAATTGTAAGGCCAATTCAAGGCGGTAGATGAGTCGTCGAAGTTAATATCGGTAATAAGGAAATAAAATCAACCGGAACGTTTACCGTACAGCGTAAAACTAGGGTGCAGGACGAACTTTTTTGGCTGGGTGTACAATCACGGCGGTCAGCTCCACGACCACGCATTTACGAACGCTTTTCCGCGTAACAAATGCAGTCGATAGACATGAGATATTGTGCAAATTTGAAGGACGCTTACTGCACGAGCGCTATACAAGAAATAATCATCCAAGCTGCTTGAACTGCTAAAGCTGAATAGAAACGTAAACTGGCTATACATTATCAACTTTGTATTTCCGGCACTGGCAGCGCTAGCTTATAGCCGGATGGTCTGGATTACTAGGCATGTTGTTTTCCAAGCCCTAAGTTCGAATCCTCGAGAATGAAGATTTTTTCTTTTTTTTTGTGAAGTTCATTTTTTTTGTTTGTGGCCAATGTTTTCAATACTGAATTCCCCATTTTTGCGCTGTAACTTTAATAGCTCCACGAGCGAGTTCCAGAATGCGCGCAGACTGACACTGAACCGCTAGCGAGTTCTCGTTTGCGTACTGTTGCCATAAGCAGCGACTGTTTAACGGGCCCTGGGCACAGTCCCGAAACAGCCGACCCTTGGACTGGGGCAACACGCTTTTTTCGATACACGCATAAGACTTGCAAGCTCCAAAGAGGTTGGAAAGCGCATCGCATTTGAGCGTCTGCGTTGACGCGGAGGGCGTTCATCCACTGCGGACGCCTTGGCTAGTGATTGGTACGATTCCAAGCCATGCTGGTAGGCTTATCTGAGGCATTTTGCAGCCCGGTATGCCGATTACGGAGAAGCGCGCTATGCCGATTGCGCGGTATAGATTACCGAGAACCGCGGTACCGAGAAGCGCGGGAAGCGCGGTATACTGAGAAGCGCGGTATGCCGGCAGAAGCGTGGTATGCCGATTACTGAGATATCGAGAATGCCCATACAACGATGCCGTCGCATGCCAAGCATGTTGTTTCACAGATACGAAACCGAAACTTCTTTGAATGCAAATCTTTGAAATCCTCCAAACACGTAGCACTTTTACCTGACGTCACTGCTGTTAGTGGGTGTACCCGCCGCGAACCGCGCATTGTAGTTTTTATTATTTCCGGCTTCTATAAAATAAATACCGCCTTATCGCTCTGATACGCGATGAAAAGTACGCTTATTTAGATTCAGTCTACGGAGTGTTCACCTAAAGGAAAGTAGTCAGTCCTGCCCCGTAGTACCCACCTCCGCGGTACTCACTCGCTGGGCAGAAATTTGGAGGCTCACTAAGAGGTTTCAACTTACGTTGTAGACTACTCAGCGTACAATGGAACGGAGGATGATAGGTGTAACATTAAGGGACAAGAAGAGAGCGGAGTCGGTCAGGGACAAAACGCGTGTTAAGGAAATATTAGCAGAAATTAGGAAGAAGAAATGGACGTGGGCAGGGCATGTAATGCTAACGCAAGATAACCGTTTGTCGCTAAGGCTAACTGAGTGGATTCCTAAAGTAGGCAAGCGTCGAAGGGGGCGGCAAAAACTTAGATGGGCAGATGAGATCAAGACGTTTTCTGGCATAAATTGGTCGCAGTTAGCACAGGAACGGGATAATGGGAGATTAACGGGAGAGTCTTTTGCCCTGCAGTGGGCGCGGATAGGGTAGTAATGATGATGATGACACAGTGCAAGAAAAAACGGGAGCTTGACACATTCACGTGAGTGTACCTTTATAGTGGGTTGTGCGGTTCTAGTCATTTGCAATTGCTCGTCTGATGAAGCTGACGTTTTCAGTTGTATGCGTAAAACCAGGATCCCTGTCACCATTCTGCTACGCACTTTATAATAGAGGGGGCCTACTCCAACCACGTGCGAAGCGGGTTATGGTTATGATGAAGTCGATAATGCCACATGATGCGCATATGTGGGGGTTGTAGGAGAAAATGCTTGGATCCAGGGTCACATTGTTTTTCATAGAAACAAATCTTGCCCTTTCCCGCATCCCTGAAGCAACGCCATGTTGTAGGTTTAAATACTTTTAGCAAATTCCCACTCTTTGACCTCTGCGATTTCTTACTGAATCGCTTTCTGGTGCCGCAGTCCCATTACAATCTTCGCTAACACAATGCATTCGCTTCAGGCTTAAAGGAGTACTGACACCAAATTTTGACGCCTAAAAAATGATATAATTGGCTTGCATTAGTTTGTACAGATGCTTCACAGAAATTTTTGCAACGATCCGAGGCCGGAATCACAACTAAAATCAGATTTGATTGTCCCGGCCGTGAGCTTCCACAAATCGGCAGCCCTAGAGAAATCGCTTTCGGCGTGAAGAAACATCGGCCGGCGTGTCTGGCTGGTTGAGGGTGACGTCATATAGTCGTTTTCGTAACCGGAAACGATATCCTGCACTGCTGTTGTCGGTGGTATTCGTTTGGGCAGGAGACGTACGGGTGTAGCTGTGTGAGCAATGCTTGTAAACTTTGCGCACTTTGCCGCGCGTTCGACGTCTTTGCTCTTCAGTTCGTGGCCGGCGCATGGTGTTCCCTTGCACTGTGGCCGAAAACTGCGCGATGCCGGTGCCGACGCGCACCGCGGCGACGCGGCGGTGCGCGTCGCCGAGCTCGCCCAAGTTGTGCTATGGCAATCTCGCGGAATGCGATGTACTGCTCGTGGAAACCTGTCCGAGCAAATTGACGACGTCGCCAAGATGCATTATTTTCCACGCGACGACATGCAGCGCTAGACATGGACTGAGTTCGTGCGCGGCGGCGGCCGCAAGAAATGTCGCCCAAGCCAGCGGGCTCGGCGTTGCTCGGGTCAGCTTGGGTGTTCGGAACTTCAGGCTTAGTATCGTGGCGAATATGTGATCGGTGGTATCTGTACAACTGCGAAGGGCCATCCCTTACACAACTTTTCAACACACTATCATCCCCTTTTTCGCATACTGAGCTTTATTTTGGCGATAATTGCCGTTTCAGCGATCGGTGACCAAGACATGTGCCGTGGCCTGTTTTGATTCTAGCGCGCAGGTGGCGCCATCTGTGGGCCGCTCGCCGCACCGCGGTGCCGGCAGTGCTGGGTCGGAGCGCCGAACCTCCGCTGGCGGTCAGCGTAGGCTGACCATCGCGGAAAATATCTGAACGCCGCTTTTAAATTCAGCGCTGATAACAACCCCTAGCACAATTTTTCACCACACTAACATCTACTTTCTCGCATGTCGAACTTCTTTTTCGCAATCGAGATAGATTATAAGAGTGGCGACAAGCTGTTGCTATCGCGGTCAGGGCCGGTTCGAGCCGCAGTGATATTAAAAAACGGACGACGGCGAAGACATCGCTGGCCTAATCGCCTGGCCAAATAAAGTCGCTCTGCCTATCGAGTGGCAGCCACTCATCCTAGTCTGACGATTCAGACGACATGTCGACTCCTCGGGCGAGTGCGGATCGTGTGCAATCGTAGCAGATGATGCGGCGAACGTCCCTGACGTCACGGTGAGACCGTGACGTCAGACTGGCCCGCTTGCAGGCTCTCCTTCGAACGGCCATTTTCCCGCGCGGCGACACAATTTGAAAGTGGTTGCAATAAACGTGGCTATAATTAATTCTGTGTTGGTGGCTGACGGCTTTCGGTTCGATTTTCGTAATTACTGGGCAAATAGGTATTCTTCACAGCATAAAAACTGAAAGCGAGAAATTTCGTGTCAGTACTCCTTTAAGGTGGCGCATTTCTATATTGCGTCGACGGTTTGATATGATGCATCGTTCAAAGAAAACAAACCATTTCAAAACCACAGCTAGATATACTGGTAACTGAATCACAGGCGACAAATCTCGGCCGGCGCTGTGTAACGCACTTGCCGCTACTAAGAACTGTCTTGGCGCCTTATGCTTTCGTTAACGGCTCAACTTTGGTCGTGTACTTCAAACGTGTTCAATGTTGAGGTGAAAGCCGCGCCTACTCTGGTTACTGCAGTCTCTGAGATCCCTTCACCACGTCATCTGATATACTAACGGTATGGTGCAATTGCAGTTCGTGTCGGCGTCATGCGACTCAGGTCTTCCCAGTTCTCCCATCTCCTATTAACACAGCTTCATTGTCAGCGTTTTTTTACAGTGACTACAAAGAGGTATATGGTAATTATAGATAGTTAACACACAAGCACGTAAATGCGGACAATTTTTCTAAAAGGAGAGTATACATCATTTTCCCCCAAAGGGAATACCAAAAAGGCTGTTCGAAGTCGAAGATGATGACACCAGTAGCAACAGATAGCTTACGTTAGTGCTTTGATTTTGCCGGTAGAGTTCACTTAACATGATTCATATACAGCTTGCTGTATTCTTTGCATTTTATAAAGAATTATAACAATAAAAATCTTGACATAAAGGCGCTCTGTGTAGTGGTCTGCACTATAATCCCATGGGCCGTAAATAACTATTCCTCCCGCCACTAAAGAATAATGAGTAAAATACGCATAATTTATACAGGAAGGCGAAGTAAAACTGAAAATACATCTAGAGAATCCAGATTACCAAGTATCTGAGAGTGGGGTATTTTTAAGGGTTATTGTCGTACTAATGGCCGCGTGACTAGGTCATTATTTCAAGCTGCCGGTTTATGCGACGTACCAAATCAGGGACTAATTCTAGCAGACGCGCCAAGCTGCAGTGAATAACGTTTGCTGTAAGCCCACAATCGCACATGCCTCCGATTTACCATAAAAACAAGGTATTTTGTTCTTCCAGCATAATGCTTCTTTGTACAGTGTTCAGAAATACGACAAACGAATTCCAGCGAGCTCCCTCTGATTTTCTTGTAGTGCGTCACTTGCCATTCGCAACCGAAAACAGGTGCGAGGTGTCTTTACAGAATGGAGACAAACACAAGATATTATCAACAGTCTTGACTTCAAATTCCTTTTCTCGTGAGAGTCAACACTACGAGTCCGAAACGCGTGCCGCATACCAAATCTTTCTAAATCAAGACCCAGACGCGTGAAATACTGCGGCAATGGCATGCAAAACTTTAACCGTACAGGTCAGTGGTGAGGTCTCCGTCCTCTTTGGACAATTTTTCCCGCAGCCAAGCGCATTCCTATGCGCAAAAATAGCCTAAAGTCTGTTCTAAATGTAGTGAATGTACTGGCGACTCTAGGCTGTGGCGGCGCTCGTGTAGAAAAAAGACCTCTTTTGCTAAATTGCCAAATCCCAAGCATCGTTCGGAGGGGACGTTCGGCCATTCCCAACAATTCGCAATTTGTCGCAGGAACCAAGAGAGTTTTTGCCACACAAGCGGCGCTTCTCCAGCTAATTCGCAAGTAAATTCTAAATTCGCTAGTAAGTTCGCTACGAATTCGCAAAGTAAAGCTTGCGGCATCGGCTTTTCCGGACTTGCAGAACAGCTTCGCTAATAACCAGAACAGCCGGCAGGTGATAACACCCACGACGATTTCTATCCCTCGTGTGAATATATCTAATCTATTTCAACGGTTAGCGCCGCTTTAAAACACTCCTCGCGGGACGTGACACCCCCCGACAAATTCGCTAGCGGCGTGGCTTTTTTCAGCTCACCGTGGTCGCTTTCTCGTCTGAGCTCGTTGGGGGCGTGAGACGTGGTAAGGGCGAGGCACTGTCGACGCGCGCACGCTGACCAGCCGAACGCTTTTTCATTCCTGATGCGATGGTGCACGATGCGAAATTGCTTCCCGTCGAAAAACGTCTTCTTCTAAAACTGCCGAAGACTCGCTCGTGCACATTTCTCATGGTGATAGCAGCTGGCGACCAATGGGTGCTAGCATAGCTAGTAGCTCCGGATCCTGAAAATGTTTGCATAAGGTAAAGAACAATGAATTTTATTTTAAAAAAAAGATATATTGAAGGCGTGTAAAAATTTTAATGCACAATCTATAGGGGCATAACAATATTATTGAGATATTCAGAGCTACGAAAGAAAAGGTTAAGATTCCATCATTTACTACAATTAAGCAACAAATAAGGACAATCCCCACCATAGTGTATACGATGTAGGAGAGGATGACCGGGCGCGGGCAGTGCGAGATCCAAGCACTGCATTGCCTATTTATAGCGGGCACCTATGGTGGTTTAGTGCATTCTAACAAGACAATATAAAAACTGAAACGAAGCGCCAAAAAAAAAAAACAGAGAGAGACAAAACAATCAAGACAGAGGGCTACTATAAACCAGTTTTTATTGGAAAATGCGAAAATATATACACGAAAAAAAGAGATAACACACAAAATAAGATACTGCATGACTTAACGCAGATAGGAAGGAAACCGATACACTTGTCACCCAATTTGGCGATATCAGCTGCCTGCACAATCTACCTTAACACATGCCGTATCTTAATTTATGTGTTATCTCTTTTCTTCATGTATATAATTTCGTGATTTCCAATAAAAACTTTAGTTGATAGCAGCGCTCGGTCATGCTGTATTTCTTCCTCCCAGTTTGTCGCTTTTTTTTTTTCGCTTCTTTCACCATGCATCCTTACCAACATGCCCAGCTTTCTTTGTTAATTAGGACAATTGGAATATTTTAATGCCGTACAAATAGCAATGACATAAAGATAAAACCCAAGTTGTCATATTTTTATTTTTTTTAAAACTCAGGATCCCCTAATTAGAACAAGTGGAACAGCTTGCACCGCTTTATTGTATTTATTGGTCCTCATCACCATGGTGACATAAAGCCTTCTGAACCAAAGGCCAATATAATTTACTTCATGCACTGAAAACTGTGCGCTGTTGTAGTAACCATATCGGTATTATGTAGAGGTACTCCAATGCCAACGATATAGCACCTCGTGACAGCAGCAAACATTTATGTTTACAGTGTATTTTACTGAAGTAATGTTCTAATGGCATGTATTACCTTTGCCCAGGTTGTGGGGATAACGACTTTCACGCGAACCCCCCCCCCCCCCTTTCACCCCTCCTTTCTGGCTAGCTTTCCATCGCGGCCGGCGTTCCACAGCGCGTCTCGCTCGCGCGACGAGAGCGCGCCAGCTCCGGAAGGTTTGTTGTCTCCGGGGTGGAGTCGCCCCTTTCCCCCTTTGCCTTACGCGAGAACCAGTCCTTCCTCCGCTAGCGCCACCGTTCGGCCAGGTCTGGTCGAATGTAGCATGACGAAGGGACAGGCTCTTGTCTTGGGGATGCGGTAGCGCGCGGACGTCTCGGCGCGCTGGTCCGGACCTGGGGAACGCGCCACAAAGGAACGCTTCCGGGCGAGCTCGGAGACTGCACCCGCGCTCGCACGCGCGGCGCCGCGCTGCTCGGGTATTCCATCGGTAAGTCGAACCATCTCGATCTCCAGCCCTGATAAATGCTGCACTCCCTGTGTTACCGTTATGGCCTGCTATTAGCCTGTGTGCAGTGTATTGGATTTGAACGCTGCAATAAATGCTGCCATTGGTGTTTTGCCGTTGTCGGCTCCTGCCTTTGTCTGCCTCCGCAAACAACAAGCCCATCCGCAGCCGGCGCTCGCAAGGCAGGTTTGCTTAGGGCGAATGGCTGCGGGGTTCGGGAATAACTAGTGTGTGAAATGTTGAAGCCTCACAAGTATGAACTTGCTTTGAATAGCTGCATCAGGGGGTACGTTACGGAGCACCGGAGTTTTGGCCTAACTCTTCACTGAGGTGTTACGACGCTAATTCGGGCCCTCAGCTTACAGTACATTGAGTACTTTACTCAATCCATACGTGTGGAATACTTTAAACCTCAAAACATGACTTTACCATCCACGTCTTATATTGAGGTATAAGGGTAGGTAGGCTTCATGTACAGCCTTACCATATGCAATGAACCCTTATCTGGGTGAATAGCCCACTCCGTCAGACGCCTCTATAAAACTGCTGCTCAAGTAGTACAGTGTTTTTCCGACACAGCCGCTGTAGTCAATGGCCTACCCAGCCTTTGAATAGCGTTGATTAGGTCACTGTTTGTCAAACTCCTCACTATCCTCTTTTCGGGTGCATAACGAATACAAAGCCAGCGATGTCAACTGATAGCACCTCTCCACCCCCAATATGTCTAACGGCCACGCCATACTTGCCAAAACCGAAGTCTTGCCGGCCCTCTGAGCATGCATCGTAGTCATGGCCACGAAAATCTTATACTAACCGTGAGGTCAGGGAACCTCACTTAGTTATGCCAGAACCGCCCACATCTCATGTGTTGGGATGTCTTGTTGCCTTCGTTGTGTTTACCAATAAAGCTGTAGATGTCAATCCCCCGTTCTTGCGCCCCTGTGGAACAAAAACGTGGGAACTTGGTGAGCAATATGGTGGTCAGTATGATTTACTCCTTCTTGTGACTTACGACTGCTCGTCGGTACGTGGTGGCTCCATTTCGTGTGTTGCAGTGCAGGCAGATATGGGCTGTGCGTCGTTTGAAATTCCAGAAGTGCACAGTAAAATATGTTGTGAGAGGAGGCTGAGAGCAATATATCACCGTACCTGGACAAATGAGGTTGTTAGGTACCAATACTTGAAAAGCGTGGACACGTAATGGCTAGGGAATACTAGAAGGCTAACGATGAAATACGGAAAGAGCACTGGAGGATCCAAAACAGCCAAGGTAACCAATTCAGGGCAAGGCTGGTAGAAACAAATAAATGGGGAGGAAAAATGGAAGCGAAAACAATGTTAGAGATGAACAGGCCTGAGCAATTGGACATCAGAATGAATTTTTCTACGACAATTCCCAGGGCAGTGCTTTGCTTTTTGAGGCTAGAGCAGGTGGCTTGCGAACTAAGAGATTGGTGTGGAAGTATTCACAAAATGATTGGGTATGTGTGCTCTGCGGAAAAGGAACGGAAACTATCCGGCACATAGTGCTTGAATGCGAGGGGATCTATCAAAATCTATATGAGGGAAATATTCGGCTTCCCGAAGCTATAGAATTTAAGGGTAGCACAGATGTAGTTAACTTCAAGGCTGTCGAGACGACGAAAAGCAGATTAGAATGGAGGGGGACGAAAAGCATAGATGGCAATATTCCCAAGGACAGCTACCACCTGTAAAAAAAAATTAGTATTTTGTGCGTAAAAAGTTTCTGTGCCGGCGCTAAGAGCAGCGCTAGTAAAACGAAGAGTATAAAGCATAAGTATATTAGTTTTTCTTTGGTAAGATGACTCGTCATCACCCCGCTACACAGGGGATACCAATACCAATCATCATCAATCATCGTCATCACCACATCAGTTTACTTCGCGGCGGGTGTTGACCGCATGAAAAAAATCATAAAAAGATGAATGTCTCATTGCCTCCACGTTTTGATTTAATGTGTCTCATATTACCCCTAGAAAAACGCCCTTCCAGCAATGCAGAGGTTTTGGAGGTGAGAAAAAACTGAGTGAATGAACTTTATTTTCTCTAGGTTCAGGCAAGTAATGTTTGGGTAGCTCACCTCTAGGACCCGTGCTTCCTTTGTGTAGATGTCTCCTCTAGTCAATGAACCCGAGGTGAGGCCGGCTGTGAGGAGAGCGGAGTAAGCTTGGTCTTCCTTACCTGGCTTTCCCACACAACGTGCTACGCAATGAAGCACGACCACCCAGAGAGAAAGGGTATGGCTCACAGCCTCGCTTTATGCCCCTCTCGAGTCTTCTATACTGCACCCCACGTTCGCCGTCGCTCCCCCCCCCCCCGCCCCCGCCTCTCCCCTCCGGTGATTTGCGCAATGCTGAGCGCTCCTCGGCGGCCACCTGTGTGGCTTCCGGAGAGGGTGCGCTATGACTGGCGTAGCTGCGCTATAATAAAACATCATTGTCTCAACGCAACATTCGTGTGGGTCCTTAGTCTCTGACATTGGGACCGGGCCACTGACCTTATAACTCAATATATCAAATCCCAATATAGCTAAACCCCAGCATAGCAAATCTCTCCAGATCACCCGGTTCTGTGGGCTTCTGTCTATCCAGAACGAAAGGGCTCTGAATTCTTTGTTTTTATGCCTTCCGGTCTGATGGAGTGTGTCGGGGGCGCGAAGAGCAGGCGCCGGATAGTTGATCTTCGCGCCCCTCTTCGCACCCCTCACACTCTACATCCACACTACATGTAATAGATGTCTGCTTCCCTATCCCAATTTATCGCGGGGGGTTCAAAAAAGGAGAGCCTTCTGTTGTTTTTAGCCGTCTAAAACGCATGTGTGCGTCCCCGGCCCCATAAACGTTTTATTTAAACAACACAGTTAAACTTTTACCGTTAAAACATGACGAAAACAAAATTTCCTATTCGTCCATTGGTATACTAACTGCAGTGTATACAAGAAGCCTGAAACAATAGGGGATTGTTTTATTGATTGCTGGGATGCTGTGTTTCTGGGATGTGGTGCAGCTTACAATAAGAAAAGAATTTGACTTCGCCCCTGCCACCATAGGATTTCTCCCAATATCAAGTGAGAGCAGTGTTCCCTATAAGATCTTCAATTAAATCGCACGCATAGTCTATGGCGAGCTAGGAAGACAGACCGTAATGCTGAGTCTGCACACTCAACGGAAAGCCAATTTCAAGATATTGCCCCCATGCGCCTTGTGTATGAACTTTCAGTCGAGGCTCTTGTATGTTTGTAGCACTTGGATCACTTACTATCAAGACGTTACTTTTGATGTGATTCATTGGGTTGATATAACTGTCGTTTAAGTCGATCTTATTTCGGGTAAATCCCCAAGGTGGAGTAGCTGTACTGCTGCATTTAGGTGGATGGTGGATGTTAAATGTTTCTTCACGTATAACTTTTGTTGTAGGTCGGGGTTTGATGTATTGCATTTTCGTTGTTGCCTGTCGCGTTTTATATATGAGAGTGGTTCGCCTACCCTTCGCTCGGGTATTCCAGTGGAATTTGCTTCCATGTAATAAAAAAGAGACGTGCACGGCGCAATCATGGAAGGGGAGAGAATTATCTTTATTTTCCCGGACTCAAGTGTGGAATGTTTCTCTGTATGGAAAGCGTGCCTACGCCCTGCAAGCCCTCCAGTGTGCTCGGAATAAAGTGCAATCACTGAAAAGGATACTCACTAGCCTTGTCAAGCGTTCACCCTGAGAGCCCATGGCTACAGGTAATCTGCTCCTTCTTTTAGAGTCTGGAAGTCTGGGACTTGCCAAGGTTTTTGTACATCCACTGGTTTCCGTCTTTCGTTTTTGTAGAGATATGGGCCACCCGTTCCCGCGAGCAGGGCTGCAACGTCTCAGCTGTGTGCGCACCTGTCGCATTCGGCGTCTCCTGTAGAACCGATGGTGGCTGCGGCCCCCTGGGGCACGGAGAAAGAAGTAATTTCAGGAGGGGAATCTGCCGTGCTAGAACAGTGCGGGCGGGCGGCGTGTTAATGTCACTGTCTGGCGAGGAGGAAATGCAGCTTGCGGAGCAGAACAACAGAAGGCGCGTGAAGCGTATTGCCATAGTTTACATGTTCTTCTACGGACGCGACGCACAGAAATCGTACTATGATCGAACATATTGTGAAAATTGCGAGATTTCTTTCTGTAAAATAAATAAATAGAAGTGCTGGGCATTTTAGCAGCAACTATTAATAAAAACGTCCCAAGTTACAAGCCGTACCGCGCTTGAAACGAAGCACTAAAAGGAATCCCGGAGCAGGCGATGTCTGCCGACACCGCCTTCCCGCCACGAGTGGTTCACTCTCGCCACTCCCACGGGCGGGTTCTGAAATTTGCGCGCGTTTTTCATGTTGCACAGGCAGGGCGGCGAAGTTAGGACTAGGACAGTCTGAATATGAACTAATGACATAGAGGATAAGAACCATCATTCACTGGAACTAATCATACTTAGATTCTCAACTACATGTTTATTTTTGTAGGTTGCGCGTTCCAGTAAAATCAAAGCCCCTTCGTCTTACGACAACGATGTTTGATACGTGAAGAATTCTTCCACCGACTCCAATGAAAGTTAGTCGCGTGAGGGATTCGTCGGCGTCATCTGCGGCCTGCCCACGACGACAGCCGGATATGCACCAAGGTAAATGTAACTGGTAGCGAAGCTTCCATAGAAGCCCATACGTTCAGAAAATGGCAGCTCTTAAGCTGCTCATGGGGCTTAGCGCCATCTGTGTGAGGAGGGAACACTTCCGGCGGAACAAAAAATAAACAGGATGTGACGCAAGATCCGGTCAGAAAGTGCCGTCATTTCGGTATTAGCGCGAAAATTTGAGTTCAAAATAGCTTTAGCAGGCCTCTGATCGCTGAGGGCTTATGTCATTGCCATCTGACGCAAGTTGGCGAGCCCTTGGCGTGTGTGCTTCAAGTCAACGCCAGCCTAACTAGTACAGACTCGTGACTGTCGTATGATTCGCCTCGGTGTTTATAAAAACATCTTGCATTTTCTCTGAACCTTTATTCTGTATTCATGCCTTCCACTGCTGTATAAAAGCAATCAGTGGTTTATTTTGATTGCAGTGGGTGGCAAACCGGGAACCGGGACACGTACCCCCCCCCCCCCCCCCCCCCCCCCCCCCGACCGAATTTTTTTTTCTGCCTTGGGATACAGAGCGCAAAATGGCACTCGACCACTCTCCCCGGCCCCCCTTTCATATAAAAACGTGCCCACTCCTTACTCCGATACAAATTTCTACCAACGCCCCTGCTGGGTTTAATTGCGTCGCACATACGCAGGTTGCGTGCGTGAATTCAGTATAGATTAAGGTTATATAATGCTTGCTCAGTTTGTGTACTTCTGTTCTAAGAGAAAAAATAACGCATAGTCATGCTATAATCAAGACATTTGAATTTTATTCCAGGATAAACATAAAACAACTTTACCACACTGCACAAAATCAGCACGTATACAATAAGTACAAAATGTTCGTGGGCACTACATGCATTATGATTTTCCTTACGCGCCGAAAAATTGACTTTACCCGTAACACATAAGCATATGACCAATGAAAGCGTCAACAGCAGAACTACTTCGAAACAAGAAAAAAAAACTAGGCACTGCATCTTGACGCAGAAAACCGGGCAGCAGGAATGCCGATTCACGAAAGTGCAGCGAGCACACCGCAGCTGTCCCTGCGTCTTATCGAGTAGACATGGGTTTCTACAGTAAGTTCACTCAACATTCACGCCTGCCATTTCCTGGTTGCATTGTTAGGCAAGTGTCGCAACAAATAAGTAAAAAAGGAAAAATGGATTAATGCAAAAGAAAGCGATGGCAGTATGTAAAAGCCCATAGCAGGAAAGATCTGGCAGCAGCGCAGCACGGAGCAGCACAAACACAGTACTGCGATGGAAATATGATTGCGCATACAGTGCGGGCGAGCAACGATCACTATAAGCGTTGTAAAGCAATAGAGGAGGCACTGATATAGACAATTAAAGCGACACATTTCAATTCGAGTGGTACTACGCTGCGAAGTCCTAGAGTGATTGACACCACTTGCTCCGAGCTAGCCTGACGTGAAATCAAGAGATAACTGTGACATAACAAAGCTGTAGACCCATTTTTTTCCGAAGCACCACCACGTTTCCTTACACAACCCCCGTGAACGTATTAACAGTACTGTAGTTTTGCTTTACCTGTGGAAATGAGAGGAAAATGGTGCAGTAAAACGCCAGGCGTACGGGAGTTGCTGTGCAAACCTTGTACAGCACATCGTTTCCGTAGGTACCGAGGAAAGCGCTCCGCTCCAACCGTTGGCAGCATCGTCCCGTTAGTTCACTCTGCCCGCCGGACACGGTACTTACCGTGTTCACCAACGATACAACGTACCTCGCAACTCCACGCACAGCAAAAATTACGGTGCACACCAAATTAACAAGGAAAAACGAATGCAAATGCGCACCACCAAAACACGCGAGGTGCGTTTCCTAGCAGACAAAATTTAGGAGCGCCTTCCCGAGCACTACAAGGTCTGCATCACAGAGAAATTACATGTACCATTCTTCAGAGGGCGCCACGAAAAAAAATTTTTGAGAATGAACAACATTTTTATAAACTATTTGCACTCTGTGCCTAAGTAAATGTGATTTAAAAATAAATATCGTTTGTAAAATATCAATGATGTTTTATTGTTGAACAAAACTTGGTTTTTTGTTACTAGTGTTTGTTCCCTCCTTACCTAGTCGCGCTTCAATCGCCACTCCCATAAGCTCCCATGCTGATGTCGCTGGCAATAGGTTCTGAACCACTTTTCGCCCGAAGCTTCGCTACCATTCATATTTACCTTGTACGCACTGGCTGACCTTGAACCGGCGCGCCTTTTCCCTTTGCCACCTGGCGACAGAGGGCGCGTCGGTGCCGTGTCCGGCGACGTGACTTTATCGCGCCACCGGAGTAAGCCCTGTTGCACCTCCTGAATAATTCTTGCTCCGTGCCCTAGGGACACCCGCCACGGTGGCTCAGTGGCTAAGGCGTTGCGCTGCTGAGCACGAGCTCGCGGGTTCGATTCCCGGCCGCGGCGGTCGCTTTTCTGACGGAAGCGAAAAGCATAAATGCTCGTGTGTACGAGATTTCGGCGCACGTTACAGATCCCCAGGTGGTCCAAATTAATCCGAAGCTCTCCACTACGGCACGCCTCATCGCCTGCATTGCGTCGACGCGTTAAACCCTGCAATCAATCAATCCCCCTGGGGATTTCTTACAGTAGTAGAAATACTCAATTTCTATAGTAGTTTTTTTTATTAAAATACTTATTTCACCTTTCCGAGAAGATAAAACGTGTAATACTAAAAAACTTGGTTCGTCTACCTATGTATTGTTAGCCATACGTGAATGTCAGGGATGACACTGTTTTATCCCATGTCAGGCGTATGTGCATTCTACCGGCTGTGAAGACACTCTTCTTTAACTTGTATACGTGAACCCTTTCCGTTAAACGGTGGGTACAATGTAAGGAAATACTTGAACTATCATTTGTGAACTGTCGGTTTCTTAATAAACCTGAAACTGTGCACAATTGTTTTTTTTCTGTGTCGATAAGGTTTTCTGGGACATGCAACAGTGGAAACAGGAAAAAAACCTTACACAAAACCCACTACGTCGTTAGTTTATATCAAGGTGGATAGGGACAGGGAAGTTCATACGATATCTTTTTATTTATGGGGCTGTTCAGTTTGCCAAACTGCCGTATAATCGATGGCCATGCGGACCCTCCCCGTTCAAGGAACTCGCTTTTTCGCGAGCAATGTGGTGCGTACGAAGCGCGTATGCTGTGTAAATTGATCCCCCACAGTAGCTCTACCGTTTTCATGCATGCGAGTTCCTTACGGGCATTTAGTAAGAACTTCCGACGAGTTTGCCTAGGTAGACTGTGAATGATTTCTGACTGCTTGTAGAGTTCGCCTTGTTAGCGCATAACATTGCGAGGATTACAATGCACTGAAGAAAAACAAAAAGAGCTGTTGTCATACCGTTTGTTTTTGGTTTTGTTGGTTGGGGCATGTTTTTTTTTTCAAAGCAAGTCAATAAATAAAAAGACCTGGTGTCAAGGCAAAGCGTCCGACTTTTGCGTCTACGCTTTCGCTTTCAATGCTACCTCCTCCAGGCTTTTATTCGGAAAAATTCCCATCTTTTCCTGGTTTTTTTTACAATGGCCACTTTTTTTCTGAGGCATAAGAAATGGTTTACGTTTATGTGCTTTATTTTCCTTAGCTGCAGTGATACGTTTTAAGTAGCTTTCGGCATCAGTCACTTAGAGCACTCTGCACTCCAGGAAATTTCTTTTTAAGAATCGCTTACTTTATTATACTTATATGCAGCACTTTTGAGAGGCTGGGGTAGTGCAGCCACTTTTCCAATTGCTGTCGACAGAGCCTTCGTAAAAACAGTATTTATACCCCCAAAAATAAGAATGCCGTGCGTGTCAGGACCGTGCGCCCGTTGTTGGCACCACCGTCGCTTCAGCGAGAACGCTGCCTGAAGCAAAACGCTAGTCAGTGGGACGGCGGAATGGCGGCGCAGTTGACGGCGGCCGGTGATCACCGGCCGCCGTATATGGCCATATATAAAAATTGCCATATATGGCCACGTCAGGAATGGGGCATATGTGGCCATATATGGTGTGCCATATATGGCCATATATGCCAATTTTCTGACATGGCCATAATATGGGTGGGGACCATATATGGATGTAGGCCATATATGGCCTTATATGCCCAATTCCTGACGTGGCCATATATGGGCGAGGCCATACATGGGTAAGCCATATATGGCGGACCTAACATCAATATATGGCTATATATGGATTGAGTTTATGACCACGTGGATAGGCATATATAATGAACTTCAGTTAAGCAGAGCAATTAATGCTGAACCCAAATGTTGACAAACACTTCATCACATAACCTTCACATTTTATTACAAAATGATGCGCGTGCATGCGAATTAAGGTGGTTGCAGGTTGCTTTGTTGTGGCGATGGTCAGTGGCTGGCATTCTTCTTGGCCAGCTTGGCCCCTTTGATGGAAGCACAAGTTTTTCACTGCATTTATTAGTGTTACATCTTGTATCTAGCTGTGGCTTTACTAAATCTTGCAAATGAAATGAAACAAATATAGTTATCAGTAGTCAATGTCCAAGTTCTTTTTTCATTAATCCTGAAAATAAATTTCGTAAAAACTACTGTCACGTCCTCAAATAATTAGAGGGCCTGAAACCAATTTCTCCCCCTTGCTAATACTTTTATTCTGCCTTACATTCTTGACAACAGGATCAGAACGCAATTGTATTAGTGATGCTGAAAGGTAATTGCTTGCAATTTGTCACCCATAGTCCACTGTTTAAGCCTCTATGCAACTTCTACAAAATAAATTTTATTTGTTTAAGTCGAGAAATCCTTATTTTGACAATTCAGCTTGAGGTTTAAACAATGCACTTCAGCTATTCAGTTCGTCAAATGTAAATGCATATTGCAGCCCACAGAACATTTTTTTCTGCTTATTTGATAAGAAAAAAAGCGGCCCAAAATGGCATCAATTCCTGCATGGAGAGGTGTCTGCTGGAATGGCTGGAATGTGCAAACATTTGGCTTGTAAACCCTTTCTGGAGAATGCGACGAGGCAAAAAAGCACCTCATTATTCAACCCCACTGTAGTGCTAACACCGAAAACAACAAACAGAATGATCGAAAATTCATTAACCACATTCAGCAGGAGAGCATGCTCATGCAAGGGGCACATTTCTCAGGCAGATTTGACATGGCGATAGTGCTACTAAGATTTCATTAGCATGTATTTATATTCACCGATTTTTCTTTTAAGGGTAAGTGAAAGCCCCGTGGATATTATTTTGTTAAGATGCGTAAGCTATATTTAAATGCCCAGCAGAGTACAGATGAACGACGCTATAACGAACGCTAATATAGCGAATTATCAGCTGCAGCGAACTTAATACGAACTTTGGTTGGTCATGCTCCAATTCAGTAGCACATTCTTTTTATACAAAAGTAAAACATTAAGCTGTGTGCTATATCGGCTGTAATAAAGCAATATTTGGCTAGCACGGATAAAAAAAATTTAAGATAAGACATTATTTTGAAGGAAACTTGAAAAAACTACCAACGTCCGAAACAGCACAAGTAAGAAAACGCCCTTTTGTGCGTGGACACTGTGAAAAACTTCATCCTAATCCTAGCTGTGAAAAGCCTCCGGATAAAGACCGCATCCTTCAAATAAACGAGACCTGCAAACCTGTTTTGCCAAACAAGCGATGCTGTTGTTCTTTCACGTGCTCATTTCCGGTCAATTACCCAGCGAATGCATTAAAATGTTTACTTTCGCTGCCCTACTGAGTGATAAAAAATGTGTTATCTTCCGTGACTGTAACTAATGCAGCAGGCAGCCGCGCAATAAAGCGGTTTCAGAAGTGCGCCCACTAGAGTGCACAAACTGCGAGGGCGCGTCAGCCTCCCAACAAAGTCCTGTGTATGTATTGAGCGGCACGCGCTCCCGTGTTTACTGACATAAAGCATTCGACTGTACCTCCACCGAAGCTAGTGGCCCGCACAAAGTTTTTGAAAAATAGATGCAGGAAAAGGTGGTAAAACAGGGAAACACAGTGTCCAGGTTAACAGCTCTGAAGAAAACTGAGCGCTACCACCCTTCACAACTTTTGGAAAACGCATTAGCTGCAACCACAACACTGTAAGTACGTGCACGACAAATTTCCGAGAAGAAGCCCTTACGTTAATACGATTTTCTTCATCGGAGGAGGGGACGGAGAGGGTGAGCTGTAAAACAGCGCTTCTATTAAAACAAGTAGGGTTGCCGCGGCAACTTTTCGAGAGAATTCGGAAGCGTAAAGCATCGAGTGTAAGAACGCATCAGACGCACCCCCAGGTTAAGCGATTCTCGAACCACACGCCGGTTCCACTGGTTCTAGCGTGTTTATACCGGTCGAGGCTCGGACAGCAGTTGTTGAGGTACACTTGTTGTACCCCGCGAGAGCGAAGGCCAGTGGCTTGATCTGTATGCGTGGCTAGACGGATAATATCCGCATCCGCGAAGTGAAGCTCGCATAGCTAGAAAAAATATTACCTCCAATAAGCAAAGCCTTCGGTGCTTGTCATACAAAAGTGCAGCTTGGGAGCCAGTTACACGTGCACGTGTATCCTCTTGAACTGAAAGCGCAATTCTATACCAAATGAAAAAAAAGCTTACCCTGGAATTCTCGGTGAGGCTCAGGCTTTCTCGCGGCACCGCGTGTATCCATGCATTTCTCAGTCTTTCTCCCCTCGGGAACGTGAACACGTGTACCTTAGTGTCCGCGGTGTAGTCGCCCCGGCATCGTCGTACACAGCACTTGCACGGCATCAAGCGTACTAACTTTGACATTGCCAAAATTTGCAGACGCGGAAAGACTCACAGAAACACACAGAAAACAAGCGACTGGACAGCGAAGAGGCGCACGTGGAAAAATACACGCTAGGGAATGCCGAATTTGCGGTACAGAGGGGGCATCCTGTAGCCCAAACGTGTGATTCCGAGAAGTCGCAGTGACAAGAGGGGTGATCGCCTCCGCGGGGCTGCTTAGCGCGAGTGGAAAGGGTGCACCTGCACAAAGCCTTTCTCCCTTTCCAATCGGTGTTCCTACGACCCTACGACCCCACCGCCAGCTGCCGAAAGAGAAAAAAGAAAAACGTGCATGGCTGGACAGCATAGCCACTCCCCAAGCGGAAAGCTGAGGAGTGCCCCTTTGTTTACTTTGCCAGGAGACGCCTTCCAAGAATGGCGGACCGGCAGCCCCACATGCTCACATCGCTGCTGGATAAGGTCCATTTTCTTTCAAGGTGCATGCGCTGTCGGGCTGTTTGAAGTGATCTGAATCACGCGCCACGCGCGTCATGCTGTAGGTAGCGACCGCGGACATAGGGTAGGCGCAGCAGGCGGCGCCGCTTCGGCGCCGTGCTCTAGCTATCGCTAACCGATCGAGTTGCGTCACTGTGTAGCGTCCCTCGTAAAACATGCACCAGGCTTGCCCCCAAATCCGGCGCGGTGCACAGGGCCCCCGCGGCGGTGCGCACCGGCACGGAGCATTAATGGAGGACAAATTGAGCGGTTCTACCCAAATGCCCATCTCGTTAGCTGTGAAAGCATTCACAAATGCTTTCACAATGGCAATAAAGTAGTGCAATATGACACATCACTACTTAAAAGAGATATTTATTGAGAGGCAATGATTTATGTGGAAGAACACCATATCTTTCTCAAACTGGAAAAAAATCATGATAGCAGAAGAATTCTAGATGATTGATTGTAGTGTTTAACGCGCCGACGCAACGCAGGCGATAATGCGCGCCGTAGTGGAGGCTCCCGGATTAATTTTGACCACCTGGGGATCTTTAACGTGCGCCGAAATTTCGTACACACGGGAAGAGTTCTAGGCCAGAGTGTGATTTGTGAACATTCTCTTTGTCTACTGAACGCAATATTAAATCTACTCGCGGGAGCGCTCTGATTAATAAACAGTTTAAAGCTTTCAAATGCCACCACTACTTATTTTTTATACAGAAAAATATATTTTTCTTCGTAACTAATAAGGCTGTTAACTGTGAAATGTTTTTCACAGCAAGGCATAACCAGCTATTGGACGATGCTGTACATAAATGCTGTGTTGAAAAAGAAAGAATAAAAACTGTTTGTTGTGCTGTTGCATATATGACAAAGAAAAAGAGCTAAGGCAGCTGCATTAAATATAATTGCAGTTTGAAGTACACAAGGAAAGATCTCTGTATAGTAGAAAAACTATTAGCAACGTAACTGGTGTAATTAAAGAGAAAGGTGTTTTCGGAGAATTTATATTGACAGGGAATTCATATTCCTGTGATTGTTAATTAAATAGTTAGAGTATTGGCATATATATTACTTTGGAACTGCGTGAATCAATTGTATATATCAGTAACTGGCCCGGCATACTGGAAAAGAGTATGGCGTAACTCGAAGAAAACCTAGTGCATAATGTTTGCAGTACTGTGAAGAAGTGAGCAGCATTTTTTTGGTAATGAGACTTAATTAATTAATTGTAATTAATTTTCTAACTCGAGAAGTACTGTCCTAATCACTAAAATGTCAATGAGGCACTTGCAGGTACCCACGAGGGGCATCTAACTGCGGTATTTTCAGCAGCGAACCAATTGCGTACTCATTTATTCTGACTGATAAAAAAAACCCGCGAAATACGAAACATACCACGTGACGGCGCCTCCGCGTGCATCGTAAAGCAACGCCCTCAAACAGGCGGCCTCTGAGTTAGCCAGAATGAAATAAACAAAAGAAAGAAAGAAGAAATCGCGACCGAGTTTGTGCCTTACCTGCACACGCGCCCTGCAAATTTTGCTGTTGCTGCTCCTTCCATGCATTCCATTATCAAGGTGATGCGCTGTCGCTTCGGGCAGGTGACAAGGGAAGCAGTTGCTTTCAATCAGCAGATATGGGGATGCTGCTTTAGAATGCGCGCCGGAAGCAGCCTCACGTGTATTTTCATATTCGCAGGTTTCTTTGTCCAGTCATAATAACTAAGTAGGCAATTAGTTCGTCGGTGAAAATACCGCAGTTAGATGCCCTCGTGGGTACCTACAAGTTCCTCATGACAGCTTCAGTGATTAGGACAGTAATTCTCGAGTTAGTAATTAATTACAATTAATTAGTTAAGTATCATTAACAAAAAAATTACTGTTGCTTCTCCACTGGTACTGCAAACATTGTGCACTAGGTATTCTTTGAGGTAACGCCATTGCTCTTTTTTAAATCTTGTGCACGATAGCTGGGACACCCTGTATAACGAAGAACGTAGCGCCATATAGGGATGTAGAAGGCGCCATTATGGGTTGACCGAAGCCATATAAGGTACTGCTACTTGGCCGCCATATATATGGATGTAATTGACACCATATTTGGTTGGACGCGCCCATAGTATGGACTCACGTGGGGCCATATATGGCCATATTTGGCGCCATATATGGGCTGACCACGCCATATATGGCCCTATTTCCCCCATTTATGGCAAGTTATAGCCTGATATGAACACATATATAGCTATATATGGGCCATATATGGCATTTTCGTAAGGCGAAGCACTGCCCCTTCTGCAGTGCCGCTTGCAAATCTTTATTCACCACAAGGTTTTTCAGACTGAAAAATCTTGTGACAGGGCACGGCTTTCACGAGGGCATGTCGCACGGGCAAGTTCCACAGGTTCCAAAGGCAGGCTACTCATGTATTCATGAAGTGCAAACCGAAGCATGGCAGACGACGCCCAAACGCCCAAAGCGCGAAGCTACGATGTGAAGCACGAAGGGCAAATTCATTCCTCAGCGTAACTGTTTTAATGCACGAAGCAAATATTATTATGCCATGCCATCAAGGAACATATTTGCAGCTAAATGTTTCTCCAAAGCCGACATGAACGGTGACCCAAGCATGCTGCAGCAGCCGCATATTTGCCGTTGTTACAAAAACGGCGTCGTGCACGAGTGCAAGTTATAGTTTGGGGGAAAGGTGGGCGCTTTCCAATATGATTTAACCTCACACAAAGGCTTCGTTGTTTCATCAACCTTACATTTTCTTTGATGGCTGAGAAGGAACGTGTAACTATAAATATGGACGGACAGATAAACAATACTAGCCACTTTATAGAATTGATCTCGCCTGTACTATCGAAATGCCGCGTGGCCTGTGAAAACGTGACGAAGCAATTGTCCACCGCCACCACCTCAACATCGCTTTAACCAACCACTACTTGCACAACACACCCCAAGTTGCCTCCCTATATACTGCCACGCTTGCAATGTCCCCGAGGGCATTAACTATGTAGTCTGTGTGTGTCCCCGTTTTGATATCCTATGTATAACCATGAAGACAACTTATGGACTGCTTGCCGGTGCACCACTGAAACTTCGCGACGTCATCGTTTCATAGCACTCAAGTTCCGTGGTGACATGGAATACAAGGGCCTTCATGTGACTTTTCCCTGAATCCAGCGCGACAAAACTGAAACGTTTGCCCTAAATTAACTATTGTGCGCGTGCTGTGTGTGCGTTCCCGCGACTGTCAGTTTCTATGCGCTTATCTGCATTTGCTGATATTTGTATGCGGTTTTGTGCCTTCGCTTCTCTCCTGTTCACCCCTCTCAATGAAGTACCAAGCCAAGCTCGATGCCATGCTGACCTCTATTGATGAGTAAAGGCATGCTTCATCCTCCTTTCTAAGCTTAAAAGCATTTTTGTGCTTATTTTCAGTGGGCTGCTGCTAGTCATGGCTCAAGATTCCAATACGGATTTCATGAGCTCGTTTTCAGGTTGTACATGCGTATGTATTGCTTCGGAAGCGATTGCGGGAAGGTGCTGGATATGATACCTCACTTTGTGGTCGAAAGATTATTTCAATGTATATATTTATAATAATTTTTGTTTTTATGTAATCCCAAGCGGACGTTCAATTATGTCGATCTTTGTAATTTGGTAAATAATTTTTTTTATTTGCTCCTACTCTTCTAGAATTTTATACAGATGATGGTTGACAGATTTGTCTATCGATACCCCGAATTGGCGATTTTTCCTTTGGTTACATTATTTCCAACGTTAGTTAACGCACTGATTAATTTTTAACGCTCTTGGTAGTCTGCTGGTGCCAGCCTTTTCTTGTGCTAAGTGGAGAATACGCGCTTGTGGCTTAATCTGTGGATTATTCCGTTTGCCCAATCATATGCGGGAGGCAGCCGCCGGAGTGCGGCTTCTGATCCCAGGCTCTCGTGCCGTCAATTACTGGGAAGTCACAAAGCACAAAGCTTCTGGTAACACGAACAATTTAAACTTCCACACTGTTTTCACTGCTCTCACAGTAACCACGCACGTGCGTACATGCCCCTCTCTTTCCAACGAACCGTATAGAGGTGTAGCGCTTTGATGCTGCGGCAGAGAAACCATTCCCACTGAAACATATAAATTAATCGGCTTAGCGCCGCTTGACGAGCTTCCGTTGCTGTTAGCGCAGCCTACAACCGAACACGTCGGGTTACACTTCATTTAAATGCACTTAGTCCCACGAACAACACAAACACCAAAGGCCACAATTGAATTCAAGAAACAGAGAAAACAATGCCAGGGTGGGTATTCAAATACGACACGCCGACACATTTCAGCAACGAGAGGAGCGCCGAGAGGTGGTACCACACGTACAGCTGCCCGGTCCCAATTGGCGATGGGATGTTTGATGGGCCCCCGTGGCTGCTTACGTATGCTGTGGGTCTCGTGTCGCTGTCGTATGTTACACTTCGCTTGTGAGGGGCACCAGTGACTGTGCTAGAAATCACCTGTTTGATGCTTAGTGTATTAAAGAACGTATTTTCAGTAAGGCTGTTATTTTTTGTCCTTCTGACACCTCCGAATAATTTCAAGCTGCATCCAGCACACGTTCGCATGCTCATGAGAGAGACACAACAACTTCTGAAACCATCGATCAGAATATCGCGTGTAAACTCGTCCTTTCTAGCTTATTTGCAGGGTCCAGGTTCAGAGCTCCTCGATAAGAATTCAAATGTGGAGGCTCCTTAACGTATTTCTAAGATGCTCTTCAGAAGACTCAACCGTCTGTAATGCTGCGCACCAAGCAGCGGGCCGACGCGCATCACAAGAGGAAATAAAGCGGATGTCTGCTATTTGTTCGTTGTTTATGGACTGTATAAGATATATGTTTTTTTTCCTGGCCAACGCTTTAGTTTTTTCTCCATCGCCACAAATTATATTATTAGGAGGTGTGGGTTGGGAGACTCACAAAATTGGTGTCGAAATTCTCCTGAGGCTATATGGAATACATTCCCTTCATTGCAAATTGGCTTCTCGTTATGGCTGAGTACAAGAAAGGGCATATTGGAAGCTTACGTTGTTTATCCAAAAACAAATACAATGAGAAGGTTTGTGCTACCCCATCGCAAAACAGTTGCAAACAACGCTGTCCGAAGTACGTGAAGGCGGCTTTTGTGAACCAAATTTCGATCGTAGCCATTGTTGTAACGAATTGAATCTCAACCACAATAGGTAAGAGATTATTACGGGGTTGGAGGCTTGACATATTCGCTGTTGAACGCAATAAATAGTATACTTGCCGGTTTCCAGTATAACAATAACCGGACTCGATTATTAGATCCAAGCAGTTCTTCGTTGTTTTCCAATACCTTTAGGCGTAAAGAACAAATCCTGGCCTACTTTGAATGGCGTTTCATGAATAGAACATCACTCTTCCTCTATTGATCGCAGTTTTACTATAACCCATGATTAATATAGGGAAAGTATGACTGTGAGAAATGTAGGGCAAATATCACTACACGTCTGAACAAAGATAAAGTTGCTGCATGTTTTCCCGTATTTGTGACTAACATGAGTGCATTGAGATGTGTGTGCGCGTGCGTGTGCGTGCTTGCGTGCGTGCTCGGGGTGTGTGTGTGTGTGGTGTGTGTGTGTGTGTGTGTGTGTGTGTGTGTGATGTGTGTGATGTGTGAGTGTGCGTGGTGCGGTGCGTGTGCGTGTGCTGTGTGCGTGTGCGTGTGTTATGGCGGAAACTATTATCGGCGGAGGGGCGCCCCTGCAGAAGTTGGATGTAAACCGACTAGCACTAGCTCCTCTAGGCAAAGCCTCGAGCTTGAAATCATCCACATTATGTGGTATCGCGCTGGCTTCATAAACTTTTATAACTGGTGGAACCCCGGTATGAAAATACCGAGTGCCTATGCACACCGCTAGAGGTATTGGTAATAAACCTACATTTTTTTCACACCCTTAGTGCATGTCGGCGTGACCTTCACACGATTGACAAACGCTAAAAGTGAAGTCACAAAATACTTTGGAGGATTGGGGAAGGGGCTAAAAAAAAAACCTGTTTACTATCTCCCTACATACGATTCCTGATAACGGTAATGCGTTCTGCCAAAGCTGAAAACCACGAAGGCCCGGATTTCTTTTTGTCTTGCATTTTCGCCGTTTGTCGTTATTAACAGCTGGCCGTTCCCTAGGTCAAAAGATAGCTCCATACAGAAGCTGTTTATAGCTCCGACTATTCGCGTTTTGCATATGACCGGTTTCCTAAGGAATGAGGTGATGCCGTGAATGTTTCTTCCGGAGCAGTATCGAAAACTATACTTTAAATCACGCCTTGAGCTGGTGTATGCGATTTTAGGTCTTTTATTGTGTTAAATGTTGCGCACACGCGAAGTCTGGTGCGGAACACGCATCAAAAGTCAAACGAGCACAAAGGAACAGCATGGCGAGCGAGCCCAGGTGGAGCAGACGACAAATGCGAGAATCCCAAAGCCAACGTCACAAAGACGCGCATTGCAGCGTCGCCCGTGATCGCCGTCACCGCCAAGGGTTTCACAACGTCATGAGTGCAGCCGCAGGTCAAACGTAAATGTGCCGCTCAGTAGTAGCTCCTCCTACAACCTGAAATATCCGACCCGAATTGCCTCAATCTGTGTCTCTGGCCCAGTAAATACGTTAGTGCAATTACGACGCAACCACAGAAGCCCGACGGCCCTGTCCTGCCTGTACATGGCCTGCGAAGGGCGGCTACAAAGCGGCTCATCTGAAGCTGATGTTAAAGGCAGTAATTTACTCTAGCGCTCCTATGGTGCACTGAAAAAACATGCAGGAAAAAAAAAAGCTGCACTGAAGGGTGGTGGCAATGTTCAAACACTTTGGTAGAGTACAAAAATTTTCACTGTCGTCATAATACTTATTGGTAAATGCGAACACAATTCAAGAGCTGCCAGGGGACAATGCGGGACAAACATGGTATTAGAAGAAACTCAAAAACAATTGCTTAAGAAGGGTATCGGTTGCGCTGGGGTTACAACGGCTTCATGATCACTTGCACGGGTTCTGGCGGTAGTGCAGCTTGAATCCGCGGGCGTTGTTTACATGGTTCGAAACAAAGCGCATCAGGAACGGGCCAGGCGTGCTGTCTGCATGCACAAAGTCAAAACACCACGTTTTCAAAATAGTGAATAAATCCGAGCAATATTAGCGCCATAAAGGGTGCATACAGCTGCAGTACGACTACTTATCTTAAGCGTACTACCAGCGAGTATCGAAACGAGTAGCTCCCTTCGGCCTCCAAGTAGTCCTTAGGCGTGGTGTGCTCGCTAGTATGATCATGGTTTACATTTCCCAGTATAAATAAAGAGATTTTAGGTAGGCAAAATCTGTGTCATCAAATCATGCTATTGTTTTGTCGTCGAGACTGGCGCTGCATTCCAAAAGCTATTTGATGTTAATTACCCACGTATATCACGGTCTTCAAGGGTTCCCGTCTATGGGAGCGGCATTTGTAGGGTTTGTAATTTTTACCCTCTTTATGGCCTTTGCCTGACAACCAGCCGTGTCGCTACTGCATAGAGGGCTATTAAGAAGAGTAAACGCAAAATATATGAGCTTTGGATATCTTTGGACGGCATTGCCTTTTTCACTGCGGGGCGGGAACTGCCGTAATTATTGCTTGACCAACTATAGTCATACGCCCACCCCATGATAATGCTAATAGCGAAGAACGTCAAGGCATGTTGTTTTTTAAAGGCTGGAAAACGTGGAAAAAGAACAAACTTTTCATAAAAACTGAGTTCTCATTTGAAACGGGAGGGAGGGTAGAGTATGTGTCGGCTTGGATGTACTCGGAAACAATTATGACTAGTAAATTGCACGCTACTTGCGTAGTTGAAAGGAATGGCTTGGCTTACAACGAATGCTTGAGGCAGACGAGGGCACACAGGGAAGAAAATTTGCGTCTTACAAGCAACTTGAGAGAAAACCATTACTCAAACCAACTACACATTTAAGGAAGGAGGATAGGAGTAATACTTAAAAAAACGAGTGCCTTGTACGGGTGAGAAACAAGGGTGGCAGACGATACAGCTCGAATGAAGAGAAACCGTGGACTAAGAGGGGACACGGAATGGGGGGACCTTAAATCGAGTGGGCCATCCGGGTAGCAGAGTGGCTGCCGAGAGGCGGGACAGAAAGTAGGCATGACAGCCAACCTCTATTGGGTAGAGTAAAAAAAAACTGGGGGAGCAGCAGAGATTTAGACATCATGAAGATGGACTGGTTAAAAACTTTGGGAAAAGTCAATGGGCCTTACAGTGCATGTAAATAGGCGGCAGATGCTGACTGTCTGGATGTCTAAAATAGATTGACTTCAATACTGGCATTTTGAACTTGAATGTCGAAAAATTTCCTATAAGTAAGGGACGATAAGCATGGACGTTTATTTCTCCAGTGCCGTAATAGTGCAAGAATTGGCACAATGCTGTAAATGCTCTCTAGCGGGTCAGAATCACCTGTGATTAGTGTCAGGCCAGTAGCGTTGAGGTCCCTCGTGTGCCTCTGCTCCACCTCCCCTTCATGGCCCGTCGAGCACATCCGCACACCACCGATAATGATGTAATCATCAGGGCACTCCGCCATGATGGGTGACGAGGTCAGCTGGAATCTGCGATCACAGTGCGGAAGATGATAGATAGGAAAGCAATGAAAAGTGCAGTTTCGTTAAAAAAGAGATAGAAAACGCTCCTTCATTCCGATATGAGAAAGTAGAGCAGACAGTTACTTCGCGGTGCCACATGCCGACGGTTGAAATAATCAAAGTGGTGCCACATGTCGACGGTTAAAATCATCAAAGCTAATAGCGAAATGAAAGTATATTCCACTGCACTGATGAAAGCGTGTCGTGATGACTGAGCTAAAGCGAAAAGGAAATGGGCGTTTGTCGACATAGCTACATAAGGCGTGTTATTATTCTTGCCAGTTATTGTGTTTCTTTGCGCTGCCTTTATTTCCCTCACGTTTTTCACGCCACACAGGCTGTGCAACAGCTTTTTCAGAAGTGCTTTTTCACATCACTATTACGCATAAAAATAAAAAAAATGCCGCTAATAATGGAAACCTCTTCAGATATCTTAACCAAAACGACAACCCGAAACACCATGGCGAAAATGCAATGTTTTTGAATTCACTGCGTGTATATGCGGTGCATTATAATGCGTGAGCACAGGGTGTAATTGAGATTAATAAATACATATTACAACAGCCATAATAGTAGCGAACGTGCTCTAACTGAGAAGTGGAATTAAAAGCTAGGGCCGAGTGCAAATGTCACGTCGTAAACCATCGCATGTGAGCAGAAACAGTTCTTGCTATGCTCTGATCTGACAACGAGAAACTGGCGCTAAAGATAAATTTTCCACAACTCACCCGTCTCTTTGCGATGGCACAGCACCCACTCCAAATGGTGAGGCCCCGAGTTCCTCATCTGGCGCCACTTCGTAGGTGACGGAACAGAAGCCCGGTTCTTTCCTCAGGCAGACCACGTAGTCGAGGTCGTTAGGGTAGCCCTGGTGATGCGGGCTTGCTCCAGCCTCGTCATAGTTAAACTCTTCACCGTGCCGTGCGTTCCCCAGAAGTACTGAAGGCAGTGCGAGGGGGCTGCGAAAGCGTTAGCTCTGGTGAGATGTTTCAAGTTCTGAAATTGCCGACGACTGGAAGTAGGGATGCTTGAGAACCTACTTCAGGAAAGCATTTTTTAATACAATTGATACAGCAAAAATCCCTTGTGGCAGGATACTGCTACGGCAGCATTTAGCCAGATAAAATACCTTATTTAGCACGCGAATCGCTTGTAGTCCTTAATAGTCTAGATCTGGGAATGTTGAACAATTTTTCCTTGGAAAGCTTTTTTAAAAACCACTATTCTTCACGATCTAATCCCAATCATTGGAAGACATACAAAAAGAAAGTTTCAAAATAGTGCAAAAGGGCACCACGACTACATCTAGATGTATCGCATCAAGGAAGGCTTTACCTGACTGAGGGCCTTCGCATTCCAGCTGGGTGACCTTGATATCAAACTTCCGGGAGTAGCTCCGACCATCATGAGGTTGAGGCTGATGCCTCCCGATTCTTCAACGTCGACGTAAGCTGAGAAGTAATCAAAGGTAATCAGTGAGGCCAACTATGTTTCGAACATTACTTTTGTTTGTTTCTTTAATAGGTGCTCATTCCAATTAATAAATTTAAAAAGGCGTCAGAAAGAAGTTTGACCGCGAGAAACATACATTTCAGCCTCCTGGTAACCGCAAACATTCAAACAGCGGAAACCGGGCCACAACATCCAAACAGCGCCACAACATCTATTGTAACCTCTGTTTAGCCTCACATACGAAAAATTCTTTCTTTTATGCGCACATACAGATATGAATGCAGGTAGACTAATAAGCAACTGTTGGTTGTGGCTCCTCTTTCTAAATACAAATTGGCTCAAGCGTCAGAATAGGCTTTGTGAAGCACCCAACTTGTACAAGGCTATTCTCGGGATCGAAAATATTGTATAAACATGGACACGAATTCGTAAAATCAACACCTTTCCACCGCACATTCACGATTCACCACATGTTACAAGTAGGGAAGGGAACACCAGACACATCACGCGTGATGTGGTTACTGGTACATTTATCACATACAGTTGGCACGACGCAATGTCATAATAATGTAAGGGTTAGAACAAACACGGCTTCCAGCAACGCCTATTCCTTAAAGAAACCTTGTTCAGTCTCGCCAGACATGCCGTGAAAACTGTCAAGTTCGTCAACACACGCAACTTACCTCATAGTATTGGTCGGGTCCACCCGGGGAACACTGATAACGACACCTTTTAGCTTTTACCTAAGCCCCTTTTACTGTTCCTTCAGAAGAACGGCTGCGCAAAATAGAATCGTCACAATTGCCTAATTCTATTATGAGCTCAAAATGCTCTTAGTGCTGGAGCGGGCATGCCCACTGACCATTTAGTTATACTCTGTGCAGGCGTTGCTACTTGTTGAGAACAGCAATTATTACACAGCTTCTGCCAAAGACTTCGTCTGGAAAGAAGCGAAAAGTAATTTCAATAAGAATGAAAAAATCAGAGCGTGAAACCGATGTTGTAAGTTCCGGACAACACTGAGACTCCTGGAGAGAAGAAAAGTTACATCTGTAGAAAAGATAGATGATGGCAGTGATAAAAAACAGAGATTAGGGTATGGACCATACACAACATGAACGTTCGTACTACATACAGTCCATATACAAGATTGCCACAAAGACTGGTTCAGAACTATTCTTTAGCCGACACAGCCTCCGCCTCACGAAAACTTCATCACGGCCTTGCATGCTTTTGGCATTGGAGTTTGGCAAGACAAACAGGTGAACGTTTTCAAAATAACTGATTGTATAAACTGGTCAGGGACGTGGCTGCCTGTTCCACAGGATCCGCAGAAGGTGAGTCGCTCAAAACACGCGCAATGGTACCACGGAACATACAAGGCTTCATACACAGGCCCCCGAAATCACAATGGTGTGCTGGTAGTGACGGGTAAAGGCTACGCCGAGCCGCAGCCGATGTAACAGCGTTGCGAAAATTCGCTGAATGCCAGGAATAAAACCAAAATCTAACACCGAGAAATGAATCTTTTTTTTTCGAATAACACCATTGGAAACCTGAGTGCCGTATTCGGGTCAAAAATCAGTTCAGGCCTTACAGGTTTCGAAGGATGCCAACAAATGTCCTCTCGGATGGCTGCTTTATTATTTTATTGCAAAGTGTCGGGCAATGCACAGGTTTGGAGTACCCCAGGTGATGTTCACGTAGGTTCCATCACAGAGCACTGTCTGCGTCTTCGCTAATGAGCTTGTCAACCTCGCTGCATGAGGACGACCAAGGAGTAGGAAAGCTCATAACTCCCCAATCGGGCAGGCACATAAAATGGTTGCCATAGCACGACTGAAAGTTCTATGAAACCAGCGTGGGAAAACATCTATGGCCTAATTAAATCTACCACAAAATACGGCCACGTTGAAGATAGCTGGCTTGATATTGTGAAAGACTGTGGAAATAAGCGCAGCTAGATATCTTACAAGGTTCAACTTGGCTTTTCTAGGTCTGCCCCTTTATTAAGAAAAATATGCTTAAAAATTAAGGAAGCTCACATAACGCGTAAGGCTTGGAGGTAGCGAAGTTGTGCCGCAACCTCCACGCCCACCACGAGGTTCAAGTGTACGCGTGCAGCCGGCTCGCTTCTTCTTCGCTACCAGCAATGACCTTTACTCAATCATTGTTGCTATAAGTGTGAGCTCCTTCATTTTTTTGAAGTGGTAATCATTGTATATCACCTTGAAGGGGCAGTACGCTAGGATACGTCTTACATACCTTGTTCCATGAAAGTGTTCCAACGATTACGGCGAACGCTGAATGTTTTTTTTTTTTTTTTGAGGGGGGGCGGCAAATCTTGGCCAATCTCTCGATGTGCGTATGCGCGTTTTGGCCAATCTTGGACAATCACCGTTGGGGGGTATGCTCGCATTTTCTATTTGTATTTTTCACTTCCGGCACGAGAAAAACGATTTGCTAAACTACTTCGCTGTTAAAAGCGCAGTCTTCATACAAGCTCAGTCAAACAAAGCCCACAATCCCCCCTCTTAAATTCCAAAATCCAAACTGCCACAGTCCGCGGAGCCAAAGTCCAAAGCCAACGCCGCGTTCTCTACCCAAAACCAATACTGTAAGCCCCATATGTTATGATAGCGCAATCGCATGGACACCACTTTCATAACGCGGGAGATCCTGGTTCTATTCTGACCACGCGAAGTGTTGTTTTCTAGAGGCGCGCACTCCCCACACCTGCTGGTGGGCTCCTTGTCTCCTACCACTTCCACCTATCTACTTCTCCGAGTGGAATTTCCTGTCCACAATCCGCGCAGAAAGAAGAAAGCATAAACGGCTCAGCTGTTAACAAAACAGAACCTCTAAGCCATTCCAGCTTCCCCGAACTTGACACGGGTACAGAGGTAAAGAGTCCTGATTCCTAAGGGGAAAGCTTCTATAACACAGGCGGTTATTACGGCATGGACACACTATTTTCCCTGTTACCTTTCCACAAACACGTGCTACATGTTGGAGTAAAACATGCTCGTTCACGCCATACAGCCCACCCGTTTCTTCGCCAACTCGATATTATGCCCCTACATCGCACACTCTACCACATGACTTGGTAGTGCACCTACATTTCTCCCCTTATCCCCATTCTTTCCCGCAGTTCATGAGTAGCTAGGTGAAAAGCGGTGATGAGCTTAAACTTGTTAAATGAACCCGCCCGCAGTGACCGGACAGGGAATTTCGGACTAGGAAGCTCCCAGGCCTATGGCACCAAATTAACTAACTTTTGCGTTTATTAATGTTTATTGTCTTCCTTCATTCTTCTTTTTGCGGTCTGAGTCATCAAGTGTACTGCTTCCAAGGTATTGCCATAAAACAAATTTCGAACTAAGTTTAAAGTTCTCTTCACGATTCATAAAGTTGGTACACTTTGTTAAGGCCGAAATCAATGAATTCGTTAACTACGTTTGCGCGTCGTCGAGGGACACGAATTCTGTGACGTGAAGCCACCGACGTGTCTGTAATTTATTTACTATTTTCTAGGCCTAGTGGCCAACGATCGTTTCGGTACGAACACACTAGTAACAAGTAATTTTTGAGGGTACGATGAAACGTACGCGATGTTCTATAGTTACGTTGCCCTTTTTGGGGAAAAACACTAGGCAGAAGAAAAAATGCCTTCTTGTTGAGAAACCAAAAAGGCACAATGACCCCAAGTGTGGTTGCAACCTAACAATTATAAGAAATTTCTGAGTTACGCAGGCATAACAAGAAAATAAAATCACCGCACAATACCAACAACAATCGAATATGTCTAGAAATATTGCATCAGGCTTGGATAAATGTAACAGGGCCATACGGGAAAAATTATTCCCAGAGTCCCCAATTATTTGCAATTATGACACGGCTGATACTGTTTTTATCTAAATCAATACCGGTATAAGAGACGTCCCTATGCAACAAGAAGGCAAACAAAGCATAACTGCAGAAAATATTTCCCGACAGTTTTTGCTTTTGTTGGTATATCTGCTCACGGTTTTAGATTTGTGCTTCCGTCAAACTCAAACAATTTACAAAAAAACCAATAAAAGCGTGTACTGCGCCATGACTTTTCCTGTAAATATGACAGAATAATAAACTCTGCCCGTAGATTAACATGGGCCATATATTTCCCAGGGAGGTCTCTCTTTGGGTACCGTGCTGCCCAGTGTTGAGGCCACAGATGCGGGGTGCCTGGTTGTTCTCGTTCTGGCCCGAGACGACCAGCATGTCCTGCGAGCAGTTGCCGTCCACTGGCCGGGCCAGGTCGAGGGTGAGGAAGTCGAGGCGGAACTGGCACACGTCGGCGTCGCGCTTGGACACGCGCACCTTGCACATGGCCTCGCGGTTGTGCGCACCGGGAAAGCCCGGATTCCGCCACGTACGCCGTCCGCTCTGAGCTCGCCTCTCCGCACGTCCACCTCGACTGCAGATGGGAACACGTCGAGCCATTGCGTGAGAAGGGAGGTAAACCATAGGAGGATAGACCGCATTGTGGATGAAGAGTAAACATTCTCAAGTGCAGTATATATATATTTTTAAATTGGTCTACCTGAACGCGACAATTTTGATGCTGCGGTCACTTTGTTACCAGAATCGGCAAGATATGTTACTCGCAACTCTAAACACGAGAGGATCAAGGAGCGACTCTTTCTGAACAATCATTGACCTATCTGTAACTACCCATCTAGCTTAACATGGTTGCCATTTAGCCTAAAATACCTATCTAAATTGAAGCTGTTGCTACGGTCCTCATAGTGCATCGTAGGTCCATGAGGTTAGCCGACCGTTCTTTAAAATACAGTTCGCTCCTGCACGAATGTCTAAAAATTGACTATGGGATTTCTTGTTATTTTGCCATTACCCAGGTTCCGAATAGTACCGGCATTTATTGCTGACTGAATGTTAGTGACGCAATATTATTTTCATTGTTTTCGACATAGAATGATTTGTTTCTAAAAGATTTATTAAGGTAATTCTTGGATTTTTGGAAGTTTCCATCATTACGAATAAATCAGCATCAAACGGGCATTTGCAAACACATCTACTAAGACCTTGCTTTTTCGAAGTTCGCATGTATGTGTGTGTATATGATAAAATTTACTCAGATACAAAATTTATTATCAGATATCAATGTTTTTAAATTCCTAATTAACATTACCAATTCGAATGATTCACCGGCATAAGTGGCAAGGTGGCTAAGGAATTGTGCTACTTAACCCAAATGCACGCGTTGGATCCCCGCTGTAGCAACCGCGTTTTTTACTGACCTGCAAACCCGTTTGTCGCGGCGATTTCGGCGCAATGTAACCGCCCTAGGAGGTTTAAGTTATACATTGGGCTTTCCCTACAGCGTTTTGCGTAACCAAGGTGCAGTTCCAGCGCAAACTCCAAATATGTTAATTTTAACTCAAATGAAAGTTTTCTGTCTTCAAAGGTGGTTTTACAAGTGTAAACTATATTTACGTTTTGAAGTTATGAATGTGTTCGTTGGTACAAGAATTCCCAGTGCAAACCAGGTATAATAATTTCGTGTTCAGTTATGGAAAAGCGAATTGTGATACGGGCCGCAAGATCCATGGCTTGTAGAAGATTAAATACAGGAGGTTCAGTAGAACCGTCCCTGCCAGACTATTTTGGTTGGCAATAAATACACTCTCGTACGACCTGTGATCCGGAACAACGCCAATATTAAAGGATACGCCGATAAAATTACCTTATAATTTCGAAGTGCACTCCTTATCAGAACGTAAGGGTGAAAAAGTGCGTTATTTCCCCATCAAGGAAAATACTAAGAGGTTGTATTTTCTGAATGAAAAGCTCGAAAAACTAATGATCATGTGGTTGTGTCAAATAAACCTTCATTTACGAGGGGAATTCTGTCGTAAGTTTATTGTTGGCGCTTTTTGTTCAGCTTTTGAGACTACTAGTATCGAAGAGACGTATGAATCCCGTTATTACTTGTTTTTTTTTGTACAGAGCAGTTAGCGGGCTAAAGGGCCGTATTGCCACTTCAGCCGTTCGTTTAGTCCATTTGCTCTCAAGTGACAGCTGATAGATTGAGATGTCACCACCTCAGCTTTCCCTGTACATCCCCTGGGGTTTTGTATGCATGTCTTAGCTTGACAAAATGCAAACTCTCTCTCTCTCTCTCTCTCACTGCCTTGACTGGTTTTGACGTCGCGTCTGCTTGCTACTATTAACGCGCAGTCCCTAGCCCTCAAGGAAGACTAATACGATGTGTGGGTGGCAGCGCCGTCTCGGCGTCTACTCACAGACGCAGCATTACACCGTCCTCGCACCGTCCCATGGGGGTCCCTCCCTGTTGAGACATTGGAACGGCGTCCGTAGCAGGTTCCGTCCCGCCCATCGGCAGCCCGGCAGGTTTTCCTGGTCAGCGGGCTCCTTGAGTAGGAGATCATGATGCCTGTGGTGAGCCCCCGACGAGGAGGCAGACCCCTGCCGATGTGGGTTGTAGTAGTAGGTGGTAGCCAGGAGGGGTGAGCTCGGGTTCAGCATGGGCGCTGCTGCAGTTACAAAGGGCGGAGTACATTAGTTCACCATGGTCGAGGAGGCCACTTGGAGTTTTCTCATGCTGACGCTTATGATGCGAATTTGTTTCGACAGATTTGGTGTTTTATAGTGCCCCCTGCGCTTGTCCGGCATCAAGCGATGTTTATTCATTGTGAAATTAAACAATTTCCTCCTTCATGTTGATTTCCAGCTGAATCACGAGTGTGCTTCGGGACGTCTACGATGACATATCCAGGTTAGCAACTGAAACAAGCGTAAGTATGCGAACTAGGACTGCCGCGGAGTGCGGAACACCTTGTTTTCTGTCAGTCCTTTGAGATGGCGCCACCATACCGCTCGGGACCATTCACCATTGCATTGTTTGTGACGGGATTTGTACTTGGGTAATGTTTGTTACGGCTGTAGTACTCGTTTCGGGAAACGTTGGGTGTGCTGGGCAAAGACAGAGAAGACAATGGCACGCACGCCAGTTGGGCAGTAAGCTTAACTTGCCGGACGGCCGTGCAGTTACAACTGCTGTAGTACGTGCAGTACACGCGGGTGCTTTGACATTTACGTGCGCGTTTGTAACTTACATTGTCTACGCCACCATTCCTAGTGCTATAAAAAAGAATATACACTAAATGTAAGCGCAAATAACTCGCTGTGTGGGCGCATCAGCCCTGTTTTATTTGTGTTTATTTTGCGGGTTGCAACCAATCCCACAGCTGCTCATAATACCTGAGTTGTTGAAATATGGGAAATAAGCTAGTGGGTCGCCTGGCCATTCCCTTTTTCCCTATTCATATAGCCTACTGGAGTAAAGTTCGCGCGGTGTCAGTGTTATTCTAATGAGGCAATCATTCCAATAAACCAAAGTTGCTATTTGTTTGATGGCCCTTAAAGATTGCAGCAAAGAGAAATGTATTTTTTTAACGGTGTGCGAATATTCGAAAAATTCGAATATTAGTCGAGTATTAAATATGTCATATTCGTATTCGCTTTCGAAAACTATGTCTTCGAAACATTTCGAATATTCTCAAGGGTTCGAATAATCGGCTATTATCGAATATTTTCGATTGATTTGAATGGTGGGGACGCGCCTGCCAACTTCGAAAAAAAAAATTACAAAACATTTTTTTTTGGAAAGCAACATATTCGGTTTCTATGTTTTCTATCTGTGTGTATGCAAGTTTTCGCACCGAAAACCACCGCAATGTGGCATAAAAAATACTGCTTGCTTGCTGCAGTGACAAAATGTCAGCGCAAAAGGGCGAAAAAAACGGCACTTTTCGGAGCGCTGGATCTCCGCAACAGGTGGCACCAGACGCAGCCATTTTGATACATTCGATCGGCCATCCGATCACAGCCATCCCTTTTATATTCGTTATTCACAAACGCACCAACGGAAGAGAAGACATACGCACAAACGAAGCCAGAAAGATTCTGATGCGCGAATGACCTTCCAGTCAGCGCGCGCTGAAACGGCCCTCCCGAATCCCGATTGGGCGTCGCCGCTTGCAATGCAAGCTGGCGGCCTCCTGTCAGAGTTCATTTTCGCTGCTTCGCTCGGCAAGTTCTTGTTCAGTCATTTTATCTGCTGTGGTATTCAACGCGGACATTATCGAGATGAGAATGTCTGTGGGATTACAAGCCAAATTACGGGAAGTTGCGTGGCTCGAAAGCGGGAGGTCATCGAACGCTTCGTTGGTGCGCGTTGAGTTTACCTCCGAGGGTTGAAACGCGGGTGTGCGCGCTAGTGATAGTTGTTTGCGAAGTGAAACTTTTCGTCTGATTTTGTGAGCGAACACGCTAAAACGGCCGACGCGTCAGAAAGCTGTCGGCCGCGCACGGCGTAGCCGCGTGCGTTGGAGCAATCGCCTGACTGCAAAACCGGGTACGATTGAACGCCAGTAAGTAGTGGAACAAAAAATCCTGTGATTGTAAATTTAACTTTAAAAGAGACCTGAAGGCCATTTCAGGGATTACCAAAGTATGACATGTTGCTGTATACGAGCGCCATGATGCAGGCGAGCCATATCGCTTTCTTGCGCAACGTTTCCCCTCCACTTCGAGTAATCATGCAAACAGGTCTGAGTCAGGAATAAAAACGTGTTGACGGTGTTACACTTACTTTCGCATCATTTAACAAATTGAAATTTTTTAGGAAAATTATTAATACCAATGCGTTAAAAATTTTCCTTACTGTCGTAGCATTTAACAAACTGAATTTTGGGGGGAAACTATTATGACCAATGCATACATCTATAGTTTATGGCATATTGGTTGTGCTTCGAGGAATATTGGATGCCCTGAATAACAGGAGTACTAAAAAAAATGTGTATGCATTGAAGTTGGGGTTACGCAGGATATTATACCAAGCTTCCATGTAGCTCCTTTGCTTCCTTGTGGTATGTAAACTTTTGGCAATGAACACCTGCGCGTACGAGTACGAAGTTTCTGCTCCAGGCAAGGTTATAATTGAAGCATAAAAGACGTCAAACCTCAGCTTTCAAATTTAAGTAAAAGATAGTGCTTCACTTGTTGCCATGGTCACAACTCTGCAGAGGGAAGTTGTCCAGTGCGATACAGGCAACCAGCTAACCTACTTTGCATTGAAAGCTATCTCCCCCCGTTTGTTCCGCAAACTGGGCTATGTACTATGCACAGAGGAGCTGAAAATGATGTTTTATGGAAAGAAAAACGCCGCGAAATGCACCCCAATTTCAAGGCAAGGCATCCCATAAACCCCGTGTTCAAAAACACACGAAAGGCGACTGTTCGTGTGCTTTTCGCGACTTGCGACTTTTCATTAATGATATCTATGTTGCAACCTCGGAAGCCGTTTTCTCAAAACGATTTTTTTTTACTCAGACGTCGCTTTTCCTTGTGATTTCTATGTGACCGCTGGGTGTATTTTGATTCCGTTCTTTGCGTTGCATTCCTTGAAGTGGTCGTGACACTCTTGGTTTTTCAGGTTTACTTTTAGTGAATTTTTATTCAAATAGTCGTTCATGGTCTATTTACCTTTAGTACATTCACCTCTAAAGAACTGAGAACTAAAAAATTGTTTTAATAAGAAACAAATCCGACTGTCAGAACCTTTTCGATTCATTTAGGAATGCAATGCACTTCGAACAAGTTTTTTATTATGTTTTATAGGCCGCTCAAGCTCGGTACAAAGTGAACAGAAATAAAATTTTATAAAAAAAACGTTTTCAAAATAATGCTTTGAAATTCTTATCGTGCTATCACACAGGAATATACAGTTGCTGTGTCAATTGTCATCAAAATCAACAGAGAAATAAAAAAAGTTGGTTTTCAAACCTACGTTCCCCTAAGTAATCGCTATTCGATTCGATATACGATGGTAGAAATTCATATTCGATTCGTATTCAAAAAATTTGTTATTCGCACACCCCTATTTTTTTTGTTTTAAAATGTCTATAACATTTCCAAAACATAATACAACCGGGTACAGGTGAAGGCCCTTAATAATTGTTAGATATTTATTTGGGTAATTTTTTATTGCGGGTTTCTTTTTTTTTAAATTCTCATCCTCAGAATGCTATTACCTGTTTGTATAAACCAATTTACGAATAAATCAATAGCTGATAGCGCTCTTACGGCATTTTTCATTGCTTCTGGTTCAGTTTATTGCGCGGAACTGAAACTTTGAAAAGAACGGCTATTTGCGTAGACAAGTAGCTTAAAACATTATATAAAGCAATATTTACAAACAACTCGCATGAGTCAAAAACAATGAAATGCATCAGACACGGCATACAAACATTACACCTTGACGGGGTTCTTGTCAAAAAGGTCTCCCGTCGCTGAAATAGCCAGTGTTAGGCCACAACGCTAAGGTGAAATCAAAAATTAGAAATGTTAGGAGAAAGGCAAGCAACGAAAATGTAAAACTCACAAAAGGGGTTTGAAGGCACGCCTGGTCTCTGGTCGCTTTCGCCGATGAACTCCTTGCCCGAGCCTTGTTGCTTTCGCGTTCCGCCCCGTGCGTTCTGGTGGTGTGCATGTCTGCTGTGGTCGATTGTGCCGCCCAATACTTTGTGCTCGGGCAGCACCGCCAGTAGAAACCACGAGATGATCAGCTGCATGATGCAGTTATACCGGACATTTGCTGTTGAAGCTGCAGATATATATGTTTACGAGCGCTTTGTTGAGCACGTAATTGCTTAGTATTTTAAGAAAAACATCCTTTTTATAAGGAAGCGTCACAAGAACATATACACTTGAGGCAGGTGCCAAAGTTGAAGGTCTCTAGTTGGAGTAACCTCATCGCATAAAATTATTGCCATAACCGGTATATACATCGCAATATCACTGGATGGTATCGAATCCGTTTGTTGTTGACTTATCTCCAATATGCCGTCTCCGGCTTCTGATAAAAAAATTACGCCCACCTCCCCTCGCGGGAACCCTGGTGTGATGCGACGCTGAGGGGGGTTCAAGCGCAAGCGGAGAGCAACCGTCGACCGAAAGGCCGCAGGAGAGCGGCACACCGGTTATATGCGCACGGTGCCCGAAGGAGAGGAGACCCCGGAGACAGAGAGTACTGCACATGCGCAGCACCGCGCGCAGCGCCGCCCACGGCGGAGTGAGAGCGCGCTGGGCCGCACACCCGCAGATGTTGAGAGATCGTTTGCTCTCACTTGGGCACTCGCCGGCGCCAGTGCGTCTGCCGCGGCTATGACGCAACACAATCCAACACAATCCACTTTAATCCAATCCAATCCAAATCCAATCCAAGCCAAGCCAAGCCAAGCCAATCGAATCCAATCCAATGCCCCTCGCGAGAGATTGTTCGCTATCGGAGAGGAGAGGGGGTGAGCGAAGGAGAGTGCGGACGCCGACGACGACGACGGACGCACGCAGGAAGGCCAGGGGCGCCGACAAGAGATGCTCTCAGCGTCGCACCTAAAAAACGGTACCTCTCCGGAGGCGGATGGCCAGAAAGCTGTCAGCACACGACCAGGGGTTAACACTGTAGGTTAAACATAGGTGCAAACTCTTTTGTGCAATAGCAAATTCTGAGAAGTTATGCAACATAGCCTATCAGTAGAGCTGTCTTAGCGACCATTCGTAATATAATTTTTGCGGCGAAACTTCCGATAAAGCAAAGTTACAATCCTTTTCTGTAACCATACTCTCCTTGTAGTTACCTTTGCATTGGCCGCATATGGGGAATTCGGTAATGTTTAGAACTTCACTCGGTTCTAAATAATACCCAAAAGTGATCAAAACTCGCTGTATTAATAAAGCCGACTTGGCGACCAACTTTCATCCAATTTTCGAAAATAAAATTTTGAGAAAGGAGAGTTTGAGCCATTTTTTGTAACCACGTTCCTCGTGTAGACGCTAATAAGTAGGCAGCAAACGGGAACTGAGTACGGTTTACAACTTCACTGTGAAGTAACTAAATATAAAAGCTTGCAGTGATGATGGAGTTCTACAAGCGGCCAATTCTAATATAAATATTTCCAGAGTGGAATAAGAATACTCTATTTCTTTTAGCTGAGCACTCATGATAAAGTTGGCATTGCATAAAGGCGTTTTCGCTCGCCCTCACGATAAGTTTATGAAGTACGAGCAATATAAATCATTAATTTATTAGATTGGTCACCGGTGATTACCCCAACGGAGCACGACCGACAGCTACGGCATCATTAATATTCTTCCTGCACAGTATCCTGCACGGAACGGGCAAAAATTGCCACTTTGTTCGGAAAGTGACTGAGCGTTCTTCTTTCCCAAATGGGCTAAGGTGGGTACTGCACTTAGGAGGTATTTCGCATTTACCGGCCTACAGCCCTGCAATACTCCAGCCTCGCAAATTTTTGTCCGTCCCATTGACCGCATTGCCATATGTTCCTGGGGATAGGTTTGCAGCCCAACGTCACGAATTCCTGTGCTAATGTATGCAGCTGCGGCGAAATATCATTATCGTCATTATTTTTTCTTCACCCCGGGGCCTTATTTATACGAGGCGCTCCGATTGTCTGCCCTGTATCCCGTCGTAATACCTTGCTATAAGGATAATGGCCTGCCTAGATGTGCGGCACAGTTTACATGTTGTTCTGATGGGCAACACTTTACGGCTACGAGAAAAAGAAAACTTCACTGGTTAGACAGCCATGTCCAGGCCACCGAGGCAAAACTCATCATTATGTTTGCATTTGTACAAGATTACCGGGATGCAGCTTAGGTTGGTTTCCGCTACCGAAGATGTACACCCCATGTCTGCAGCACGCCAAGGTACTTTTTCCTTATCTCTTGCGGAAATGACGACCCTACCGTCCAAGCAACTGCAACACTGCCTGGCCGCTGTTCAAGAAAAGTGGTGAGTCTTTCTACCATTGCCAATCAGCCGGCAGGTGATGTTAGTCTAAGCCATACCCTCGTTATGCTGGTCTAAAACGTTCCTGGTACGTAAACAGAAAAGCACCGGAAAGCGACGGTGTCGTACTTACTAGCCCCCTGCTTATTTATGGACCTCCACACAACAAAAAGCTAAGCGTTCTCACTTATCCCACAACAACAAATGTAACAATAGGGCACAAAACTCCCCCCCCCCCCCGGGTTGGGGGGTGGGGGGGGGATCGTTTCTCGTCGTTTCATTGGTGCAGTAAAGTGTTGTTATGACAAAATCAAGACCGCTGTGGTATCGCCCCATGAAAGCATTTCCTGAGCACTCGAGGTGCAATCCCGCCTTGACAAGCGTACCGCGTCCCACGAGGTGAATGTGAAATAATGTGCAATCTGCTATAAATGAATGAGCAGTCCGAAAAAGATGGCGGAAATGCGAAGCTGCTTCCACCCTGTCTGAATGGGCGCAACCGGATAGACGTTTGTTTTAAAAGATGAGGGACTCCGGTTCGATTCCGGCCACGGGAAGAGTTTTTTTGCTTGAGGCTCTTGATGGGCCTCCACCTATCATCATCATCATCATCGTCGGTTCCGCAATACCTCTCTATCTCGGAAGTTTCAGTGGCACCGCAAGGTAGCGCAACAAGATTTGGCGCTCACGATCAACATCGCCCATGACACAGGTTTCAGCGCCGCGTGGCCCTTAACGATCTGCGGAAAATTTACTCTATGGTTTCTCCACACCATAGCCTTAATCGCCTTACTGATGAAGACTACTGGTTCCCAGGATGGGAAGTGCAGGGGAAGACCTCTGATCGTTTCCGTGGGCTTTTTCGGTGTACCCCGTTAGCGGGACCTGTGTACCTGCCATGGACATAGATTAAAAAATTTGCTCATCGTAAGTCGCCCTCAAATTGGTCAGAACTAGCAGCTTCCTCCGTAGTACGACTAGGCTTGACTCCTTCAGCACTTGAATGCCCTGTCGTGTTTACTAAAATTTGACAGACTTAATGTTTCGGTATTCGGTTGCAACAAAGAATCGCCAGTAGCTTGCCAGGAGGAAACTCGTTGAGCACACGATCCTGCACCAACAAACTCCTCATTGGTATAAACTACAGCAGTTTTATTTTACGGAGGTGAGCTGACCTCTGTCCCGAAGAGTATGGTTTGGGGAGAGTGGGGTACATAGCGGGTGTCGACGCGCAGCACCATTTCCGTTTTAGGAAGCAAACCATTTGATACCGCAACAATTTCTCCGACAGGCGAGGTGATGTGTTTTGTTAATGACAATTCTTGAGATTAGTTTTATGGACGAGGACAAGTTTCTTGATTAAGAAACGTGTTAAGCGGACATCAGTAGTTTAAGGTGAATTGTTTTCACTTATGCAGCTAGTAGAAGTAGCAGTGCTACTCCCCCACCGAGCAGTTTTCGCAAAAGAAATTAAACTTTTGTAAGATAACAACCGAAATTCTCGTGGACGCTTTCAGCACACGGTTACACTGGTCCGTACATCAGTGAAAACTTGGTCGGTACTTAGTTTTCGCAAATGGTTATGAAACTACTGCTTCTTGATTTCAAAAAAGACCCCTGTTTGAATCGATACGAGAAATGGTGGCGTTAACTACCAGGAAACTACTTTGGAATGTTATGGAGCAAGTTGACCGACCGCGTTTTGAGTGTACCTGCAGCACATTTTCTGCGGTTTCTTTCTCCCAAGCAAAAAACGATAATTTTGTAGATAGACATTCACCTTACTTCCTCATGGCCTCGTGTGCACATGACTGACGTTCTCAAATATGTTCGCGCGAATAAAGGAAGACATGCTATCGTCCTTGGCAACATGCCGAGTTATATCATAAACGGCGGTAGTTGTGTTTTTGCTCCGGTTGTTAACATGTCAGGCAACCATGCCAACTGAGCGGAAAATAGCGCTCCAAGCTGAACACTCAATGGCGTTGCGCCGTTTATTTGAACGAATTCATCGGCCCTGAATATGTATCTTCAGGGTTCAACTATTTCATTTTTTCCTCGGTATTTTTGAGGCCCTTACAGGAAGCTTTGGATCCATCTAAATGTCCGTCCACCGACTCCTGCATCTTGTAGGCCGCCCAGAACGGCGTCATGTATTACGTTATCGTACGCTCCTTTTATGTCTAGAAACAAAGCGGCTGACAAATGTTTGAGTGATTTGTTGTGCTGTACCGATGTTGCAAGGTCAATTGAGTTGTCGATGGATGAACGTCCGCGTCGGAATCCAGCCATAGCATGGGGGGTAAATTTTACGGTGCTCAAGGGTACCATTCCAAACGACCTAAAACCATCCTTTCCATTAATTTTCCAATGCCGTTTGCAAGGGCTATAGGACGATATGATGCCTGGGTCAAGGGGAGACTTGCCTGCTTTAGGAATTGGGACCAGGCGGTTACCCTTCCAACCCATAAGGAACCAAAACCATCTTGCCATGACTGGTTCAGCCGATACAAAAGAGTGTGACGGGCTTCTTGGCCGAGGTGACGCAGGGCGGCGTACGTCACTCCGTCTGGTCCAGTTTCCAGTTTCCCTATTGTTTTCCAGTGGCTCCCAAGCCACTGCGGCATTACTGGGAACGAACAGGCGTCTAGAGCGGCTCATGGTGCCCACACAAGTGCAAGATTGACCCGCATCCCTCTATCACGCACTTGCAGCAAGGTCGCTGCGGTCCATTGCCCGGGAAGTCACTCTCGCGAAGTGGAATACACCTGAGTCTCAAACGCTCGTCTTTACTCGCTCGACCCAGATTTGCAGCGCCACCTACCTAATAAACGTGCCACGCTCGGACGTCACCTAGTTTGTCGCCTGTGGCTAGGTGTTGCATTCACCGGTGCTTACTCTACACCATTGGAATGGCCAACAGACCTGCTTGTGATGCGTGCGCCACCGACGAGACGATTGAACACCTTCTGTGCCATTGTGACCGCTTCATAACGCCGAGGCAACAGCTCTCCACCACACTTCGCTTGACTCGACGACCCTCCCCTTTACAGCGCAGACAATTTTGTGCCATAGGCGTTGTCTGTCACAGGCCGAAAAGGCTATAAAAGCCCTACTGCTCTTTTTGAAGGACACGGGCCTGTTAGAACGATTGTAGGGACATTACTATAGTGCAGTGCCCTTAGTTCGCCAATTTATCAGTGGACCGTATTAGTTTTGGCGCATTTTCTGGTTGTGTGCGTTCTGTGTACCGCCTTTCTAGTTACCTGGTCACGCCTTGTGTTTTTTCTACTTGTCTTTCTCTCATTTTCTCCTTTAATATGTACCGCTGTCCTTTCTTTCCCTTTCATTTCCGTATCCCCTCCCCCCTGAGTAGGGTAGCCAACCGGACAGTATTCTGGTTAACCTACCTGCCTTTCCTGTACTATTCCTTCCTTCCTTTGAGGCCCTTCACCGCTCGTATACAGGAAATAAAACAGAGTTAGGAAAGTAAGACAAGAGGGCCTTAACATCGAAAAAAGAAAATCGAGAGGAGTAATTACTTGGATGGCAGGGCAATAAAAAACATGTATTCCGGCTTCGTGCCGGTTCCCCAGTACAAGTTCACTCACTTGACACCCACAGATTCAGAAAACTCGGTTTATTAAACAGGAGGCGAATTAAGCTTTCATTAAAGTTTTTTATCTCTCCGAGCTTCCCCAAGTCTGCACTCTCGAGTTGCCTTCATGCCCTGGCATAGCCTCAGCCGATGCTTAGCATCCAACTCAGCCACTGGAGCCGTACACATGTCAGGTCGCCGGATCTTTCGAGGAATAGCAGCCAAATCGGGCTAAAGTTGTGAGGGCCAAGCCAATCCGAATCCGCCGTAAGGATACTTCCTTTCGGAGAAAGGAAACGGGGAAGGCGTGGACGTGCAGGCAATATGGCACTTGTCTCTCGTGAAAGAAGAGATTTTTGGGCTGGAAGAAGGGAGGGGAAGAGAAGGATGGCGACTTGGGGAGTGTAAAAGTAATGAGGCGACTGGACAGCATAATCCCCTACATCGGGAATTCACAGACTGCCTCATTTTCTCTATACACTGAAATCTTGAGGTCTTACGCACTGGAGGAAACTTTCAGCTTTCTTGGTGACACATTTGCTTCGTATGCGTTGGGCCCATTGAGAATGTCACACATCGGTTTACAGCATATACGCGCTTTTATGCAACTACACTTTTTGTCGTGGATAATGTCATGTATTGATTGAAACTTCGGCAGACGTTGTCTAGAATTTCAGTAGCTTAGTTGTATTAGACTCTGTGTTATGTGTGCCAGCCATACGGTGCTATGGGGTCGACACCACAGAAGAAAGCTACTAGGTAAAACATGCACGCCATCCAATCCTTAGGCTTACTGTAGAACAAGAACGGGTTGTCGAATATTATATACAGGTTGTTTTACACAGGCAATTCTCATCATCCTTTACTAAAAAAGTCACCACTCATAGAGTAAATCAAGTGCAAGGAACCAACAAACGTCATTGAATTTGCGAGGCCCAGGTGGGCCAAGGCGACTCCAGTCATTTTCATTGGACCAAAGCGTGTCCTAAACTTTGGCGTAACAGTGCCTGTCTGTTGAAAAAGTTATTGCTTTGTGGCCGAATTAGAGAACCCAATTGCTACAAAAGTATCTGTTCAAGCCCGTAATATAGCTACAGATCATCGAGCAGAATACCCAATGTATTTATTAAATCGAAAAGCTTTCTTAGTTGGGCAGGTGGCGTCACTACAAAAAACTAATGTTGTTTCACAATAGACCCTTTGCAAAATGGCCAAATCGTTGGCGGAAAGCAGCAAGCCACTCTGGCAACACTGTGCACCCGCTCCGCCGCCATTAGAAAGGAAGCTAAAAGGCTGCGAGCACAGAGTTTCTATGGAGTAGCTACCGTCCACCGTCGACGTAATTGCATACGCGTCCCGCGAAGTGGTGTTTTCCCCACTTCAGGATGGGAAAATAACTTTGCCGCCCTTCCTTCGATAGAAGAGCGACATATTCAGGATTTTTATTCTTCGAGTTCGACCACTGAAAGGTCCGACGAGTACGAGCGATCATACGTCAGCGTGGAGTCTTACGTTACGCCATCGCTAGTGTTGACAAACAGCAGCAAGCAAAGGTAGGATTTGTTGCTAATAAAGAATAGCCTTAGCGCTGCCCTCTTGTTTGGTTGTCGAGTTTTAATTGTGTTTAATCGATGCACCCTTGCCCCGTGGTAGCGGCGGCTGGCCGCTATGAACGGGCTATGAAGGGTCTGTCTCTGCTGAGCGCTCACTTTGCGTATGTTCAAACTTTCAAAACTATTCGCGAAAATGACCAAAGCATGCATATTGAAAACTGATTTTGATGTCTCTGCTAGAGGTCATGTTTGCGTTTCACCGCCTCTTGTACTTGCGGCGCTTAATTTTCCGTCGATGAATGCGGTGCTAATGAGGGAGCGATAGGTCACACGCGTGCGTCAGCAGCGAGCAGAGGCAGTCGACCTTGAGAGGAACTCAGAGGAAGGAACAAACAGAGAAGAAATAGGAGAAAAGAAGGGCACGTCTCGACTCGGCCCAGACGAGCCGTTGTGCAGCGGGGTAGATAAGCAGAAGTGATTTGACCAGCGTTAATCTTCGAAAGGTAGCGCAAAACACCTCTTTAGGAGAGAAATATGACTACGGCGATGGGGGCAACAGACTCGTAGGGTAACAGACTCGATGTAGCCGTGGGCGCGAAAACGCGCAACCGCAACGGCGTTGCTACGACCTGCTCCTTTCTAATGACGTGTCGCGTTCACCACCAGTGTTACCACCGCTGAATTTCTCAGTGTTGTCCGCCTTTTTGCATAAGGGTCTATAGACTGGTATCTCGACCAAAAACCTCTGAAAAGATCGTTGGGCACACGGCGCGTGCGTGAATGCGTGCTTCAATTGTCAAAAACGGTTACCTTGAAAATCCCTGAGAACGAGACAACGGAACGCTATGGATGAGGGAATTCACGCATCTGTTATGGAGGAAGGCATGCCTTCATCTCTAAACCCAGCATACGCAAACATTTAGATCCTTCATAGATGCATTTACTTAGTGCGCGAGAAATACTCATGTGGGCTCGTTCTTCGACTAAGGCTAGGGTCTTCGAAGGTTTCACGACCAATTGGACGCAGTTTTAGGGAAGGGTTGATGTACTTCTATCTTTCGCGATTCTCTGAACTTTTTTTAGCTAGGAATCAATTTTTTTCTTCTCGTTGAAAACATATTCAACGGTTTATATATACAAGCCACTGGGGTATGACGAGATACGTAGGCAAAAGAATCAGTTATACCATGGTGTAGTCTTCGGTTGATAGAATGCTGGTCGCTTGTTTTCAGCATGCGTTTCAGTTTTTCTCGTGACGCTGTGGGCACTACCCGCTGCCATTACCTGTCTGGCCAGTACTGGTGGTGAAAACGTTCTGTCAAAGTATACCCTACTGTCTTTAATGCTCGTACTAAATAATTATTTGTGAGAGTAAAAGATCGTAACTACAGGCTGTTCGTGAGCACTTACCGTTATACATTTGTAGACCGACTCGGAGCTGAAGTACTGCTGGTAAAGTGGCAAAATATTTAAACAAATGGCGACACTATTTTGGAGTTGTATTACGGCTGCTGAATTGCTTCGACACAGAACACTTACTACACATAGATTCCTCATGGGAAAAAAACACGTGGCCAACATTTGCGGATCCAGCTTGCACAGTGGATGAATGAGCTCATTGAAGGCGTGGGGACCTCCACAAAGACACAAGCACTGCCTACAGGATCCAGCAAGGAAGCAAAACACACCCTTCCATAAAGGTGGGAACGTACGAAAGAAGAACATTTATTGGGATGGATGGCTTAAGACAGCAAGAGGGAAAGGTGGGTGGTCAGGAAGAAAGCATCAGGAATGTTCTTACATAGATGGGTACCTCTATAGGGGGAAACAACTGATGAATAAAGCTTTAAAAAAAAGGAAAGGAGACGCGAGATCTCTAACAAACCTGCACGCCGAACCCAGAGAGCTGAGTGCCCGCCCCGCCATTTGTCCCTATATGGGGAGAGGACGGGTGGAAAGACATAATGTGGGAAATAAAAGTTGGGAAATTGGCGGCGCTTTAAAAATATATGCGAATACGCTAATTCCCTATGTTAAAGAAACGGTTTTAAACGAGTGGCAATATTCAAGGAGTACTATCCACTCAAAATGCAGTTTCGTTGCCCCTATACTTAATTGATACGCTCAAAAGCAAGGGGGAAAAGGCTAAGCTTATTTTCCAAATTTCTCGAGGCAAGGCGGTAGTTTTAGGATTCAACAAAAAAATTCCGCCTCGTAGAAACCGCGCACCACCCTAACAATACGCAGGGGCACCGAAATCCTTCATAGACCGGAACAAGCGACTACACAGGGATGACGAGGGAGGGAAAACATCTAGCTTTTTAGTGCCGAACATTATCCACCTCAGCATTGGAGTGTTCAAATAGGCGCAGTTTTGGTAGTCGTTGAATGCTGTAACACAGCGAGAGAGAGAGAGACAAAACATCTTTATATGTCCTGCAAACGCGACGCGGCCGCACGTCGTGTCAGCCGGCCACTCGACACAGCGAAACACAAGTCCGCTGTCTTGTGTTTTATCGCGGGTCCTCCACAAGTACACCGGCAATGGAAGTACCGTTCTTTCTCATAAGCGAATAATTTAGCCCCTTCACCAACTATCAAGCTTCTTCCCGAGCTTCTCACCCCCACAACATCGTTCGTAAAGATGGAAAACTGGTGACGTCTCATTCCTAACGTGGAGTTCTTTTGGAATTACAAGTGCAAACTTTTTCTGTAAATAACCCATTTAAGATTTCTAATGTCAGTAACTTACTTTGCATCATTTTAGCAGTACCACGAAGTGATTTTGTTTCTTGCATCTTGGTTATTTGCACACTGAAGAGCCTAGTTACCCTAGTATACACTAGAACATAGAATAGCAAAAGCATAGGACACATTTGTGCACTCACCAGGACCCGCGGTCTATCCGGCAGGAATTCCGCCATTCGACTTCGTTGAGGAGTATCCAGCGACGGAGCCGCTCTTCAACTGACCGCGGTCATGGGAGGGCAGCGAACGGAGCCGACAAGGTTTGATCAGCGGACAGTGCCAGCTTCCCTCTCTTCCTTTTTAGTCGTTGTTCTATTTCTAATTCCCGGTCCCTGGCGCACACCTGAAACGCTCCTTGTGTGCTTCTGTGACGTGACGAGCGCTTTACGATCGTTTTATGTAAAATCACTCGTTTTTGTGGCCGCATGTATTTTGCCTTGCATTCCCTGGTTGTACTCTCTTCTGGTTATTTTTCACTTATTTTCGACAACTGGTCAGTCTACAAGAGCCCGCTGGGAACGTGCACCGGAAGTTAAGCCGAGCGCTTCCGCTTGGGAGGTCGCGTACACTGCCGCCGACTCTATCAAACAAGACCGGATGCTGCGAACCGTTTGACGGCATAACTTCCGGTTCCGATATAGGAGCCGTGCGTGTTGGGCAGGCTGCTGTCACGGCCATCTCTCTTTTCCCATGCGCAAAGCTTCCACTAGGAAGCTAGACCATAGAGTTATGTGACGCGTGTTGTGGCCGGGGCACGCGAAATAAAGAATGTAGGCAAAGATATTTTTTGTTGTTCCCTACCAGACACCAAAGACGGCATTTTAGCGCATATAGCTGTTTCAGTGCAACAAACGCGTTCGCATTATGATGTCTAACCGCAGCCAGTTTGCGAAAGAACCGTTGGGACAAGCACCAAGAACAGCCCTATTTTGGAAGTAATAGAAAAGGATTTGCAGAATTGGCGTAATCAAGCTATCACGGTTAACAGGGCTTGCAATCTGCGGGTAACTAAGGAAAGAGTAGCGCAAACGGTGCCTCTACTGCTACAAGAAAGTAAAACAGGTTGAAATGCAGGAAACATGTGCCTTCTGGTGAAAGTACCTTGCTCAGCCCGCTACCAGGGCTGCGCAGAGCTGAGCAATGAAGCTCTCGAGGAGGCGACGAGTTCAAGCAGAATTTATATAAAATATGTACAAGGACGTCATAAGACTCGCATAAACTCGCACGTCTCAGCTCGGTAACTCTGTCGATTGCTGCTCTCGGTACCTGTGCGTCGGGCTTTATATCTTGGGGTCCGTTCCAACCGCGAGTAGTTCAAATTTCCACAATCAGGACTCTGCGGTGGCCGCGGCTTGAAACCGACGAATAGACGCGAAGGGGTATCATCTCACCATTTTTCGAAGAGGGTAGGGCGAGGTCACCCCTCGGCGCTGCTTCGCGGCATGCCGGTGCATGTTTTCCGCGGGTCGTTGGACAGCGGCGTGACATTCAGTCCCGCCGTTCAGCACGTGGTCAGGCCAAGCGAGCATGTGTCGGGTGCTCTGGAAAAATTATCCTCCGGGTGTCATGAAATTCACACAACACTTTTATACAAAAATGACTAAAACGTTCGTCTTCTAGGGCACTAACGGCCTTTGCCACAAGCGTTACGCCCTTCGACGAATAAATGCGAGTGGACTAACGGTGAGTCCGGCACGCGGTTGGGCCGTTCCGGTACTTCTCAAACATGAACTGCTGAAAGGTAGTCGCAGAAAAAAAAGAAACAGCACCAATGGGGATCGAAGCACCCACTCCCGCAACAATACGCACGGAATCCAGTACCGCTAGGCCACGCCACCGTACGGAATTTTCTCGATAAAATTTGTATTGAAGCGTACAGTGTGCCGTCCGGTGCACTATACGACAGGTTATTGCAATTGTGTTCCGCATTTCTATCCGTTACCAGTGAAACGTGACCGAAATTAGCGCTTTGCGCTTTCCGAACGGTAGAGGACTATTTGTTCAGCTCGATTCTATAAGAGCCTTAAAAACATCGTTTTTTTTTCATCGTAAACAACAATCGGGTCGTCGCCTATAGATGAGACAGGTGGCTTGGGTGATCAAACGACTCATTTGATTTTCCCACATATCAGCGCAAACTAAATATAGCCTCAGTGTTCGCTAGATATGCTATGTGCCTTACGTATTGTACGTTAAAGCGGTCGTCTGTGTGAGTGTCAGGATAGGGATACAGACCATACAGACCATACTTTACAGCATAGGCGAAACCAAATTCGGTGTTTCTTAGGCATGAATTGAAATTAGCGTTTCCAGACGATCAGGGGTGCTATTCCAGAAGGCCCGAGTTTGAGCGAAACTCGGGCAAGGCTGAGCTGTGACGATAATAATAAGCGCATGGTAATATTTCGGCCAGGGTTAAAACATTTTTAAAATGCGATTTATGCTTTTGCTGATATTGAGGTGACGTAATCGGTCCAGGGCAGCGCGCCCCAAGGATGCGCGATGAGGGCGTGGCGCATCTTTTAGTGTGTTCTCTCGTTCCACGGCTGCACTTATGTCTACTGAGGGCAAGCAAATCAAACTACTTTATTTTATTGTACTTTTACTTTATTAAGCTGTATTTGACTACAAAGTTGATTTATCTTTTTAATTCCGGGCGTTCATATTAACTTTTTGTTTCAAATTTTTTGTCCTAAGAAGTAGTTTCTCTCGTGGGTGGCAGACCGGGCAATCACGTAACTACGGCCGACTGGCAAAACAACAAAGCGGGGGGATAGAAGCGCACCACATTAAAAAAAAAGTTGCTGCTGGTATTACGTTATCGAAACGCTCCCTTTTCGACACACAAATTTCCTCGGCGCGGTCTTGTCTGCCTACGTGCGTTTAAGGCGAAAGCGTGACAATAAGTATTAGCAACTTCTTTTCTAATACATTGTACTTGCGCCTTTTTCCTCGCCTTCTTTTCTTTGTCTTTTACCACGGATTAATTTAAACGGCTCCTTTTCTGCTTTACGTGTTTTCGACAGTTTCTTCTCTTTCATTTGTTCGTTTTAATGTGCAACCAGGCTGGAACACGCCACAGCCTCCCTAGAATCGGGGTTCTGCGAGGGTGGTGTGCACCTATCCTACTCCCGTGACATCACGTTCAGGATTCACCCTGCACGCACTATTCTACAACTGTTACTGTTCAAATTCACAGTGTTGTGAATTTTCAGAACAGGGCACGTTAGTTCCTCAAAGCTCCCAATTGCGGGTCAATCCGCCAAGTGGCGATGTGTTACCAAGGAAGGAATAGCAACAAGGAGAACAACCTTTCATTTCGCTTGCTTTATTTTATTTTGCCCTTCACTGATTTTGTTGGAATAAGCTCTCCAAAGTCGTTTTTTTTCATAGAGTTCAATCCCTCACAACCCTCTCTACTTTCATGCCCTTCCCACTTCCGCTAACCCTCCCTCTGGGGTAACGCGGTTACTATAATTCTCAGCTCTCGCCTTTACTTGCTTTTCATGCTTTGCTTCCTGCAATACGAAGGTGACGCTGAACAAAACCCGTTGAAATGTGCAAACATCGCCTCTGACAATAGGCACTCGCCGTTGATTGTATTGTAGCGAGGATAATGAACAGATGCAACAGGTTCTCAAGATATCGGGGTATGCTTCGTACCAGCGTCAACCATGTGGAAGGGGAAGGTAAGATTGTGTCCTATCCAGACGCGAGGATATGCGCAAAAGACGTGTGAGGGGAAAAGATGAACTCCATAAGGTGCATGGGCGAGAAATGAGCTGGGTTATCATTTTTATTGCGATAGCATACCCGATGGCATATATACTATGTTAGGTGAACTCCGGTTTTGCGAAGAAACGCAAGGAGGGAGCGGTGGTGGGGTTCACATACACCGATGAAGGTCAGGTGGTGTGCCAGGGTGGAGGCCTGTGCCTCTCCAAGGTGTCGTGTTCTGGCCGCTTCCAATAAAGTGCACGTCCACTGCAAATGTTCTGTGACCGCATCTCTGGCAGGAGCCGTGTAAAATGGGCAATTCGGCGCGAACGTGGCATGGTAGCGTGGTGGCTCAACGGTCGGTCCTGCGTTCCTATCGGCTTAACCCCTGCGTATAAACCACCTGAACCGGCTATCGGTGCGTCGACTGTCTCTTTGACAGTTATGTAATACGTATAAGCTGTCCTGCAAGTAACCTTTTCACAAGAAATGCGCGTCACGCAACCCTTCGAAGGAGTCTGTCTGCCGCGCTGATGATAAACAAAACACACAGTCATGCACCGCTTCGTTGGAAACTGTTTTGCGAGTATACGATAAGTGAAGCGCACCCTCCGGCTGCTGACGGATAGGCGCGCGGTAGAAACCCGCGGAAGCATGTCCGCCAAATCACCTAAAAGAAAGGCGAGGTTTTGGAAACACGTCTTCACTGATCGTATTGCTCACACACCGTTGACGGTCGACTGGTGGCGGTCGATGGTGCGGTCGCCACCAAAGCTTCTGTAGAAGCTGCCGGTCGCGTAAAACCGCAGCGCACACTATACTTGCTCCTCGACGGTCATGGAGCGAAACCACCTCTAAGTCGTCGCAAACGGGGATCTCTCGCCGACGACTGCACAACCAATGCACAGCACTTTACGAGAACTAAAAACAAGCTCCAAATTCCTCCTTTGTTTAAAGACCTCTCGGGGTAGAAATATGGCTGCTACAGCGACCATAAAAAAACCACGCCGCAGCAGCGGCCACCACGAGCGTCCCGAGTTCAACTCGGCCTTGAAAAACCATGCCCGAGTTTCCTCCGAGTTCTAATGCAGTCAAACACACCCAGCCCATTCGTGGGCCCAACATAACAACCCAAGCCACACCCACCCATGGCGTCCACTTTGTGTGGGCGTAGCGTCGTAATCACGAAGTCTTCATTTGATGCCCGCTAGCAGCGACAAGAACTTAGCATCAAACAAAAATGAAGTCCCCAGGCCACCATGAGCCAATGGTGCTACAGTCGGGGAGGTGTTCGGTGCGAAGTGGAGTTCACTATTGTAGGAGCCGATAGGAGAGGCCAAGACACGAGTTTACCACGGGAAGACAGAGGCGATGCTGGTCCACCCGGATGCCCAGTCCCGTTGCAGGGCCAGGTGCCTGCATATCGATGGCGAGGAGCTCAGCTGGAAGTTCAGTATGCGCTACCTTACGCTCACACTGGACCACTGCGTCAACTTCCGGCAGGCCACCAGGGAGCTCCGAGCCAGGGCACAGATGGCCACCACGGCCATGCGAAAGATGGCCGCCCGGGACCTCGGCTTCTCGCAGCGAACGGCCCTGCGGCTCTACACTGCTGCGGCTGTGGGTCTGCTCATGTACGGGCCACGGATTGGTCATCCTGGGTAAGCCCAGCTGGCGGCAGCTGGAGGGCGACCATGGCTGGGTCCGCACCGGCCTTGGCTTGCCTCGAGACTCCCAGTGTGCGAAGGCGCTGGCTGAGGCGGGGTCATGGACGCTACAAATGACGGCGGACCAGCGCGCCCTGGGCCACATTGACCGGCTGCGGCAGGCTGAGGAAGACAGCCCCCTGCTGCAGCGGCTGCGCACACACCGCCACTCGCGCATGGGGCGCATGTTGGCCCTGTACGAGGAGGTGGTGGCCCATGTGGAAGCAAGCACCCCCCCCCCTCCCGCCGCCCCCCTGCCCTGGAGGCCGAAGTGCACATGGACATCCCGGGCCTGCGTAGCAAGCGGTGGACGTCGCACCGCGGGCAGCTGTAGCTGGCCCGGGGCGTCGTGCGGGACGACCTTGAGGACCACACCCTGGTATAGACGGATCGCTCCGTGCGGCAGCGGCAGGGTTCGTCCACGGCGGCGGCAGTGCCGGGGGAGGCCACCAGGCAGGCCCGGCTGCACCACGCCGCATCATCCACCACGGCCGAAATGGTGGGCGTAAGCCTTGGCCTGGACCTTCTACTGGAGCTGTAGCCGCACCCTGAGCGCTACGCCCTGCGTGTGATTCTCGAGTGGCCCTACTTCGTATCCAGGAGGGCGACTCGCCATCCCTCCTGGTGCGGGCCGAGCGGGACAAGGTGGGACGGCTGGCTCAGCGGGGGGCTCGCATGCGGCTGCAGTGGGTGCCAGTCCACATTGGGCTGTAGGGCAACGAGAGGGGAGACGAACTGGCCGCCGACGCCCACGAGCTGCCGCCTTCGCCCATGGCAGCCCACGCAGCTGCGCATGACGCCCGCCTGCTGACACAGCGACATGTACGGGCCCAGCACCCTTACCCGAGGTTTGCTTTTTTGGCTTTCTGTTTTGTGTTTACCTTGTATATATTGCACACATATGTCCTGTTAGAACTGTATATATTTTTATATATATCCTGTCCTCTCTATTCTCCCTTTCCTGTACAACTGTGATCCCCATTCCCCCCCTCCCACCAGCTGGCGTTCCGGTGTACACCATTAGGTGAGAGAAGCAATGCTTGCTGGTGTTCTTTCCTTTTGTTGTTTACAATAAATTATTCATTCATTCATTTATTCTTTCTTCATACACCGTCAAAGGACAGTTGATGAGAAATGACACAACTTCAACACGTAAAGCGCCTTCACCAATGCTCAAACACGCTTTTGGCACAGGACGATTTCTTATAAGCGCCGGCCATGCACACCTAAAGCAAGCCGTAAAAATTCCCCGGCATTCCCCAGGGAGACTTAAGTGCGAATGCACGGTTGTCGGCCCGCTTGCGGCGCTTGCTTCGGCCCCCGCAGCCCACCGCCTCGCCGCCTTTTTCCACTCTTCCTGGTTTGTATATTTTTAAACCGTTCATCCGCTTTACCTTACACCGTGAGTCGCCACGCACGCCGCTGACGACGTAGTTGAATGCGTTAAGATATAAGGCGCGTCAACACTGATATAGGTCGCGTCCGTGGTTGTTGAATAACGTCGCGCTGCGTCCGCAAAGTCCTCGGATCAACCTGGCGCCGGATGCTGTTTTTTTTTTTTAAATTAAGGAGCACTGCGGACGCCGAAGTCAACCGCCTTTGCCGGCGATGTTTGGGGTCGCCTAAAGTGCATTCACTTAAAAGAATATTTGATGGCCATGAGCAGCGCGAGTTCCGTGAGCTGCAGTGGACCGCTTTGGTTACTTGGTTTGTGCTTGCACAGAGCTGCATTGGAACCAGCCTCAAGTGACGTAGCAAACATAATTCAGTGGAAGAACAGAACCCGAGAAAAACGGACCGCCCCGCGCTGGGCGCGGCCAACAGCCAGCCTGGGGATTTCAAAGTAGCAGTGGGGTTATCTAGTTTATGCTAGGGAATGAGCATTCCAGGGGCGCTATTCCAGAAGGCCCGAGTTTCGCCGACTCCCGAGTTTCCAGCTGCCTGGGTTATGAAAGTAGAGATAGTGGAGCATTCGATACACCTCGAGCGAAACCGCCGGGATCGTGCGCAGCACGCCTGGCATACTCAGAGCGCTGCGTTGGCACCGCTTAGGTTGACAGAGTACGGCGCCTGCTACCTTCCGCATGCAGCACCCTCTGAAATCGCTCTGCAATGCTCATTCCCGAGCATAAACTAGATAACCCCACAGCTACTTTATAATCCCCAGCGTGGCTGTTGGCCACGCCCGGTAAGGGGCGGTCCGTTTTTCTCGGTGTTCTGTTCTTCCACTTAATTATGCTTGCTACGCGGCCTAAGGGCAGTCCCAGTGCAGCTCTGCGCAAGCGCAAACCAAGTAATCAAGCGGGTTCACTGTGGCGAATCCTGTCGGCTTGTACTCCAGTTCGGACCGAACACCCTCGCGACTGTGACATCGTTAGCTGACGGTGGCCTGGGGACTTCATTCTTGTTTTGTGCTAAGTTCGTGTCGCTGCTAGGGGCATCGAGTGACGACTTAGTGGCTACAACGCTACGCTCCCACAAAGCTGGCACCATGGGTGGGTGTGGCTTCGATTGTTACGCCGCTCCCCCGAAGGGGCTGGATGTGTTTAACTGACATTAGAACTCCGAGGAAACTCCGGAATGGTTTTGCATGGCCGAGTTGAACTCGGGACGCCCGTGGTGGCCGCTGTTACGGCGTGGTTTATATTTATGGTCTCCGTAGCACGCATATTTCTGCCCCGACAGGTCTTTTAAACGAAATAAGAATTTTGAGCCCGTTTCTTTCTCTCGAAAAGTGCTTTGCGTTGGTTGTGCAGTCGTTTGGCGACATACCCCCGTTTGCGATAACTTAGAGGCGGCTTTAGCTCCATGACCGTCGAGGAGCAAGTGTAGTGTGCGCTGCGGTTTTACGCGGCGGGCAGCTTTTACAGACCGCACCATCGACCGTCATCAGTCGACTGTCAGCGGGTGTGTGCGCAATATAATCAGTGGAGACGTGTTTTGCAGACCTCGCCTTTCTTTTAGGTGGTTTGGCAGACATGGCTTCCGCAGGTTTCTACCGCGCGTCTATCCGTCTGCAGCTGGAGCGTACGCTTCAGTTATCGCCTGCTCGCAAAGCAGTTTCGAACAAAGCGTTGCATGACCCTGTGTTTTGGTTATCATCAGGGCGGCGGACAGTCTACCTCGCGGGGTTGCGTAGCGCGCATTTCTTGTGAAAATGTTACTGTCAGGATAGCTTATACGTATAACATATGCTGTCAAGGAGACAGTCGACGCACCGATAGTCGGTTGACGTGGTGTATTCGCAGGGGTGAAGCCGATAGTAACGCAGGTCTGAGCGTTGAGATAATCCAGCTCGTTTCTCGCGCATGCACCTTATGGGGTTCATCTTCTTCGCCTGGCACGTCTGGCGCACATCCCCGTGTCTGGATTGGACATAATCCTGCCTTCCTCTTCCACATGGTCGAGGGTGTGACGGCGAATACCCCGATAGTTTGATGGCCTGTTGCATCTTTTCATTATCCTCTCTACAATACAATGAACGGCGCCTGCCTATTGTGAGAGGCGATCTTAACACCTTTCAACGGGCTTTGTTCCGCGTCACTGTCGTGTGGTAGGAAGCAGAGCATGGTAAGCGAGTAAAGGGGAGAGCTAAAAATTAAAGCAACCGCGTGACGCCAGAGGGAGGGTAAGCGGGAGTGGGAAGGGCGCGAAGGAAGAGGGGGGTTTGTGAGGGGATTGAACTCTACGAAAAAAAAACGGCTGTGGAGAGCTTCTTCGAATTAGATTGGTGAAGAGCAAAATGAAATAAAGCAAACAAACCTGAAAAGTCCTTTTCCTTGTTGCTATTCCTTCCTTCGATCGTAACACATGGCCACTTGGGGGATGGGCCCGAAATTTGGACCTTTGAGTAACTAACGTGCCCGGTTCACAAAATTCGTGACACTGTGGATTCGAACAGTAGGTAACACTTGTAGGACAGTGCGTGTAGCGTGAAGCCTGAACGTGGTGTCACGGGAGTAGGACAGGCGCACACCACCCTCGTAGAACCACGAAGGGAGAGTGTGGCGTGTTCCAGCCTGCTTGCACACTAAGACGAACAAATGAAAGAGAAGAAACTGGCGCAAGCATGCAACAACAGAAAAAAAAATCCGTTAAAAGTATTCCGTGCCAAAAGAAAAAGAAACGAAAGCGAGAAAAAATGCGCAAATACAATAAATTAAAAAAGAAGTGGCTAATACATCTAACCAGGGTTTCGCCTTAAAAGCACGTAAGCAGACTGGACCGGGCCGAGGAAGTTTTGTGTCGAAAATCGTAAGGTTTCGATAACGCAATACGAGCAGCAACTGTTTTGAATGTGGCTCGCTTTCATCACCCGCTTTCTTTTTTTGCCAGTCGGCGATAGTCACGTGATTGCACCACGACCAAGTATAGTTGGTCGTGGATTGCACTGTGTGCCACCAACGGCAGAAACTACTTCTTAGGACGAAAAATTCCGAACAAAAAGCCCATAACAAATTCCAAACAAAAAGCCCAAAAGAAAAAATAAAGTGGACTTTGCAGTGAAATACAGGTTAATAAATTAAAAGTACAATAAAATGAAGTAATTGAATTTGCGTGCCCCAGTAGCCACCAGTGTAGCATGGGAGCGAGAGAAAGCACTGAAAGATGCGCCACGCCCTAGTCGCGCATCCTTGGTGCGCGCTGCCCTGGACCGATTACGTCACCTCAATAATCAGCAAATAGCATGTATCGCATTTTTAAAGCACTTTAAGGCCGCCTTGAAATATGTTCATTACGTAAGGGGGCGGGTACAGAGCTCGTTGATTCCCGAGTTTCGGTCAATCTCGGGCCTTCTGGAATAGCGCCCCAGATCGATTTCAGATGGGGCTGCATGCGGAAGATAGCACAAGCCGTACTTTATCATCCTAAGCGGCCCCAATACAGCCCGCTGAATATGCCAGGCGTGCTGCGCGCGATTCCGGCGGTTTCGCTCGAGGTGTAGCGAATGCTCCACTATCTCTACTTTCATAATACAAGCAGCTGGACACTCGGGAGTGGGCGGAACTCGGGCCTTCTTGAATAGCGCCCCTAGTCTGGGAAATGCCGCTGGGCTTTGCAGCACTTGCAGAAGCTCCATAGCTTTGGCACACATGGCAATACATGGCTTGCACCGACGTCACTTCCGCAAAGGCTGGCTCGTTTTCAGACATGTTGGAGCACCGCGGAGCACCACGCTAGCCACGCCGCTGGTGTTTGCGAAGGGCACTGCTTTGCAATGGCAATTTGCGCAGTTGTTGGGTGCTGTAATCGTAGCAAAAGCAGCTCGAGGAAGGAGTCGACATACACAAAAAGTTTTCGCCTTCCGAAGGTTGTGGAGCGGCAAGGCGAACGAACGAAAGCACTTAGCTCGAAGCGGCGCTGCCTGTGGCTCGCGCGTTCAAACGTGCCGATCTCAAGGGCGATCTCCCAAACATCCGAGTGTTCGGTGTCCTCGTAACAGGAAAGCGTGCGCTATTATTACATAAGGCACTATCAATGCGCTAGAATCACATTTCCTTGCGTTTGTAGCGAGACAGGCCAAACTCTAGGAAGAAGAGAACCCGGACTGGGCGCAAACGCTCTTGCTAGGCTACGAAGCGATGCATGAAGGCACTGCGCGCTCTGAGCGTGCTGCAAGGCGGCGGTTTCGACGTACAACACCCCAGGTGGACGCAGAGACCGCAGCACCGGCAGGAGCTTCTGGACAGTGGCAGTTCGTTTCCTGTCTGCACCAACCTGCAAACTCGCGTGTTTCCTGCATGCACCACTGACTAATCACTGAATTCTAAATGTTCCGAACGAAATGCGGGGTTAAAAACGGGGGCGCCTGCTCCTTTTCTCCTTACAGTAGCTTCCCGACAGAGCTTTGACCCAGCCGCTTGCAGAGTAATTTTGGGTTTCAAGCGATTTGTAGGCCTTGATTTCTTCGAGTGTTTCAAAGCTCACAGAGAAAACCAGGTAATTCACAATGTCGCTGTGGGTAACCTTTGGGTCAGCACTGACGTCCATCGTCGTGTCCACACCCGGTCGCAAGGTGTACGGGTCAACATCGTCGCACAGTTTTACTTTTTCTTGGTACCGTGCGCGCACCGACCCTATCAGTCCGGCGTGATATGCTTCGTGAAAAGAATGCTTACTGTAAACTGGTGGCACTGTTTGCTAAGAGCGGCGATATCCGAAGCGTAGAAGACAACACTTTAGCGCACGCGTCCTATGCAACGGCGGCGCGCGCGATGCTCCGGCATGGCGTCGACGCAGCGGCGGGAGCGGACGTGACGTCACGTGCAAGCCATGTATTATATATCGAGTGCAATAGATAACTTCAAGATGCTTAGCTGTAGCGAGTATTTTAATTTGCAGTTGTCATCAGCCATTAATGTATTTTTCTCGTCTGTTAAACACTACGCTTGGGAATCAACGTTTGCTTATGTCCCTAATATTTGTCTTATTGTTGACGCGCTTGAAATCGTCCATTTACAGTTATTACCTCACGCGAATCGTATGCAACACAGCTTATTAACATATACTCACCGAGTAGCGTTTGTCCATCGCGCTTCGTCGCTCCTTGTCATTAGCCGCCACTCGATTAACCTAAGCGCTTTTTCTTATAATTAGTATCGAAATTTTCTCCCGCGGCGCTATATATGCAAGGGACCCACTGCCTGCAATGTCTTGTGTTTTTGAAAATCTAAAACTGTCCACAGGCATATGTGTGAAATGGCAACGACAGTTGGAAAGCTTGACGTGTCGAGTGTTTATATGATGTGTGGGCGAATGTTTCACGGCTTAACCGATAAGCATTTTTGCTCCGCCCCTCTCATCATCCTTCACTTCGTGGAGATGGCGGGATTCTTTTGTTTAGCTTAAATGCCTTTCAGGCCGACACTTTCGTCAGCGTCTTTAACTTTAGGCATCCGCACATCACCGATTGCCGGTTGATACGTGCAAGGGTGGGAACTGGAAAAAGGTTGGGCGTGCACGCGTAACTATATGCTTCAGGTCTGAAGTGATGACATGACCAATGTGCTGGCGGGAGGTTTTAAACTTGTGCTTCAACCAGCGCATCTTGCGTCCTTCTTGGTCGAGCAAAGTGGTATGATGTGTTACTTAGAAATACGACGCGAGATAGAAACAGACCATCCGTACGTTTATCCGCTAGAGTAATGCTCGAGTCCTTCCGTGTTTCCTTGAGTTAATTTTGTCGGAATTATGTTTAATGGAAAATTACAAAGAAACATGTTTTTATTCGTGCACCTCCGTGCACCGCGTCCAGCTTGCAGGTCTTCCCTCTTCACAGAGTGGAAGGGAACTTAATTTGTTTTTATTGAGGGCTATATGCACTTGTTTTGTCTAAGGATACTCATTAGAGCTGTCTTGTCAGAGACTGCCTCGGTCTGGCTGTCTCCCACCAGCAAGTCATCCTCGCTACGATCCGGAAAATTCCTTATGGAGCCCTTCTTAGGAGCAGACTATGGAGCAGGGCCGTCACGAGAGCCGGTTTGCGCGGGGCGGCCAGCTACCATCTTGGGTTGTCGCCGGCAATCCATTCGTAGAGATGTCACACAATTTTTGCGGACAAATGTGGCCACTTTATTCCTCAGTTCCAGGTACCCAACTCATCGCTCACGAAAAAAGGTCTTACGAGCGTTGCCTCACCAGAGCTGCCCTTCACATTATGCCAGTAGCCGCGCACTCTTTTCCGGTTGGCGCCGAACTGAAAGCTAGACGGACATTGTTTATCTTGACTTGAGCGTACTGTTGTGGACATTTTCTTTTAAATGCTGTGCTGAACTGACGCCAGAGCCTGAACTCTTCTAGAGCAAGAGAGCACGCACACGCTCATTGACAGCGGGATGAGGATAAAAAATGGCGGCGCGTCCTATTTATGTTGGTGGCGATGCTTAACTTGCGGTTCAATAAACCCGATGCACGAACAAGCCTGGAGTATCGGTAATATAGTCGAGGGGGTGACTTCTGCAAATGTGTGGGTAAAAGATCTTGACCTATATTCCGACTTACACAGTATTTTAGCGAGGAAGCATGCTTAATATTAAATTACAACGACTTTTTGTTTGTTTTGTGCTCTTCCTTGGCCACATGCTGCTGAAGAGGTGATCCTTTAAGAGTGGTAAGGGCACGGACTCTTTGTGTCCTTTCAAGGGGTTTGAAAGGCGTATACCTTGGACCAGGCTTTTCTTTTTCATCTTTAAGTGCAGTAATTCTGCCAAATGCGCGTTTCTGTTTAATAAAAGAAAATCCGACTTTGTGAACTAAAATTTCGAGAACCGATTTCCTTCCCGCAGGATATGTGAAAATAGCCCAGGAGAACTCAAAAACAGAGTAGCAAAAACGAAAACGGGAGGACCAAATTTATATATGCAGCGGTCCTACCATCCCGCTATTGGAGCTAGGTATTGATTCCAGTTGTGCCTGCGCGTACTATTTGGCGCCAACGCCACGAACATGCAGAGCTCGGCAGGAAGCAGCTGTTGGCCTGGTCACACGAAAGCAGGTGCGTGTGCCCAAAATATATCAAAATGACCGGAATATGCGCGTTCGGCCATTCACCGAGCGTGAGAGCTCCGGTGGCCTGTATGCACACAGCACGTGTGTACTGGGGTATGACGACGCCACCGCAATCGCTTACGTCCACTCCTTCTGGCGGACAATAAAATTCCGTGGCATTCAAAAAAAGAAAAGTTCTACTGCTTTTTACTCGCTCGGTTGGTCCCCCGGTGGCCATGAGGCCCTAAAATAGGTATTCGATGGAAACTATTATAAACGAAAGATTAGAACAGGGCCGCGAAGGGTTCCTTTGTATGGCACGTTTGCAGCCGACCTAGATTTACGTCCGCCCAACGCGCTCCTTTTTAGTAGTAACCACTTTATACTCAATAACACAATGACACTGGCGAAAGGCTGCTATGGTGATTTTTTTATGTTAACGGGTGAATGATGGTGGTACAAGTGTGTTATGCTATGCTCGGACTACTGACCTAACCGCCATATCGTGTGCTATCGTCGTAACAAAAAGGCGTTTCCCGAAGTTCGGTTAAAGATATTACGAGAGTTGCAACAGCAGTCTGAACCCGGCCTTAGGTTGCCAATATGAATTTACCTCGCCTCGCAAGGCTCAGTGTGACCATTGTCTCTGGCATTATCGCAGCTGGCCTAACTTACGTGTTTCTACCTCAGAATGCCAGAGCAGGGATAGTGTGCCTTAAGTGGTTCTATCCCGCTCACCAAAGTAATTATTGCGTAATGAGTAGAACTCGTGCGCGTGAATTACAGGAAACTTTAGAGATAGGTTGGATCAATTTTTAATAGACTTGAAAGCATGTTGGGTTGGGGATTTCTCGTTTTCTCCAACCGCGAGGATAATTAAAACGGCTAGCGTTTGGTTTCTGTTAACCGGGTTATTCTTAAAGGAGTCATGCAGACATCGTACAAGTTTGTTTTATGCGAAATATTTAGTGTTTTAAATTGCCCTCAGCGCTTCTCCTGCAGAGACAGTGGTTTATTCACTGAGAAAATAAACATTTTAGGCCGAAATTTCTATTCTACTTCTGTGCGTTTGCGTGACGTTGACGAGGACGTATTTAGAGCATGGTCTTAACACTAAAGATAGCCTGCTGACCATTCTGCTACCATCTCACAGATGACCGTTTGATTATCTTGTTTATCGTCCAATTCCATAAGTGGCAGTGCCATACCGCTGAAGTGCCATCGTTTGCACTTCGCTTCTCGCCAGACTTCTATTCCAGCCGTATTTTTATTAGGGTTCATACTAATCGTATCCTAAAACATAAGCTATGAATCCACAAACATGGTCATGTAAGTGACCGTTCCGCTTATCCAAGTTGGTCAGCGTTGTTTCAGACAAGTCTAACCAGTCTGGCGGCTTTGTTTGGCAATGACAGTCGGCAAAGTGCCGCACTAACGGCTTCTGTGTTGACGTGTTCGTTCGTAACTTAATTGTTCACCCTACAATTCTTATTGCTAAAGAAAGAAAGGCAACTAACTTCAACTGTAAGTAGCTCGTTCAGCAAACTTATAAACCCTGCATAATTTTCGTTTGCTCTTGCCGGCCTCAGCCAATCGTACAACTGCAGGCATATGACATCATACGTTTTGTTCGGGACGTGAGTTGGCGGTCGCATGGCCATTCGCTTTTTTCCTAGCTAGATAGCTTATTCGAGCAAAGTTTATGTTAAAAGGGGTGTCAGTATGATTCCAACGAGGCAATCAATTGAATGGACCAAACGTGTTTTGGATGAAACAGCACGGCCCCTTTAATCAGTCGGTGGTTGAGATTAATATTGTTTCATACGAGATGAAGGGAGCTGTACTGCAAGGTCCCAAGCAAAAAAAAAGGCGGCATTAAGGTAGCTACCAGAGTTTGGACATTGGGCTGAATACACAGGGGCTCTGAGACAGTAAGCAACATACGCTTTCAATTTAGCGAATGAATAAATTTGGAAAGTGCATGGCACAAGGGGTAATAAAAACAATGCAATGATTCAGGCGGTGCTTGTGCGTGCTGATTTTTGAGCTCTTTCAGTGACGACCCGCCATCGGAAGGATTGTTGGCATGCGGTGCTTCTATGCAAGCCCACGCTCGTTTAATTCGTGCTCTTCTTCGTCCGAGCGAACGACACGCGTCTTAACCCATAGTGAATTAAAAGCGCAACTGCTGATAATGGCGCAGTCACCGTAATCACCCCATTATGCAAATTGTGAAGAAGGCATTGATGGCGGCAAGGAAGAGGGAAAGGGTGGTGGTGAGTGAAGCGGCCTCACCTAAATAAGAGCTGGGCATTTTAAAATGGGACATGTGAATGCGCGGTGGTTCATCGCATTCCTTTCTCATACGGCAGTTATTACGTTAGCCAAACGGGCAAGTGCCTCAATACTCGACTTCGGGAACATTGTTTGTCCTTACAAGGGACCGCATGCTCCCATCTAAGGGCACGTTCCCACTGGCGATTCGCCTCGTCGCGCGACGTACCACGACGTCGCAAAGCGTGAGCTGGCCGTCGCTTTTCGTAGCTTTGCGACGGCGAAGCAGATCGCTCTCGGACCGAATTCCCTCGTCGTGCGACAGCCCCCAAAACGGGATAGCCAATCATGGCTGCGGAGTAGGCTGGCGTAGCCGGAAACGAAACGTTTGTTGACATCCGGCAATGCAAACATAGGGGGGGGGGGAAAGGGGGGCGAGCCACTGCCACTGGACTCGCTCGGCCCGCTTGGCCCGCTATCGCTGGACCCGTCGGGTCGGGCCGGCAAGAATTTCCCGTGGGCTTCGGTTCTTCCGTCTGTGGCTTTAGCGTACGCGTGCACTAATCAACGAACAGCGTGGAACTCATGAGTGTGGAGAAACGTGTATGGATTGTAAAAGCAAGTAATCATCGTATATAACTAGGTGGATAGCGAGAGGTAGGTTGACTTGCAGCCTCTTCGTACTTCTATCGCGACTGGTACCACGCGTAGAGTTCGGAGGCGTCAGAACTTTGCGCCTGTGAAAAGAAGCGAAATTTGTGGGCCGTGATGCGAGTGTTGTGGCGTGAAAGCAAGCGTGTGCATTTCTTCGTGCAATAATATGTTGAAAAGAGCCTTCTTGAGTTTGTTATTTTCTGCTCCTCCCGCATCCCGCAATGCTTTCGGCATTGTTTCAGGTTAGTAGCATGTGTTTTAGTTTGATTTCTACCGGCTTTTTCGCGCTCGTGTAAAATAATTTTCTTTGACTGCGAATGGTTTACGCACCAAGGAAGTCGTACAAGTCGGGAAGCAGCTGCGCTGAACGCAGTCGCATCATCGCTCATCGCAAGTGCGAACACCGCCTAACAGCCTCATCGCACGACGCGCGACGTCGCGAGTGGGAATGAGAGCTTGTAGCGCGCCGCTATCATCATCTTCAGCGCCACCATCATCATCAGTAGATGGTCAGCGGGCTCGGGGGACACGCGACACTCGACACCCCTCGGGAACGGTTCTCTCGTTTCTACTCGCTTGATTCCGACCATGGCGCAGCCAGCGCAACCGCAATAAACGTGGGCTCGGCCGCTCCGCCTCATCGGCCGCCTACAATTTGGTGACCGGACAAGCGGCTTCGCCATGGCTTCGAGACGCTGCTTCCCCAGCCACAACGCGGACGACGGCACGCGAAGAACGTTCCCCGCTCTCCCAGACCTTCCCTTGCTGATACAGTTTGACTCCATCTCAAACCACGCGGCATGGTTCGTCATCCTGGAGAGCCATTTTTATGTACATGACATCTGCTCCCCGGAAATCAGGTACCTCGTGACATTACAGAAGCTACCTGCTGACCTCGTGGAGCAGATCCAGCTGCCGGCCCCAGGCCCCAGTGCGTATGACGAATTAAAAGACACTGTCCTCAACCACTACGGCATGAAAACCCGGCAGACGACAATCCTAACAGAACCTGCATTGTTACCACCACCAGTCCTCCTCCGACACCGCCCTCCGCCCATGCACCCGAACCCTCACTAGGTGACGGGTCTGCTATCATGGGCGCGTATCTCGACCTCCCAGACCTCAGTGGCCTTCCGGACTTCTACACCCCTCGCTGCGACATATGGTTTGTTCAGCTCGAGAGCCACTTTTTTCATCAACAACGTAAGGAGCCAACCGCTGCGCTACCACCTCGCAGCGACACGGCTACCTGACGGGCTCCTCGCGCAGCTCCGGCTCCCGCCACCTGGCCCACAGACCTACGACGACTTGAAGAAGGCTGTTCTGAAGCACTATGGCGTCTCAGACAGCATGTCTGAATACTACAGCGATGGCTGTGATGACACGACCACCTGCGTCACGCCGATGCCGACACCATCCTCTACACCACCACACCTTCCAACGCCAACTGTGCATACAACTTCGCCGCAGTGTTCAGTCTCGCCTTGCCAGGAAACGCCAGCGCCGGCTACGCCTGGCAGCACTGCAGAGTCGGCCTTTAGCTTAGTGGAATCTGCGCAACACCACGCCGCAGCGCCACAGGTTGTTGCGTCGGCTTCACCGACCCCAGCAAGTGTCGACTGCTTTGCTGCTCGTGGCTGCGAAACTGCTCTGCACGGCACGATTGAGAGCGATCTTTATGAGCGCTGTACTCCCGGTGTACGACAGCCGTCTTCCTCGCCTCAGGTGGAACAGCCTCCAGCAGCCAATGACAGATCAAGGACTCCGGAGTCGAAGCTACCTTAGAAGCACATCAGCTTGCTCTTGGCAATCTTTACACCCTGGCTGCGAGGGCGATACCGGAGCAAAGATTGCGGGACGCTTCCCCAAGCAACCGACACCGAAAGAGTATACCATGACCAAATGCAGTCAAGAGACGCGTCAAAAGCTGGTCCCCAGACGTCGACCGATTCCCTGCTCCGGGACAGTGTTAGGTAGATGCAGTAACCGGAGCTCAGCCGTCTGTCTACAAATCAAACAGACGAAACCAGCTTGCAGGATGGGGATCCGACGTCATTGGAGTTCAAGCGCAGCTCATCAATGCAAGGCTCCGCTCTGCCGCCTCCCACCGCGGTTGCGAAAACAGCCAAGACAGCGACGAAGCCATAGAGCCCACACCGGGGCACAGTCAAGCCCGCACTCCGGTCGTCATTCTGCTGCACCACGCTTCACCTTGTCGCTGTCCTTCCAGTTACGCCTGCCGTTCGCTCCACCATCAATTGCAGCAGCCGCTTCGCACCCCGCAATGCGTCCGCGGCCGCACTCCCAGCCTCGACCACCAGAGGTTGCCCCTTACCGAACGCTACCTCGCCGACGACCAGGACCGTGCCCTTACGCAACCCCGGCCACTAGACCACTGACTGCCCACGGACTCTTCCTGACTACGGACAAATTGTACATACCTGTACATAGTACATAGTTTTTCACACATTTCTCATACGCGCTACGCGCTAGGGGGGGAGCCCTGTAGCGCCGCTATCATCATCTTCAGCGCCACCATCATCATCAGTAGATTGGTCAGCGGTCTCGGGGGGACACGCGACACTCGACAACCCCTCGGGAACGGCACTCTCGTTCTACTCGCTTGATTCCGACCATGGCGCAGCCAGCGCAACCGCAATAAACGTGGGCTCGGTCGCTCCGCCTCATCGGCCGCCTGCAAGCTAAAGCCTCTCACTGCAGAGGTCGCCGCTACACACTTTTGTTGGACCAGGCAGAAGTCACGTTTGGCTTTCCCAACAATGCCCTCGTGATGTGGATGAAGATTTTTTGTTTCTATGAGTCATCAATATGACACCTGTGTTACTGGACCATCTGCGATCATCCCCAAGGAGAGCCTGCCAATTTTCAGGAAAGTGTTGAATAAGACGGCTGTCATGTCGCTGCGGAGCTGGAGTGGTTGTTCGATTGTTCGATTTGATCGTCACGCCAGGCAGTTGGCTTGCACTGCTAATGTGTGTCTTCCAACCCTTTTTATTTTATTTTTAAATCCAAGCTTCCGTGGTATCCCTGATGGCCTGTCGTAACCAAAACACACAGCAGGACAGTCAACTATACACAATGAGGGCCACACAAAAATGTTATTGATGACGACGACGATGTTGATGATGATGACGATGAAACAAAAAAAAGGCTTACGATTATATACTCCCGAGCGAGACATTTGAGCGCAGCGCGAACTGCAGTCTTCTCGGTCCCGGCGCATAAATGCTGCCTCTCAGTAAGTGTTCGTATTCCCAGCGAACGCACGGCGGCACGCGCTCCTGTGCCGTTATCTCGCTGTGTGGGCACTGTAGTTGTTTACATGTTATTGTTTTTTATAACAATCATTTGATAGTAAGCGCAGGTCCTGTGAAGTACTTCCCATTGTTCTGCGCACTTTCGGGCTTTTTTATTTCACTATGGCATTATACCAACTTATTCATCTGTCGTTTCTTCTAAAAAATATAGCAATGCTGCCACTTTCCATTGCATCGGTAACTGCAGCCATTATTAGAAAAAAAAACACTCAATGATTGCGAGCATAAGAATTCTCCGCTTTTTCTTGGTCATCTCTGACCAGAGTGGTTCATTGTTGCTGATTCATCAACAACCCGCGGAAGTGGATCCAACCCTAGGATTGAGGTACACGTACCGGTGATGATGATGATATTATTATAAGGATGGTCATGATTATTTACCCTCCTTTTGAATGGGGACTTCGGCTTTCAGCAACCGACTTGCCTGCGTTATTTCGTTGCTGAAGTGTACCCTCTCTAACAAACTAATTACGTGTCATCCTGACAAAGAAATAATATATCTATGTTTTATACTCTTCGTTTAATTCCAGCGCTGCTCTTAGGGCAGGCTCAAAATTCTTTTTCTGTCAGACGTGGTAGCTACGCAGGTCATGTTCCATTTTCTGTTTTTGTTCCACCAGCCTCTTAAACTTATTTTAGTCGTCTCGACAGCCTTTAATGTAACGCCCTCATGTGCTACACTTAAATCATTGGCTTCTGGAAGAGGAATATTTCCCTTATGTAGATTTATATAGACACACTCACATTATAACACTATGTTTTGAATAGTTTCTGGTTAATTTTCGCAGACCACACGTACCCCAGTCATTTTGTGTAAACTCCCTACAACGCTCTTACTTCGTAAGCACCCCCTCTATTCTCAAATAGAGGGTGCTTTCAAAGGCGCACTGCCCCTGAAAATTATCGCAAACATTTTCCTTTTGATGTCCAATTTCTCTTCCCTGTACATTTCTAACGACATTTAAGCTTCCATTTTTCCTCTCCATTTATTTGTTTCTATATGTGCCTTGCTTGTTTTTCGGTTACTTTGGCTGTCTTTGATTCTTCCACTGTTCCTTCGGTATTTCATCACTATCCTTCTAGTTTTCCCTATAGCGTATCCACGCTTTTCATGAATAGGTACCTAAAAACTTCAGCTGTCCACCTACGTTGATCCATTGCTATCAAGCTCCTCTCAAAACATATTTTACTCTGCGCTTCTTGAACTCCAAATGACGCTCAGCCCATATCTTTCTGCTCTGCTTCGTTGGTTGTTTTACCACGCGCTTCTAAGTTAGGCAAACGGCCTACCGTTCTCTGGTTCACTTCAAGGCATGATAGAGCGCCTGATTTCAAGCTGAGTACCGCATTCGCTAAAGCGTGGCCCGGAACCATTGCTCCGTTCCAACCAACTCTCACTACTTCATTTTTTATACGTACACCGCTCCGTTGACAAGCCTGCCGACGACGTCGATGTTTGTGGTGATTATGTCGGGCTTGTTTGGGACGATGAGAATCTCCATGGGTAAGTTAGCGAATTCGGTGTGTGACATTTTAGCCACCTTGGCCGTCGCCTTCTGCAGAGCGTCTTTTGTCGCGTATACCCCCGGTACGTGTATTGAGCTCGCAGGCGACGAACGACATACTTCTTCCTCTCCTACTTGACGGGTAGCAACGAACGCGTTCAACGTTTTGTCCCCTTCGTCCAATCTTTGGTTGGCCAATCCCTAGGGGGATCCTGCCACAATCATCATCATTCCGCCATGCATGGCAGCAACAAGGGACGGGACAGGGCCCGAGCAAGAGACTTGAGCTCGCAGGTGACGAACGACAACCTCTTATCCTACCTCTCCTCCTTGTTGGGTAGCAACGAACGCGTTGAACGTTTATGACCCTTCGGCCAATCATCATCAATGTGCCGTGTACAATGCGCCGCGTACGGCAGAGACAGGGCCCGAGCAAGAGAAGCTTCGCCCCTAAAAAATATTCGATCATGTCGGTGACCGAAGCGGTCACGTTTCTATCTGTGCTGGGGGGATTTTCAGCGGCTCAGCGAGCTGGAACTTGCGCCGGCAACGGCGGTGGCCGCGGCTTTTCTTCGTTGTCGCGCCCATTTGCGCTTCTGTGCGGCCGACAACCCTTCAATTCCCGCTCTTTTTCCTCTGAGAAAATGAGACGCGTCCGTTTTATAGCGAGTTAAAACCTGCTTTCCAGTTAAATGCTTTGTACCTATTCTTTTTCAATTTTTCCGCCGCAACATAAAAAGGCCGACCTGTATTGTGACTTGACCAATATTCCGATTCATACGGTACTTGAATAAAACTTGGACAAACGAGAGGTTTATTCTAGAGGACAGATATGGGGCGATTGGTTCTCGTCCGGTAGAAGCCCGTCTATTGAGGGCGCAAGGGACTTCCACAACTTTCACAAATTCCCTGGGAACTATACAGCATATTTTTATAAAAGCCCAAGAAAGGGGTAAAATACTCCCAAACCAGGAATCTCAGTGCCCCGGGAGACTTCCGCTTCCGGCGAACCGGACTGCGTTGCCTTCGAGCTGCGGGATATAAATCGCTCGCCGCAGTGGGCTGTGTAGTTGTGCAGTGTTTGTCCCGGTCTGCTCAGTGTTTACAAAATTTCCAGCT